>JARKIE010000983.1:0-18572 GCA_029378255.1 Mycena rosella
TCTAGTTGATCGTGATGTCCTGCGTGTGGTTCTGCCCTGAATCTCCTAGGTGCGTGTGTTCTGCCCTGAATCTCCCAGTGCTCATCTTCCAGGTGGCTAATTTCGCGCGGCCGCACCGAGGAAGCGCGCCAGATTCTGATTGACTACCACTCAAACGACGGGCAGTCCAACGCCATTATTGAGGTAAAATGCCGTTAGACCTCGCAGACATATTCTTATGGTCATTTTCAGCTCGAAATGGCGGAGTTCCAGGAACAGATTGCTGTGAAACGCGAAGCTCCAGCAAGTCACATGCATTCCCATCTATCGAGTTCCTGCTAATGATGGTTTGAAATCAGTTCTGGGACTACAGTGCGCTGTTTAGCACGCGTAACCGCCGTGCGTTTTAAGCTTCGCATTTAGTTCTCCTCCAATTTTGACCACCTGTCTGTTGAATTTAGGATGGCGCATGGTTTGTCTCACCCTCATGGTTCGTTTTTTCAGCCCTCATCTTGCGTAGTCCTGCTCACTAGCTATTTTTAGTGTATCAATGGACAACTGGCGGGCAACGGGGTGCGCATCTCTGATCCATTTCGTTCAAGTCTAACTAAATAAAAACATAGCTGATCACATACTTCTTAACCGTGGTACTACAAAATGCGGGCGTCACATCTACGCATACGCAGCTTGTCTAGTAAGCATCTCGTATTTCATCATGCTGCGGTTCCTAATCACCTCGAAGCAATTTCGCAAACTCCATCTTATCAGCTTTTGGCGCCTTCTCTGTACGCCCCGTGCAGGTCCACTCTCAAAATTTGCTGGCTAATTTATCTTATTACAGGGTGCAGCGCTGACAGACCGTGTCGGCCGTCGCCGCCGGCTCTGGATTGGGTCGTTTGTGCTCGCATGTTTGCTCGCCATGGTCGGCGCGCTCTCCTCTAAAATGTTTGTGCACTCGATCCATGTTTAGGTCAGAGCGTACTGACGGAAATACAGACGGCCAGAAAGGGAACACGAATATCGCGGGTGCCAACGCCTCCATCGCGTTCATCTTCCTCTTCGGTCTTGTGTATGCCTTCACGTACACGCCGCTGCAAGCGCTGTACTGCGCCGAGTGCGTTATCTTATTCCTTTTACCCTTGAACCGCATGGTGACTGGATCCATAGGGTAATGAGCCAAGATATGCGCGCCAAGGGCATGGCCGGTGCGTTCTCGTCTCACTCTCGCCCCATTTTTAACCTCACTAACCGTCTTCCAGTCCATATCCTGATCTCCAATATCGCCGGGTACGCCCGCAGCCACTCGCTTCTTATAATTTCAGTCGCTGAGACTATGGCATAGATTCATCAACACCTTCGCGAATAGTGTTGGTCTGGCGAATCTCAACTGGAGATACTATTTTGTGTAAGCCTGGCTCACAAAGCATTCCACCACCGTCTCACATACAAGTCAGATTCGTCGCCTGGGATGTGGTTGCGTCGGTTCTGTGGTATTTCCTCGGTGTGGAGACGGTCCGTCCTGCTTTCCTCCTCGGGTCATTCTTTCCTCATTTACCGTGTTTTCCACTAGCACGGCAGAACACTGGAGGAGCTCGATGTTATCTTCGATGCGCCTTGGCCTGCACGCGCAAGCACGCAAAAGGTTGCCGTCAAATTGAAGGCAGATGGGAGCGTGGATGTGTTGGAGGAGAAGCCGAACACCTAAGACATCTTTGATGTCTCGCTTTCATTCGCTGAATGCTGTCCATGAATGTTTTTAACGACCCAACCAACCAATGCAAACTTACGAACCTGCACGTGAAGTCCTGTCGTCCTAAGTGGGGTCGGGATTGGCGCTATTTGTGTTCCGCGGGGACGACATCAGAGGGCCCGCTGGTAGCACCTTTCCTCTCACATATATTTCTGGCTGCATACTCATGGTCCTCTCCCACTCGCAATCCGCCCCGCAGCTATGTCCTCCTGTGCTCTTGCAGCTATTTATGCCCGCCTCCTTCCCCAGCTTGATTCGGCCGCACATATTCCTGCCCGCGCCCGCCTACACCTTTTTCGCGCGTGCCCACAGCTGTTTCTGACCCGCAGCTATTGTTCCCCACGTGTATTTTCATTGTTCGATCCGCGACTATTTCCCGCCGCCGCCGCCTCGTGCGTCGCGCCGGCAGAAATTCCTGTGCGCTCCAAATTTGGACCTGCGGCTATTTCTGCTGCGCTGCAATGGTTTTCCGACCTGCAGCTATTTCTCGCTGCCGTCTGCTCGCGCGTCATACAGGCAGAAATCCTTGCGCGCACAATTTTTTGCAACCCGCAGCGATTTCTGGCCGCGACGCCATAACTTTTTGACCCGCGGTTATTTCTCACCGCAGGCATTTCTGCCTGCACACCGAATTATTTTCACTCGCGGTGATTCTGGCCGCGACACCGTCATTTGCGACCGGCAGTTATTTCTCGCCGCCGCCTCCTCAGGCGCCGCGCAGGCATTTCTGCCTGCACGCTGAAAATTTTCTAATCGCGGTGATTTCTGGCCGCGACGCCGTCATTTCCGACCGGCGGTTATTTCTCGCCGCCGCGTTGCGCAGGCATTTCTGCCTGCGTGGCTAATTTTTTTCGACCCGCGCGTATTTCTGGTTGCGACACCGTCATTTTCCGAGGCATTTATTCTCGCCACCGCCTCCTCGGGCGTCGCGCAGGCATTTCTGCCTGCGCGCTGAAAATTTTCGACTCGCGGTGATTTATGCCTGCGACGCCATAACTGTCCGACCGGCGGCTATTTATCCCACCGCCTCCTCGCAAGTCTCGCAGGCAGAAATGGCTGCGCGCATCAAATTTTCGAACCCGCAGCGGTTTCTGGCCGCAACACCATAATTTAAAATTTCGCCCCGTGCATTTCTGGCTGCGATAGAATCGTTTTCCGACCGGCAGCTATTTCTTGCCTCGCGCGCAGAAATGGCTGCGCACTCAAATTCGTCGCCCCGCTGCCTGCGCCGCGCTGATTTTCCGAGCCGCAGGTATTTCGCGCCGCGGCAACCGTATTCGCGGCTGTTTGTCGCCGCCGGCTTATTGCGCGTCCCACACCCATTTCTGGCTGCGCGCCAGAATTCTTTCACCCCGCGCGTATTTATGGCCGCGCCAGATTTTTCCCCAATGCGGCTTTCGGCCCGCTGTTCCGTGACGTCCGTCGCCCGCTGCGCCCTTCTGCGTCCGTCCCCGAACCTCCATCACCCTCCTGTCGATGTCCACCACCGCCGTCTGGCCGTCCGGCATGGGATGTTCGCAGCGTCCCGCCCCCTTGCGCTTGATGTCGCATCAACGAATGATTGACTCGAAGGTGTCGTGAGCATCAACGAAAATGGTGCCACGCCCTCTCCCTCGCGCACCTCGTGCCGCCGTGCTCCCCTGCCTCGCGCACTCACTGAAGATGCCGCCCAGCGCCAGCTACTCTCCCTCGCAGCGGCGCGCGACTCCAAGCCGGCTTCGACGTCCCTCTCCCCCTCGCACTCCCTAGAACAACAGCGACTACGAGCGCACCCGCTCGCGCTTTACAAGCTGCGCAACATCATCCACACGTCGATCCCACTCACGCACTGGGCGCCGCTCAAACTCGTCCCCAGCCGAGGCCTCTACGCCGATGACTTCCAAGGCGGAGATGAGGAGAGGAGGCTGAGAACCCCTCCCGTGTCTCAATGCGAAGATGCGCCGCCGTCGACTCTAATCTTGCCACGGACTAGATGAACCGACGCCAGCGAGCGGGGCCTACACACTTAACCAACAGGAGGGGAACCGCGACCGCCACCATGCCCTGCCGCCAGTCATGTCCGAGCTCGATTACGAGACACCGCCCACCTCACCCAAGACCGTGAAGCGGCGCGGGGACTCATCGTATCGCAGCGGCGGGGCGCCGGAAAATCTCCACGTAGCATACGTCGCTGCGCCGGCTACACCATACCTTGTACGAATAACCACCCATTCTCCCTTACAAAAATTGTACCTTAAATAAGTCGCGCACCAGCGCGCATCCATATACTTCTGTAACATCGACCTGCGCTGTATATTGCAATACACCAATATCTCTACTAATTCAACCCCTTCAAACGACGGAAGCTGAACGCTCGAGCTCGAGCGCCCGCCCGCGCCGCATCCCCGTGCTCTCGTATTTGGTGGCGACCAATCTTCGGGCCCACCAGCCTTTTTGACTCCGAGCCGAATCGACACCTACCGTCCTGCCCGTGTGCCTGTCGTGCGCTGCCCCTTTACCACAACCCCACCTCGGGCTCATACCCCTTTCTCTGCATATACGCTGTCCGTAACTTCCCGTACCGCTTTGCCCGCGCACCCCCCTAATCATCGATTGTATTACCTACCACCAAAAGAAATGTGCCCTGCTTTGATTACTTGATTCATAGCACTGTTGATATTTCTCCCTCCTAGAACAAGAGAATACACCTGATTTACCGGCCCTGTGTTGTTTGAATCCACAGAATCCGTCTAATCGGGGATTTGATGTTTGTGGAAAAGATTGCTCGTGAGGGCAGTCTGTTGCTCGCAGAGCACAGTTGAACAGTACAATCATTCCTGAGATGTTCCTATCTCTTTAAACGAAAGTTTTGAAATTATAGGTATCAGAAGGAGTCGAGTCCAACACCGTATTCCTATACTGTATCGCGTTCCCGATGTTGCATAAATCAAAACACCGCGTAAACTTCTGGTGCCAGAAATTTTTTTTACCAAAAATTCAGAATACCCTCCATACATCATATTTGAGTAGTACTAGGTGCTAGGATGCATCTCCGAGCTGAAACGAAGTCAAAAGGTTCTCCCAACCGCCTGCGTTGAAGCATTGATGGCCGGCAGACGATCACGTGTCATCAAACGCGCGTGCCCGCGTCAGACGCGTTTGTTTTAATTTACGAGTCATGGTGGGTCATAATGTGGCTTGCTTGGTCTCAACCACCAAGCCACCCCACAAGCTCAACACCTTGGCATCCCCCGGGTGCATGGTTTAGTCGTACTACCGGGCTGCTCATAGCTGCTTGCAGTAGAGACATTCCGAGCTTGTGGCGGCTCTCATATCCTGGCTGTCGAGCCCTCTCTGATGCGGAAGGCAGACCTTGGGTGTGTCCCTTGGTGTCAAAGCCACTGCACATGGATCATTTCATGCCGGCACCGGCACGTCCTCTGTTGTTGCACCTAAACGCACTCTGTGGGCATGTCATCAGGCAGAACCAGGCCTGGGACACCCTACCGGCGCGTCCTTTGTTAATGCACCTCAACACTCTCCATGGATACGTCATCAGGCAGAAACAGGCCTGGAACAAAATGTGAACGGCACATCCGCATCGGTAGGCAGAATCAGTTGCCCTGCTACAATGTCGTGCCACCCGTAGGCCCTTTGTGTTATGGAGAAGTCGCTATTACTGAGTGTGGTCGATGCGGAGGGTATTGAGCAAGTGCTTTGTGCAGAGCAGATGCCCTGAATCCACCGGCGGATGGATTTCGGGCACTGCCGCCGTTTGAGGATGCAGTAACAGTGGTTGACATTTGATTGCCGTCATTCTAGGTGTCTCCTCAGCAAGTCGTCTACGGCCATCGCCCTTTGATCGCCCTTTGACATCTCTCCTCGCCTACAGTCCGGAAAACGAACATAGGGTACTCGGTAAGGCACTGGTGAGAAAAAGTAAGTGAAAATCAAAACAGAAAAAGGAAATGACGGATGGAGGATTCGAACCTGAGCGACAAAAAAGCTTGCGCATTAGCATTGGGTGAGGAAAAGCAATACAACCAGTCTGCAAAATGGCCATTAAGATAACCCTGTGCATAGACGATAGAACACGGTCTTCCTCCTACGTACACCACTTCATAAGAATTGTTTCTTTTCATTCGTCGGAGTGGGATTGAGCGGTATTGTTGCGATAATATGTATCTTTGACCCATTTACTCTCCAGTGCTGTGATTTCCAGGCATTTTGAGTTTTGAGGAAAAAAAGCTTCCGGCACACAGAAGTTTACGGGTGATTTTGATTTATGCAACATCCGGAACATGATAATACTGGGTTTACTTACACTCGTCAAACAATATATTTTATGCAACTTTCTAACCACTGCCTTGAATCTCGCAAAATTATCGATTCTAGGATCGGGCTGAACGCCCCCATGCCCTTCATGATACTAGACCAAGGATAGGACGGCTTTTAGTCCCTCCCGAAGCCTGTTTTTCCGTGTTCCTGATTTCGAAGTGCTCGGTTTTTTTCTTTTTTTGACCAATCAGTTTATCTCATGAATCCAAGGTGTCCCGCCTGTGCAGAATGATTTTGATGTTTCCTAGAGTGGCAAACGAACATGACACCAGGGGCAAAAGCCAGCGCATGTGGAAACGACATGCGTCAAGCGCATGTCGTCCGCACTTGGTCGTGCCCCCGGATCAGTGATTGACAAAGGTGTCACTCTTTGGCACCTTTGTTTTTCGGGGCAAATTGACGACATGCGCTTGACGCATGTCGTTTCCACATGCGCTGGCTTTTGCCCCCGGTGCGATTCTGAGCCCAGTACGGCTATTTGTAACGTACCCGCCATGACTACCACCTCAGAAATTCATCCTCTTAGCTCTCAGTCGCAATCCAACGCCCACGAAAAACAACCCAAGCCTACTCTTGGTCTAATTCTTTTCCCTTCCTTCGATTCCATCCAGTTAATCGAGGCCCGGCGCTCATGTCTTCTGTGCCACAGGTTTCAGAGTCGCATCCCGAAGGCTCGCGAAGCTCTGCAAAGGTTGGCGATATATGCACACGATCTCGGAACTGAACAAGACACAAGGGGGGGCTTATTGGTGTATCACTACCCCATGAACAGTCATATCTATTCTCACATTCACATCTTTTTATCTAGCGGCTGCCATGCCTGCCTGCGCTGCGGCTATTTCGAGCATGTATGCTGGCTGCATCGGAGGAATAGCCGCGAGGCACCCCGCTGGCACGCGCAGCTGCGGTCGGCATGCGTGCGCTGCACCGGGACCGCACCCATGTGCTGGCAGCAAAGGCGGCCCCCTTTACGGCGGCGGCGATCAGGCGCCCGATGAGGAATTCACTGGACACATGGTTGGTGCCCGCCCTCTGGGCATCCGCGTTTCTGAGCGAGAGAGTAACTATATACATATAGTGGTCATTTTGCGCTTCCTCGGATGGCCTGTTTATGGCGGTCCAAATGCACATTTAATAATTCTCTCTACTTTCTCATGTTTTTGTGTTTCTCCACATACCTCGTGAAATTCACCTCTTTCCTCTCCCTATTTGTGTTTGGAACGGACAAATGTAGGTGTCGCAAGAAGTCTCAAATTCCCCTACCTAAACCAACCCAATCTCAAATCCCTGTTATATCCTGTACCGATAAAGGGGGCTATCGCCAAAGGTCTCTGGTCGGAAGTTCGGATCGGAGGTCAGAGGTCGGAAACCAGAGACCGGAGGTCAGATATATCAAAGGTGAGCGCAAACACCACAGGAAGGTAAGAGTGTGCATACTACCCTAGGCCGATAGCCAAGACAGAGGTAGACGGAGTCTGAAGGAACGCTGGAGGACGACTTGGACGCAAAGCAAAGAGCAAAGCAATGTTTATAATCAAACTGGAGTACATGAGGATATTAAAGTGTATTTATACTATGTCCGTTATTGTTAACCCAAATAAGGTAGATCAAAACATGACAATAAGGGAGAGTCCAAGTTGGATGAAGAAGTTAGCTGAGTAAGCAAAACAATAAATGAGAAGTTAAGAAGGAATGGAAAAACAGATAAACAGGAAACACTCAGTAAACTTTCATTGCATAAAAACCTGATGACCTTTCGTCTCCGGCCTTGGAACATTCAGAGGCCAGAGGTTGGAGGTTGGAGATTGGAAACGGACCAAAGTCCATGTGCACGAATGTAACAGTATCCCCCTCTTGCATTCCTCGCCCTCAAGGAACACAAGGGAGCCCTGCCAGTCTGCATCAAAAGTAAAGGTCGGTGGATGGGCCGAAAGGCCAAAAGAATCCGAACAAGTCTGATGACATCTGATGATGCATGCCTGTAGCTCTGAGTGAGTCATATCAAAAAATCACGTGCTGTTGACTTTGCCGCAGCAATGTGAGTCAACAAACTCTTGTTTCCGCTCTCCCACCTCCGCCCTCTGACATGGGACCCCTCGCTGGAAGATTTCGC
This sequence comes from Mycena rosella, assembly GCA_029378255.1. NCBI lineage: Eukaryota > Fungi > Basidiomycota > Agaricomycetes > Agaricales > Mycenaceae > Mycena > Mycena rosella. Next base: position 8,160 of record JARKIE010000983.1, read on the forward strand.
AAGAATGATGACCGCAGAAATGACGACAATAGAGGCGACACTGGCGACTGCAAGGGCAAGCATCACACCACTTCAGCAGAAGTCATGGAAGCCGATGCCCAGCGTCGGAGGGAGCACAAGGCAGCACAGAGGGAGATGGAGCTTCAAACGCTCAAGGAGATGATGGAGGATGCAGAGAAGCGCAAGTTGGCAGTGGAGGCAGAGATGGCGGAGGTGGCGGTGAGACTCGCTGCCATTGTGGAGTTCAACCCAGAGGAAGCGGACAATAAGTTGGATGCGCTTGATGCACAGTGGGGTGATTCCACGAGCAGGACTGGGAGCGTCGGATCTCCGAACAACAAGGACAACAGTGACAAGCGAAGGTGCGTCATAGTCGTCGGAGATGAATTTTGCTAACTGGAGGTGGTTTAGTGTGCAAACGATGCCAGTTGAGGCACATCCCATGCATCATCGAGCCGGGCCCCAACCACACCTGCAATGGGTGTCGGGCGAGCAGGCTCAAGTGCTCGCTCGTCAAGATTGCACACCCCCGCATCAAAAAGCATGTCGCCGAGAAGGGTCGGAAGTCGGAGGTGACCGGAGTTGTGGGCCCAAGTCGGCCGAAGAAGAAACACTGATAAGCCGCCGTAGTGGTTGAGGCCAAGGCAGCACTACAATCAGTACTTTATCCTAAAGTATTGCCTTGTTTATGCCGAAGTAAAGACATGACGGATCACGTGACTCGGTCCGAGGGTAACCGTACAGGAAGTGGCTGTCGGACTTAGTGCCGAGGTCAGAATAGGTCAGGCGGACCTAAAGTCATCATGATTTGTCAGACTCAGGATCATTCCGGAGCTTCGGAACATTAAACTTTCGAACCACTCAACATGGAGACATGTAAAGGGTACTGGCGTGGAGCTAGGATAAAGCTCTACTTTATCCGTGATACTAGTAAACGATGGGGCTGAGACTTTAAGAGTCGGGCTCATGAATAACCTCGTTCAAGAGAGGATTTCAACTCGCGATCGAGTTACCAAGACTGCGACACCACCCGGCTGACATGCCAGGACATATAGGGACCAGGCCAGCCAATGAGAGAAATAGCGCAGGACAAATAATATACCAGATAACATGCTGAATATCTGTTTGTATACCAATGGTAGTGTCATCACATAGTGTAAGCATAATTAGAGTAGTATAAAGGCAGGGCGGTTCTAGAGGTTTAAGCACTGAATCCCACCCTGACGTACCAGAGGCAACCACCATTGCCCCTCTGTACCAACGGTTTCGATTTAGGACTTATGCTCCGAACACCCTCCTGTCTGGAGAACGTTTGTGAATTTAAGTTTATCTTTGATCTATTTTGTGCAGGTGGTGAAGAACCGTCTTGAGTACCTATCCGAACAGGCTGTGAAGAACAGTCTTGAGTACCTATCCGAATGGGCGGTGCATTAAAGCTGTCTTGAGTACCTATTCGTTGTCCGTGTGTGTGTGTGTGTCTGTGGCCCAAAGGATCTGATATCCAACCAAAACTCGAACTTAAGTTCAACCAAATTCGCTGGCTTCATGTCGTTATCGTCTTTCAGCAGAGAAGCTTATAATCTCACACCCACGTACTTGTGTTCGGCTTTTGTCAAAACATGCATAGAACCATACAGTCTGAAGTACGTTTTGCGGAACCATACCCAAAGTTCTTCAACACAGCCTTACCCCTACAAACCTCAACTCTCGGTTTCCTTAGACCTATATTTGTGTCCAACAAGACCTGAATTCATCGGATAAAGATCGGAGGTGTGACAAAGGAGTATTTAGTGGTTTAATATTTCATTATTGGGGGCTTGTTTGCACTATTCTCAATCGTTGAGCTAGTCACTGCATCCTTTTTCAAATAGTGAGGTTTTGTTCATTTTTCATTTGCACGCTTTGAGTCCGAGCAAAACGTGTCCATCGCCGCCAAGCGCGATCCTACATTGAGTCAGATGACTCGAGTGTAGTGATCCTCCCGGAGTCCTTCGGAAGTCCGGTGTGCATGATGTGCATCGATGACCTCCTTATAGCTTTGTGGAGGATGGACCGAATATTGGACCAGGTTCAGACGAACACAGAGGAGACTCGGAGGCAGCTGGATGCCACGGAACTGGCAGTGAAAGGTCTGCTTGCTGGCACAAGGGTGGACTACCCTTTGAGGGCCGATTGGCCTCAGTGGCTTGTTGAGGCTGTGAAGGCCATGACATTCAATCAGAAGTCCGCTGAGAGGGAGATGAAGAGGAGGCACCTGGTCTGCAGAGACTCCGAAAGTTTGAAGAGCCTGGAGCTGAAGAAGAAGAAGTTGGAGAGGAAGGAGAAGACACCAGAGGAGATCGGAGAAGGTCGGGCGAGGTTAAACTCGCAGAACCTCGACGACAATGACACTTGGGGTCTGGGACCCGAGTACCAGTTGAGGCCGACGATGCTGCCAATGCCGACATCACCAGAGGTCTTGGTTGGTTATTCATCGAGCTCCGAGGACGAAGGTGAGAAGAGAAAGTTGTCAGAAGAGAAGGAAAAGATGATGAAGACTCCGAAGCCAGAGGCAGAGGCCGAGCCGGAGATCGGAGGGAAGTCGGAGTTGGGGAAAACCCTGGAGGAGGAGAAAATGGAGAAGGATCCAGACACCAAGGGCGAGGAAGACGGGTCTGATGAGGTCTCGCTTCCTGGGATTGTGATGGAGCCCGAAGCGAACTCGTCAGGAGTAGAGGGGGAAGCATAGTGATGAAATGAGTCGCATGTACATAGAATTTTCTTGAGACTTAACACAATATTTTCTTGGATTTCTTGTGCAAATTAAGTGGAAAATTGGAGGAACTCCAAAGGCGACTGGAGGAGTCGCGGAGTGAAATGAAGGGGTTAAACATCAGGTCTGGGCTTGTTGGGGAAGCGACGGTGGAAATTGTTGATATGTTCCGGAGCGTCAACATTGTCCTTGCTGACCCAACTGAATTGTTCATCGGTGTTTTCGTAGCCTTCCCACTCGACAAGGTATCAGAGGCGAGTCTGGAACCGTCAGTCAATTTTTGAGTCAAAAATTTGCTTGATCTTGAAGTGTTCCTCGCCGTCGATGATCTCGCTGGCCGCTGGAGGTGGTTCCTCACAACCAGGGAATGGACTCGAGAAGTGAGGTTTGAGTTGGGAAATGTGGAAGACCGGATGAACTTGTTAGAGATATTTTGGAATACGGATGGTATAGAAAGCCACAGAAGGCTTGGCAATGACTTCGTAAGGGCCGAGGTGAGTCTCCGAGAATTTCGGAGTCAGATGCTTCGTCCAGAGGTACTTCGTCGAGATGAACACAAAGTCACCGATTTACATCTGAGGGTCCGGTATGCATTTTCAGTCAGCGGTCTCCTTGTAACGCTCCGAGGCATAAGTGATTTGCTCACAGAGATACTGATGGAGATCCTGAAGATCAACTGCATAGTCTTTGGTGTATATGTTCGCAATGTCGCGCTCCGGGTGGACAGTGATGGCCAGATGGTAACCTTTATTTGCGAAGAATGAGGAAACTCCGGTTGATGCATTCGGAGAGTTGTTCAAGTCAAATTCGGTGAGAGGAAGGAGCAGATGCCAGTTGTCCTGCTGGTAAGCACAGTAGATCTAGATGTACTGTTCCACAGTCTGGTTCATGCATTCCGATTGTCCGTCGGCCTCTGGGTGATACCTGGAGGTGAAGTGAAGCTCCATATTTAGAAGGTGGCCCAACGACCGGAAGAAGGAGGAAACAAATTCGGAGCCCCAGTTGCAAGTGACATGGAAGGGGACACCGTGTTTGGAGAAGACATGGATAAGAAAAAGTTGGGCAAGTTCCAGGGAGTCGATGTGCTGATCGCAGGGTACAAGAATAACCTGCTTTGAAGAAGTCAATAGAAATAGAATGCCAGGGCTGATCGGCCACCGGAAGGAGTTTCAACAATCCGTAAGGTCAGTGCCAAATTTTCTTGTTGCGCTTGCAAAGGATACATGATCAGCAGTAATCTTGGACAAAAGTCCGAACCTCCGGCCAAGTGTACTCATGGCGGACAATAGCGAGGGTCCGATTTCATCCGAAATGGCCAGAGAGAATATGATCATGCTTATGCTGCAGAACACGTACTCGGAGTTTGGTCAGAGTTGGACCGGAGGTGAGTGGGACGTAAATTCACTTGTCAAGTCGGAATAGGCCGGTGGAGGTCACAGCGGTAAGGCCGGAGACTGCAGCGGGATTGTTGTTGTGGTGAGATCAGATGTCAGAGTGAAGCTTCTCAACATCCATAACGATGGTGGCTTGGAGGACAATTTCCTCGAGATAAGTTGCCCGGAGGGACGTGGTAAGCTGTTCTTGGGTGAAAATGGGACAAAAATTATGAGGATTGACGTGACCATAAGTCCTATCCCCCTCTTTTGGGTAGACATCCCATCGTCTAGTTAACGTGTTGGGCTTGCCTCCGAGTTTACCCGGTCGGAACTGGATAACCATATTGAAATGGCAGAGGCATTCAGACCATTGGACTTGGCAATGAGTGAGGATTTTCAAAGTCACGAAGTATTCCAGGTTCTTGTGGTCTGTTAATACATCAACCGGAGTGCCGGAACCCCTCGAGATGATGCTGCCAAGTGGTGAAGGCATCAAAGATCGCGAGTAACTCCTTGTCGTGAGTGTCGTAGTTGAGCTCTGAAGGTGTGAGAGTACAGGATCAGAATGCAACAGGGTGAATATTGCTGTCATCCCTGGTGATCGAGAGGATAGAGGCAATAGCGTAATCAGAAGCATCGGTCTTGACGGTGATCTGTCGGTCCGGTATCCAGTGCAACAGCACAGGACCTTCTGTAAAGGCTCGTTTCAGACTGTCAAAGACAAGCTGACAGTCTTATGACCAATTCCATGTGATGTTCACACACGTCAACCAAGTGAACAGGATGATGATCGCCGAGTAAGCAAAGATGAAATGTCGATAGAAGATCACAAAGCTGAGGAACAATTGAACATCCTTGACCTTGCGAGGGGTCAGCCAGTCCATGATAGCAGTGATCTTCTCCAGAGACATCCGGAAACCCTCGGGGGACAAAATATACCCGAGGTACTCGTAGGTGTTAACTCCAAATTCGCACTTCGGAAGTTTGCAGTGGAGTCCAGCCTTCCGGAGGCACACAAGCACCTCTCGGACATGCACGGTATGGTTGGTGGGGTCATCGGAGTAGACAAGAATGTTGTCCAAGTAGATGACCACGTATACATCGAGCAAGTTGGTGAAGGTGGTGTTCAGGAATCGTTGGAAGGCTGCCAGAGCATTGGTAAGGTCTTCCAGAATGACCCGGAACTGGTAGGACCTGTAGCAAGTGCGGAATACTGTCTTGGGCTTGTCGCCCTCGGCAACTCGGAGGAGATGATAAGCCATGCCGGAGATCAAGTTTAGTGTAGATGTGTGCCTTTCCAGGTGCATTGAGGAGGTCCGAGATCAACAGAAGAGGATAACGATCCTTCTTCATGATCTGATTAAGTCCATAATAGTCTACACAAAGCCGCAGGGTGCCATCCTTCTTCTTGGCGAAGAGAATAGGAGCTCTGTGACTCGACCGAGACGGATAAATGAATCCCAACTTCAAATTCTTGTCAATGAACTCCCGAAGAGCAACCAGCTCATTCTGGGAAAGGGAATAAACATGACTGATGGGTGGAATCTCGCCATCTTCGGTCTCAATCTTGAGATTGAATTCTCGATGAGGTGGAAGACTGTAAGCTTCCTCCTCAGAGAAGACATCAGCAAAGTTCTGGTACTCCGGAGGAAGTCCAGAGAGGTCCGGAGCTTCGGTGGTACCAGAGTGACCCTGAACGGTGTCGGTCAGTGTAGCGTGCAAAGTATACTGGATGTTGTCCTTGTCTCGGATGATGGAGGCATATGCTGCTGCGGATACGAGGGAAACGAGGGGAGGGGTAGAGAATGGACGAGGCTCAAAGGCCTCCGAGGTGTCCATCGAAGGACCGGAAGATGGCGAAGACGTTGGGGTGTTTGGTGTAAGGGCCTTGGCCAGGCCTGCTGGAGCCGGAGGGACCTCGTCCGTAGTCGGAGCTACCAACACAGGATCAGGCATGGAAGCCTGTTGTGTCGACATAGAAACTCAGGAAGTACCGGGCTGGAAGGAGATTGTGGCATCGGACCAGTTAATCAACAGATTAATGTGGGTGAGCCAACTGTATCCAAGCACTAGGTCGCAAGGAGAGTCAAGACAGGTGACATAGAATTCCAAGGATTGGACATTGCCAGAAGGGAATCAGATGAGCAGGCGGAGCTGTCAATTAATGATGGAGGAAGAGCTGTCGAGATACTGGAGTCGGACCAGAGCAACCGCGTATGTGGTGAAACCGTTCAATTCGCAGATTTTCGTGGATATAAAACAATGCAAAGTACTGGAGTCAATAAGAGTCCATAAGCAGAAGTTGAATCCCGAGGCAATTTGTTATACAAGAGACCGGAGTATGGTTGAACATGACTCCAAAATAGTAGAGGTAAAGTCCGGCCGGAAAGTAGATGCAAAAATGTCAACATCAAGGGCATTAGGGGGAAGAGTGGAAGCATTGAGATGAACCTCGGAAAGCACCTTGGAGTTAACGCAACTCGGACCAGGTGCTGAGGTATCCAAGCTGCTGTCTATTTTTTTGACTCGGAGGTGGTCTCGGCCAAAGCGGCCTTGCCCTGAGCATTTCCAGGGTGCTTCCGACAATCCTCAGCCTTATGGCCGGAGCCTCCACAGAACATGCAGAGGCTCAACCAAGTACACCAATCCGCTCCTCCTGTTGAGCTTGCCTGAACTGTCAAGCTTGTCAGTGTAGGGCTTCGGAGAAGCCTTTGCCGCAGGAGAACCAGAGGCAGGTTTCGAGTTGCCAGAGGGTTATGAATCTATATGAAGTTTGATAAACCAATGCCAGTCTCAACATATTATCAGGTTCGAGCAGTGATTTGTTCAAACATCTTGGGCCGAGGAAGGCCAAGGTGGGGTCAGCGACGATGACCATAGTTAAACACAGTTTGAACAGCAGGTGGGGTCTTTGAACAGTGCCGATCGTGATCAGGTTGAACAGGGAGCGAATGGGGATTGAATGAGGTTGAACAAGGGTTAACAAGGTTGAACAACAAGTGGGGTGGACCAAAAATGCATGTCATGGGATTCGAACACACGACCTTCCGAGGCGGAATGTTTTATGGTGCAGGCAGCATTAATTATTAGGCGAAGCAACTGATGGCCATGAAAGGAATGATAGGTATATGGCGCCTTGTTCCTTCTGCTAGCAAAGGACAATTCACAACAACTCGTCCGTCAATGAGACGAGAGAGTTAAAAGATCTGAAAAACAAAAAACCTATGAAGTGAATGAAAATCGCGTTCTGGAGTAGCGGGCAGACAAGGGTTGAAAAAGCAAACAAGAGCTTATTAACATGGTCAAAGCACCATAAATAGTGTTGCCACGGTCAGGTTCGGAAATCCTGGAGTTTTGCAGACCGGTTTAGAACTGGCTCGAACCTATAGTGTATAGCCTCTGTATTCCAAACTTTTCCTCTCATTTTCAAGTTTCAGGAACAGATCCATCCCCTCTGGAGGGGGACGCGTCGTCCTAATATGCCATTAGGTCACGCTGAGACTAGATAGAGACAAATGTCCTCAATAAACGGCGCGACTTGGGAGGTAAAAATATATTTCATCTGCCTAGAAGTCTGATTCTTGCCTTGATTGCCTGTGCTTCACCATCTCCTGCAGCTTTAGATCCGAAAGTCCGAATTACAAGAGTGCATATGCGGAGAGCAAGTGGACTTCGGAATTCTTCCTGGAGGGAATGAACAAGTTGGAGGCCATGGTTAGGAATTGTGACCACCATGCTGAGCTTAGCTTTCTGCAGTTCGGCCCGGGTTTGTACCACCAGCCGTCAACGAGGGCTCCAGCTGGCATAGATCCACGTGAACAATGTTATACAGCGTTGGAATGGGTGGATGCTCCCGACATATTCGAGGCCCTTCAGTTTCCGAAACACGGGTACCTTAGCAATCCTATTGATGCACACGATCGAATTTTTAAATGCTTTTGAGGAGAAGGAGCATGACGACCGACCGCGGACTGGACCTCAGGTTCAGGCAAACCACGGTCCAGTTCAGGTTCAGCAGCGGTTCAAACTCGAAAGAAAATCCTGCAAATTATGTATAGAACATATGAAGGAGAACAAGAGGCTGCGACCGCTTCTACAGGTTTAGCAAATCTGCTGAATCAGACCAATGGTCCAGTTTAATTGGATGCCTGAACCAGACCTGAACCGGACCGCAGCAAGACTAACCATACGGCACGACTGCTCAGCCGGGGCCCGATCCAGAACACTCCCTTGATTTCAGATCGATACATCCAAGCTACGCTCTATGAACTCGGCCTCCTTCCGCCTCTCTTTTTCCACAAATGAGATAATATTTGCCATCTCCCCGAGAAGATGCCCATACCCGGCCTCCTCAATCTTCTTCTGTGCTTCAAGGCGTCTGCGGTCATAAATCAAGGCCTTCTGTTTGCAATAAGCCTTCCCCCCCAAGCGAGTCAAAGGTTGTCTCTTTGCCAACTCTGTCCATATCCATTGCATTTTGGCAAAGCTTCGCCTTGGTCCGCAACAACTCAGCCAGCTTTTGCTCACCTTGTTCCTGCCAACGCTGCATCTCAGCCTCAGCACGGAACCATTGAACACGGTTGCCTAAAACTCATGCAAGAAAAAAGGAAACTACAATGAGAGCTGGCACTTACCTTCATTTGACCATGCATTCATTTCGGCATTTGACATCTTTGCCAATTTTCCCAGCTGCCATATCCACCCTTCCGGACGCTCCAGGGCCTTCACCGGTTTCTCCACTCGATTTCTTCCTAGGCTTGGGACCTACATAGAGGAAAGGTTAACATTGTTCAAATTCTGGACACAGGTGCACACACCAGATCGGTGTTTGTCCATTTGTGTTCCGGTCACAGTGAACACTGGGAAATAAGTCTGACAGGGAAGTGAGCAGCGAATAGGGGCCACTCACTCTCTTCCTCTTTGTCCACCTGCTCACCCATTTCGATGTCCTCCCCGTTATCTTCGGAACTCGCTGCTGGGAGGACAGTTGCCCTCCACAGCAAGCCATCAGTTCGCTTTGAATCGCCAACATGGCACTTCTGCTGAACCGATTTCATACAAAGGTCGTCCTCAGTGAGGGGGGGAAGGGTGGGGGATCCGCTCAAGCAGACGATTGCAAGGCATGCAATATTGTATGACTCCATGTGGTGGTCCCTCTGCTTGATTGTTTCCTCAATGTGATCTCCGGCATGGGTATTTTGCTTCTGCTTTCGCTTGTTTTTGACTTTGCGGTTGCGAAGCGCACTCAATGCCTTGACAACATTTTGGAAGGCCCGAAGAGCATTGAAAGCTTGCCCCTCTCGTCACTGCTCTTCCTCAACGCCGAGATCCACAAGGGCCATCTGCTGTCTTTCGATCTGAGTCAAGTCAGATGGCAGATATAGTCGCTCATCTTGAATCGCTGGCGCCGTCGTCGATTGGGCAGCAACCTTGTCTCCAACCTTGCACATGAACTCCTCCTGGCTCTTGCGAAATTCCGAAATTTGATCACGAAGTTTTGATTTCCGGGTCAGAATCTCGTTTTGACGTGACTGCAGCTCATGTTCCGCCGTGTCGCGAATGAGATTTTTCAGCTTGCGTCTGATTGCCATAAAGTTAGGAAGAAAATGAGATGGACCGCGGAACCATACTGTGCTTCCTGAATTTTGAACCCTCGATCCAAGAACTGCGCAACCTTGCTCTTGGGAACCATGGTGGATGCGAAACTATCGTCCTCCGATAGCATTTTTTGATAGATGGCCAACTGGGATGGAACTGGGGCTTTATTAGCCAGTGAGAATCAATGGTGAAGGAACCTTTGGTGGTGCTGTGTCTGTAAACACTGATTGCTTCTTTGCCGTTCTTGGATGCCATCCTAGGCATCTTCTGCCATTGAGTTAAATGATCCTTGAACGAGATACTAAGTCCGATGAAATGGTCTCGCTTCTCAATGTATTTTCGTTTGGCTTCCTGGATATCTTCCGCCAGATCCCCGGCTATAGACAAATTTTGAACATCACAAAAATCAAGGACATTGGGAAGTGCGCACCGAGCTTCATCGTTTTTTTGTGGTTCCAATCACCGTGGTGATTTATTATTGTATCTTGGCGATGGCCTAAGTTCATTTGCCGAACATGCGGACCCAACTGATTTGCCTCCGGCCAATAGTGTTCAGCAGTCTTGCCATGGAAATGGCCAATGCATTCCATGTACGCCGTTCCGAACAGGTAGCTGCAGGACTCTTGATGTCCCTGGACACGAAGTGCAGGGGCGCCCCAGTGCATCTTCCGGACACTATCCAGTTGA
>JARKIE010000984.1:0-18571 GCA_029378255.1 Mycena rosella
AATCCGAGGCATCGCGATAGAATCATCTCCTGTATGAGACTGTCCGCCACCGAAAATTCAGAGTCCTCAAGATCGAGGTCAATGTCGAACTTCTTCAGTTTCGGGAGGGCCGTAAGATCGTATGCGAGTCGGATGAGTATTTTGTCGGTGAGGAATTCTTGGGACGTCCGGACTTCGAGAGTGACCAGGGACGATAAAAGAGGCAAGCACCGGACAAGACCCTGATCGTTTATTTGATGCAAAAGAATGCTTTCCAGTCGGCAGCGCGACGTGGTTAGGAAGGAATGCAGAATCTCGACATCAAATCCGTCTTCAACCTCCAATTGAAGAAAGCGAAGAACGGGCAATTCCAGACGACGAAGGGTATCGAGGTCGGATGGCCCTCTATCTTGAGGGATGTAAGCTGATTATGGAGGATTGGCGAGGAGGGGGAAATCGTCGTTCTGGAACGTGGTGTGTCGTATCCAACCAGGAAGCAATCGACGAGGGATGAGCAATGCCGGAGTATCTCGAGGCACTTGGCATTATCGGTGAAATCCTGACATGTGAGTTTTTTTAGCTGATGCCATGGAAGGAAGACCGTGACAGAGTCCGCTCCCGACATCAGATAAACTTCTGTCAGTAGAGGAGCGTCCTTGAAAGACTCCACGACGTGCGGGGAGTCGATTTCCAAACAAAGCTTTCGAAGGAGAGGAAGCCGCCCCCGAACCTGGTCTAACGCAGAAGAATTATCTTCAGGGACCACAATTTCCACCACATTCCACCGCTCGCAATGCCGATTAATCTGTTCCACCATTCCGCGTAGGAAGGTGGAATCTTCCTTCCGAAGCTGATCCGTCCAGGCTAAAGAATAGCGGATAGGGCACAGACCGTGAAAGCTAATGAGATATGGCATCCTTCGCCTTTTCCCTGCCATCTAGTTGAGAGGCCCGAGCCACAACCGGGGGTGGAGATGGTAACGTATCGCCAACGTCGGCATATGCTGGCGACAAGAAGCGGGGCTTCAGAGGGGCGTAGTGGGTGGGCGTCGAGTAGGTAATACCGATACCACGGTCGCGGATCGTGGAAGGGGATGCCATCGGACGAAAATTTCGGTTAGTAATTCAGTGGGTAACAGCACGGCAGGGACTTGGTTGATGATCGACATGGCGCTACAAGAGGCCTTGATTAGACCCCATTGAAAGATTGAAGTCCTACACTGCGTCGCGTCGCCGTCTGCGGCGATCTCAAGCAACAGCTTTTCTTTGATCTATCGGACTGAGAAGCCGAATTAAGCGGTCTCTCGGGCCGACGGACGGAAACTCTCTCACATCAATTGCCAACTTTCGGCACAGCCGAGGTGCAACTCGATGCCCAAAATATTGAATTGGCATTATTTAAATCAGCCTGAAATTAGAGCCGATTCAAGTAGTTTCGTGCTCTAATTTCAGAAACATGTTTTTGTAATTCCTGGTTCCGGTTACTGGTTCCAGGTCTCAGATCAGTAAAGAGCTTATCCGTCTGTCCTTGTTACGACTTATGTCCGTCTGTGGCCCTGTGGGTGTCCGTCTGTAGTCTGTAAGCATGTCAAATCAGCAACGGTAACTAAGCATGTCAGTAACGGTAACACCCCGCTAATAATAGGGTGTTTCAGAATTAGATATTTGAGCTTCAACTTGAGCCTCAACAGCTGCCTCAACTTGGACCCCAACTTGGCATCAAGTTGGGGACCAAGTTGGGGCCGAAAATCCAAGTTGGATGTCAAATCGTGCATAGGACCTCGACTTGACATCCAACTTGGCCCCAACTCGGGCCTCAACTTGTGCCCCAACTTCGCTTATTGGGCCTGCATCACATCTTTCTGGTACCTGAACGTCAACTCTGCCTAAACTTCGCGAAATCATCTACTTAGGTGTTTCACAAACAAGGCCCCAACTTGAACCCCAACTTGGCTCAAGTTGGGGCCAAGTTGGGGTCAAGTTGAGGCTCAAATATCTAATTTTGAAACACCCTAATCTGCGTAGCCCGCTTCGCGGCAGGGCCCGCTATCCACCTTCCGCAATGTGTTTCTGCAGCTGAAATTTTATTCCTGGTTCCGGTTTTACCGGTTCCAGGTCTCAGATCAGTAATGAGCTTATGTCCGTCTGTCCTTTTCACGTCTTATGTCCGTGTCAAGTACCGGGACAGACTCGGGAACCGATGGAGGTCCGAGATATCCGAGCGCGGGAATATGCAAGGACATCGGTGGTCCGCAGGAGGTCCGAAATCCTATCGCACAAAGTGTAATACAAATAGGGTGGAATAGGACTTTCACAAAGTGAAGCTTCATGAAATGTAGTCCCATCCGATCGGAGCTCCGGCTTGGTGCCCGAGGGGGGTCAGAGCGGGCTTGGCTTCAGCTCGTGCGCTGCGCCTTTCTCTACGCCCAAGGCCCGATTTCCGAGGAAGAAGACAGAGAGGTTAAGAACGAAGACTGAGTCACAATCCTAGTCAGGACCGGATGGTGCCGGCGAGTCCTATTGGCAAGGACCGAGATTGAACCGTAAACCTGGTCGGGACCGATCGGTGCCGGTGCGTCCTGTCAGTAAGGACAAAGACAATCACAATCCTGGTCGGGACCGAATGGTGCCGATGAGTGTTATCGGTACACAGAAATGTGAGCGGATTGTGAATGCTACACAAAGTAGGGTTTTGCGTGAACAATGCAAAGTCCTAAATGTGACCAAGGGGATCTGAGGAGCAGCCGGATCACCGTCGGGACCGATCAGAGTTGAGGAGTCCTGTCAAGGCAGGGGGAATGTAAGCGGCGAATGAACACTACACAAAATAGGACTTCGCGTGGATAATGCAAAGTCCTAAACGTGACTGTGCAGGTCCAAGAAAAAGCCGGATCGCCGTCGGGGCCGAACGGAGCCGATGGGATCTTCAACCCGTGTCCAAGTTCGGAAAAGGACGGAGACCGATGAAGGGAGAGTAATCGGAGAAAAGACGGAACTGAGGAAAGGACGATAGGAAGGAAGAAAGTCTTAGTCGATATTCAAACTGACTAGAACGAAGATACATGAAGCTATTTAAACTGTAGTGTAGTTTATTACGTAATGGTCGGAGCCCTCGGGGCTCCGTGAAGGAAACGAGTCAAAGCTGTACGAGTGCTGTATGATATGAGTCAAAGCTGTGGTGGAGATTCCGGAGGACCGAAGATTCCGAGGGGAGTGGAGTCATAACAAATCAGAGTAAATAATGATGGAGCCAGAAAAGTCATAGCAGTGTCGGAGAATTCGGAGGTCCGAGGCCCCCGTGATGGAATGAGTCAGGATAGGCATAACGGGGAATGAACATGGGGAAACAATGAGAACCAACGAGATCACCATAGTCGGCAGGCTGAATTCCAACGGGGTCCGAGGGAGCCCGGGTATGCTCGGAGGCCGACGGAGCCCGGGTATTTCCGGAGCCCGAAGGAGCCCGAAGGATGGAATGCAGCGAGCAGGAGAACCGAAGTGGATAAGGTGCCAGCAGATAAATGGGAAACGCTCAGTAGACCTTCATCGCGTAAAAACCCGTTGAACTCGAAAGAGTCCAGGACTAAAGATTGCTGATGTTGAGCTCATCGGGGCTCTGATGAGGTCTGATGTCACGGTACGTGACAGTCCGTCTGTGTGTGTCCATCTGTGTGTGTCCGTCTGTGTGTGTCCGTCTGTGTGTGTCGTCTGTGTGTGTCCGTCTGTAGGTGATGTAAGTCATGTCAGGCAGTCACTCGTTGGTCACTCCATCCTTTAAAACACTCTCACTATTTTACTCTGAGTCGAGATCATGCGCTGCATGTGCCGCGAGGAGCGACCGGAGGTCGGCGACGAGCGGCTAAGGGTGTCACGACAACAACATCAATATGGTATCTCAGCCAGAGAAGGAACCAGGGTTCGGAGGGCCCTATCTATTTGATACTCTGGCGTTCAAATTGCACCTTGGCTGTGCCGAAAGTTGGCAATCTTGGATGAGTGCGCTGCTGAACTGAACTTCCACCATGGCCCTGGACAGATGCGTTGGGCAAGATTAGTATAGCCGAGGTTACGCAAGGTAAGAGCAAAAATTGTTGTAGTGTCTGTTTGTAAGAGAGGTGCAATCCGAACCCCAGAGTATCAAACTACAAAAAAAAGATCAGCCTGAAATTAGAGCCGATTCCAGTAGTTTCGTGCTGTAATTTCAGGCTGATTTAATGCCAATTCAATATTTTGGGTATTGAGTTGCACCTCGGCTGTGCCGAAAGTCGGCAATCTCCGGTGTGTCTTTTGGCCAACTTCTGGCAGTGTCATTTCTTTGGACATTTCTTCAGTAGGTATGTAATATCTAAAGGAAACCGCTCATCACTTCAATATAATGTCCTCGAGACCTGAGCGCTGAGCCACTGTCATTTTTCCCCGCCGTCGACGCAAATAGCTTCCGTAATTAGGCCCTCAGATAAATTTGTCTGAGCCTTGTCATGGAGCCCAACATGAATATTATGTGAATGGACGAGTGCGGCTAGCGTCTAAAATTTAGCTCAACTTGTACCCAAGCACATTTTTTGAGGCAAAATAAGTTTTTACGATTCTCAAGAATCGGGAAGAGCGTGTACTTGTTATGGGTGTGCTATCCTGCTCAAAACCATGGCGTGAGAGCACTTCGTGCCATTGAACACAGCCTTTGCTGAAATTTATGCCTCCTTGGAAGTCCTGGCACGTCGCCGTACGATTTCCCCCCGACCCCCCAAGATCTCTCCAGCAAACCAGGCCATTAATTCACCACCGGCCTCGGCCCTACAAGTCATTTAGTTATTTTATACGAGAGAAGATTGATAGAACTGAGTAATTGAACTTATCAACGGATAAATATAAGTTTGTCCTCTGAACGGGAATGGTGTTCTTTTCTAGTATACCATCAAAAGCTCTCGGCCAACGCCAATCCAAATGTTCCACGTACAAACGTTTACACTCTGTACTTGAATGGTTCCACTCTGTTTTCCGCGTTTGTGACCGCCCCAGAATTCTGCGCAGGCAGGACATGTTCCCTGCGGCTTACGACTTTCCTTGATACGCTCCAAATAAATGCGTACCTCTCTCTGTCGAAGGCAAAAAGCGTGGACTCGTATTTAACCGTTTCACCACAAGTAGACGCGTTTCCAGGCCGACATCATTCAGCCTGCCAAATATTCCCTAATCCGGCGACGTGGCGGTTGTTTGCATGCGCTTGTGCCCGGCACGTCGAATTTGCCCCCGGCACATCGAATTCGCCTTCTCTGCCAGCTCGCAACGCTGCACACTCACGAACGATGATGCGATGGACAGCGCCGCCCACCCGTCGCGAGATATCCCTCGTTATTTTCTCCATCACCGTCTTCGCCCTCGCGTACAACATCGACACGTCTATGCGTCTCGTCGGGCTGAGCAGACAGAACGCCGTGCTGAGCCGGCTGGGGCTGGGGGGCGCCGCGGCGATTGGGGCGGACGGGCGGAAGCCGCCGGGCGCGCGCGACGCGCTGGAGGAGCTCATATATGGCGATTGGGCGTGGGATGCTGAGGAGATTGCTGGGGACGGGCTGGAGAGGAGTCAGGCGAAGGGCGTGGGAAGGCACGGGGCGATGTGGGTGGGGAGGCGCGATGCGGGGCCGGTGACGAGCCGGTCGCTTGGGGAGGAGACGGTGGACCAGGCGTTCTGGCGTTGGGGCGAGGATGTCCCGCGCACCAAGGTGGTGAAACACGTCCCGGGTATGTCCTTTTCGGCTTGCACGGTCTGTGCGCTTTACTGACTGGCTAAAGGATACACTGTCATTGATAATATCATTCTCCTCAATGGGACGATGATCATTGTGACGGACGAGCCGGAGTCGTTGCCTGAAATGGCACATATGATCTTTTCCACAGACCTGAATCAGTGGAAGGTGCTATCGTCGCAGGAGGCGGCGGAGCATATTGGCCCTTTTGGTGGAAGGTATGCTCCATTAAATTGTATTCCACTCCCGACCCAGGCTCATGCCAGGCGCAGAATAAGCGGCGTGACCTGGATGGCGGCGGACTCCTCGCCGCACAACTCCACTCTGCTCGCGCTCTGGCGAACATACAGCGCACTGGACCCGGCAATTGGTTCCAATGGGAGCACGAAATTAGCACCTCCCCGCCGGCTTTTGTACCCATATTATGGGTTCTTCACCGACGAAAACCCGGTGCACGCGGACGTTACGACGCGTCGGCAGCGCGTCGTGAACGGTATACACCCCGAACTCGTCAAGGCCGCGTTCCCCTTCCTCACGGTGATGTACTACCCCGACTGGGAGGACTACCACCGGATGGAGGTGCCGTTCGTCTTTGAGCGCCTCGTCGTCGCGGACCGCACCGCCGCGCGGTATGGCGTCACAGTGCACGACCCGATTTATACGTCGCCGTTCAAGACGCTGGAGGGGGTTTCGGAGCACTGGTGGGAACCTATACGGCGCTCGCTCGCGACGTACTTTGACGTATATGGGGAGAAGGCGCCGAAAAATGTGGTGACGTATGTCCAGAGGCAGTCGCATACGCACGGGCTCCGCCTGAGCGACGCGGACCACCAGGCGCTTGTGGGTGCGCTGCGGAAGATGGAGCGCGACTATGGGTATGAGGTGCACGTTGTCTCGAATATTGACGACGAGACATCGTGGAGCGAGAGACTCGGTGCCATCGCCCGCTCGACTGTTAGTACTCTGCCCTTCTTCGCAACCTGCAGACGCTTTAACATAGCATGTGCAGGTGATGCTCGGAGTGCACGACAGCGATCTTTTGGACAGCGCGTACATGCAGCGTACCCCGCACACAACCCTCATGGAATTCTTCCCGCCCGAGAAGTTTACGCGCGACCAGGAGATTGTCGCTCGTTCGCTCGGGATGCGTTATATTGCGTGGTGGAATGACAGGTATGCATTGGCTGCCTTTTTTTGCATTGCCGTCGGTTGACGGACATGTCCTCAGACAAATCTCGGGGTCGGACCTCCCACGAGTGTCGCGGCCGAATGATAACGAGGCTGTTCCGATCGACGTCTCTGCGATTGTCAAAGCCGTCCGCCAGGCGCTGCTGCACTAGAAAAGTCTGCTGGACGGAGACCCTTGTATTTATATCGGCAGCTCGTCTTGGACACAGTAGACTAAATTAGTGGATAATATATGTAATTATGGTTCCTGAGGACGATCGTGTCTGCTCGTCGTGCCGACGTGTTCTTTGCTCTTGTTTTGGTTGTGCGCCAGCGTGTCCCCATCACCAGACCTGCTTCCCCCGCCATGGCTTCTCCTGCTCAACTGCCCCCAGGCTGGATCGCAGAATGGTCAGTGGAATCCACGCCCCACGCGCTTCGCCCGCTCACGCTTTTGCAGGAACGAGCCCAACCAGCGCTACCTTTTATCGGTATGTATCGATTCCATGGGCCCGAGCTTATTCGATTTATCTCGCCCAGAAACCGCGACCAGCCACACCCAGTGGGAGGAACCTGTAGCGGGCGTGCCTCCAGCAGAGGCTGCCCCAGCTATGGCCGCCCCGCCGGCACACGGAGGAGGGAAGCGCCGGCAGTATGCCGCTGGACAGACCCAGGCGTACTATGCGACGGACAGCCTCGCCGCGGATCCCAGCTACTACGGCGGTGCCGGTGCGGGTGCTGACCCGAATGTCGCTGGCCAGCAGGCCCAGCCGGCAGCTGGCGGGCAGCTTTTCACGCCAGGTCTCGCGGCGGAGAACCAGTTCCAATCGCAACAAGGCGGGCAGCCTTCCTACTTCCAGCCCAGCGACCAGGCGGGCCCGGGATATGGTCAGCAGCCGCAGCAGCAGCAGCAGCCCGCGTATGGCGGGAATCCAGCGGTCGACGGCATGGCGAACCAGTTTAGCAGCATGACCATGGGCGGCGCGAGCGGGCAGAAGCAGTTCCACCTCAACACCATCAACATGCTCACGTCCCCGCCGGAGCCCCGCGACTTGCACATCCCCCCGCCCGAAATCCGGCTCCCCCCGGGCTCGTGCATATCTCCCGCGCCGACAGCCATCGCCGACCCGTCCTACCAGCGCATGACCCTCAACGCCGTGCCGACGACGTCCTCGCTCCTCGGCAAGGTCAGATCCCCCTCGCCCTCGTCATCACGCCCTACCGCACCCTCGACGAGGGCGACGAGCCCATCCCACTCATTACAGACGTCATCGCGCGGTGCCGCCCGGTGCCGCATGTACATCAACCCGTACGTGCAGTTCATCGATGGTGGTAACCGTTGGCGGTGCTGCATGTGCAACATGTCGAACGAGGTCCCGCAGATGTTCGACTGGGACCAGGCCCGCAACCAGCCGGGCGACCCGCTGGGCGCGTGCGGAGCTCAACCACTCCGTCGTCGAGTATGTCGCGCCCACCGAGTACATGGTCCGCGCCCCACAGCCCGCGGTCTACGTCTTCCTTATCGACGTCAGTCACCCCGCGGTCCAATCCGGTCAGTAGATTTTATTTTATTTTATTTACCGCGTTGGCTCATGTTTTGCAGGCATGGTCGCTACCGCGACGCGCGCGCTCCTCGAGAACCTCGACCGCATCCCCGATGATGACAACATTACTAAGGTCGGAATTATCTGCTTCGACGTCTCGCTCTACTTTTTCTCTATGACTGTGAGTCAACCGCTTTTTTCGATACGTTATATCCATTAAACGACGCTGCAGCCCGGGTCCACGGACTCGACCATGCTCGTCGTCTCGGACATCGACGACGTCTTCCTTCCCAAGCCTACGGACCTGCTCGTCAACCTCTCGGAGGCGCGCCCGGCGCTCGAGGCGCTGCTGGGCCGCATTGGCGACATGTTCCAGGAAAACAGCATCATCGGCCAGTGCCCTCGGGCCGGCTCTGCAGGCGGGGTCGAAACTGATGGTCCGTCTCTCGAATCGTAAATATTGGTTCGACGACTGATGTTATTGTGTAGGCACCGATTGGAGGCAAGATCCTCGTCCTCACGTCGACCCTCCCTTCACTCGGAGAGGGTGCGCTCAAAAATCGGGAAGACCCCAAAGTCCTCGGGACTTCGAAAGTGCGTGGTTCGGAGAGGGTTTTACTAGGTGATAACTGATTTGGTATGATTATAGGAATGACTTGCTCCAAGCGGCATCTTCGTTCTACAAGACCTTCGCCATGATTGCTCGAGGGCACAGGTCACGTGGACATGTTCTCTTTAGCTCTGCGTACCAAGACGTGGCTAGTCTTGGTGCGTCCTTGTTTTTATGTGGGGATACCAACCTTACTGGATTGTATCGCAGCCAACCTGCCGCATTATACCACCGGGCAGACGTACTACTACCCGGCGTTCAACGCGGCGCGGTCGGAGGACGCGCTCAAGTTTGCGCACGAGTTTGGGGAGGTGGTGGCGATGCTCATTATGCTCGAGTGCATTACGCGTGTGCGGGCGTCGAGAGGTGCGCAATATCTTCTTGCGTTACCGTCCATCGTACTCATTCTATGTAGGGCTACGCATGGCGTCGTTCCACGGCAACTTCTTCGTGCGCTCGACGGACCTGCTCGCGATGCCCACGGTGCCGCAGAACCAGTCCTACGATTGAAATAGACATCGAGGACACACTGACGGCGCCGTTCATAGTCTTGCAGACGGGGATGCTGCACACCACTTGTTTCGGTACGTTCTACTTTTCTTCCTCGCGTTCGTTCTACATGCTCAGCACCGTGCTCTCTAGGCGAGCGGCGTCTGCGCGTCATCACCACGGCGTACCCGACCACGAGCAACCTCTCCGAGGTCTTCGCGTCTGCAGACCAGATCGCCATCGTGACGCTGCTGGCGAACGAGGCCGTCGAGCGCTCCCTGTCGTACAAACTCGAGGACGCGCGCGACTATGTCTTCAAGAAGCTTGTAGACATCTTCATCACGTGCAAGAGCAGCATGACCGCGCCGGCGCCGGCGCCAGCGCGCAGCTTGCGCTTGCGGAGAATCTGAAGATGCTGCCGGTGCTGGTGCTCGGGTTGCTGAAGAATGTTGGCGTTCGGCAGAGCGCGCAGATCCCGCCGGATATCCGCGCGTACTCGCAGGCGCTGCTGACCTCGCTGCCGTCGCAACTGCTGATCCCGTACCTGTACCCGACTTCTATTCGCTGCACACGATGCCGCCTGAGGTACGTACAACCAACACCGAACCCTCAGCGCGGGGAGCTATAGCTGATTGCCGGTGCAGGCTGGGACCGTTGGCGAGAAGGGCGTGATCATGCCGCCCGCGTTGCCGCTTACCTCTGAGCGCCTGGAGCGCCACGGGCTGTTCCTGATCGAGGACGGGCAGACAATATTCCTCTGGGTTGGGCGCGACGCGGTGCCGCAGCTGATCATGGACGTCTTTGACCTGCCGAACTACGAGGTGCTGCGCGGTGGGAAGGTCTGTCTATTTTATTTATCATTCCCTCGTAATGCTATGCTGACACCGCGACTTGCGCTTAGACGACGCTGCCGGTGCTGGATAACCCCTTCTCGCAGCGGATCAACGCGATCATCCAGAAGACGCGCGAGATGCGCCGCGGGGTGTACTTCCCGCATCTGTATGTGGTGAAGGAGGACGGCGAGCCGCCGCTGCGGCTGTGGGCCCTCAGCGCGCTCATCCAGGACCGCGCGGACGTGCTGCCGAGCTACCAGCAGTTTATTTCGTCGGTGAAAGAAAAGGTAAGCGTCCGCTACTTCCTTTCCTTCCTTGAATGCAAACTGATCTGGTACAGGTCAACGGCCAGGGTTATTGATTTCTGTTTAAAATTAGAGGGACGGCGGGTGCTCGGATGTACGTACGAACGGCTTTCGCGGGGCGGCCTTTTCTCTCCATTTGCATGATTTGCACAAGATCTCGAAAATGTAACGCACATTTCTTACCACCTACGCCTTCGCCTTCGAGCTCTACCTTCGATTATATATATTCAATAATTGCTTGCGAGGACGGCAGTTTGAAACAACCACGCGGATGTGCGAATCAAGACTAGTACTGGCTTTGTCCATTTCCGAGTATTGAAAGGACGATATTAGGCCTTTAATAGGCGATAAAAACCAAGTACATAATATATGTTCAAGCTCGCCGTTTCCGGCCAGTACTGGTGGCAGTCCTTGTCCTCCCAGACGATGCCTTTTCCTTCTCTACTCTGCTCTCCGGTTCGCTCGAAGAGCTCAATCGGGACGATCTCCTCCGGGTCTGCACGCCCTCGCCCGGTGGCGGCGCCTGCCTCGGCGGAAGCGGCGCCAGCCGATCCCCGTCCTCTTCCTCCGCTTCTTCGGCGGACCCGTCGCCGTCCTCCGAGTCCATGAGCGAACCGGGTAGACTCCGCCCGAGGTCCTGCTCTTTTGCGCGTGCGCGCGTCCGCGTCGTTGGGGCCTTGGCGGGCTTCGCTGTGGCGGTCTTGGACGCAGCGGACCGCCGTGTTTGTCTTGACGGCGGCGGTGGCGGCAGCTCGACCTCGGGCTCGTGCTCGTGCTCCTGCTCATGCTCGTGCTCTTCGTCGGTAATGAAGGCCCCAGGCGGGATCTGCTTGACTTTGACTTCCGCTGCCGCCTGGCGTGTTCGCGGCGCCGCCGCCCGCTTGGCAGCACGGGTGGGTTTGCCGCCAAACACGGAATACGCGAGGCCGTCGCCATCCGCGGGCTCCTCGTGGTCGTCGTCCCTGCCCATCTCAACATCGCGATCCATCTCCATGTCTGTGTCTTCCTGGAACGCACGGTCTTTCTGTCGTTCTGCATCCCCGTCCTCGAATGGTGGAAAAGGCGCGGGAGGCGGTGCGGGGGGAGGTTGGTAGAACGCGTTTTGCTTTCTGCCGGCCGAATCGAAGAGGGACTTGGGTAGGCCGCCGTTGGGCGTGGAGCCAGCAGAAGTAGCGAAACGGCTGGTGGATTGGGAGAGGGAAGGGAATCCGGCCGACGCGTTTAATGGTTGGCGCGTAGAAGGGACGGCGGGTTGGGCGGCGAGGCTGCCTTGTGCAACGTTCGAGACGGGGGATGACGGGACCGAGGGGACGTGTGGAAGATGATGAGGCGCTGAAGGCGAGAGGCGCGAATGCACTGGTCGTCGAGCCTGAACCGAACCCACCGAATTTAGAACGCGGTGGTTCTTGGGTCATGGCATGTGACGACTCCGCCAAGGTCGGGATTTGTACTCGAGGAAGGGGGGGTATGGGCGCGGGCAGCGCAGAAGGCACAGGGGCGCGGATATCCTCCCACGACATGCTTGTGTCCCACTCTCGACTGTCCGACATGGAGTTCCCGCTCGCGGAGGCATCGATACCCCGGCTCTCCAGCTCCAAATCTAGAATCGCCCGCTCCGCAAGTGGAAGTGCGGCATATAAATCCTGCACCATCTTGGTTCGCTCTGCTTGTGGGCCGAGGTTTCCAGAGGAGGCGGACGAGAACTGGCGGTCCATTTTGATGGCCTCCGAGTACTTGCCGGTTTGAATTAACCGGACACATATAAGGTTTTGGAGGATTGGAATCCCCACTGAGGGAAGAGTAGATGGCGGAGTCGCGTACGTTTGGATGAGATTCTGCTCGTAGGGCGATAGAGCCAGTCCAAGCAGCTGGACCAATGCATTGCGGCGAGGGGAAGCTGGACGGATAGATCAATAGCAGCTTTAAAAGAGGGCCGCAAAGAGACACACGAGTGAAGCACCAATCCAGTATTTTTTGGAGGAGTCGGGGACGTGTTTCGTTTTTCTCACTGAAGGTTCGTTGAAACTGCCATGCCTCGAACAGACTCGATTCAGCGAGCGCAATGGTGTATATATCAATGTCGTCCGGTTCCGTCAAAAGAGGTTTCGCCGTGCGGACGTATTTGAGGACGAGTGGCATCGACTTGGGGGAGAGCGAAATGGCTTGCAGGATTTTAGACGCGTAGTCCGTGTTCAACCGCGCATCCGACAGAATGGAAACGGCGCGCTAGTGAACTTCGGTGAGTTCCACCTCGGATGACTGAGATGCAGGACACGCACTGGAATGTTTATCCCCGCGTCCAGTGCCAGTACGCGTCAGCAAGCGACGCAAACTGGGGCGGAATGCATTTCTCCAGCCTGTACTTGTCTTCCCGGCCGTCCTGGTACCATTTCAAAAGGAAATACACGAGGCAGTCCCGTTTCAACGCGTCATATTGGGACGTTTGAATTGCGTCAAGAAGACGGTGGAAGGATTCCACATCGACGGGAGGATACAGGGTGTCGGGCTGGCGAATCCCGCCGGACGTCAAGAGAATGTCGAACAGCAGGAGGTCACCGAGGGCGGCCCTGCGGCGTTCAATCTGCTGGGGTCGTGTATCTCGCCATGGGAATACAGCAGGAGTGAGGTCGAAATACGAGAGAACCGCAGCAGGCGAGAAGGCAGAGCTCGGACTGGCCATTCCGGACGTGTTTGCAAAGTTTGGAGGTGGCGATAACACGTGCAGACAAACAACCATCGGCTTCCGTTTTAGGGTTCCAAGTTTCACACGACCGCGGAAAAAATACATTTAAAACTGAAACAAATGTAGCGACATGGCCAGTCTCTCTTGGACGGACGCTGAACGATATAGCATTGACCATCTAATCTATCCGACGAGTAGAGATGGGGATCAGCGCCCAAAGAATGGGGAATACCGCCATCATCGAAATGAGTCTAGAAACGGTCAAAAATGTGAGAACAGTAGAAATAACCACGCACAGTGGCTGCAAGGCACGTATACCCGTCTTTGACGCGATGGCGCCAGTTAAAAACGGAAGAATAGCGCTTCCCGCCTGACCGAAACCAGCAATCCATCCGATGGATCCCGCAAGGAGCCACCGGGGTACAACTCGCCCAGCGCGGTTCATAACAATAGGGTAGATCGGGCCGAGGAATACGCCGATAAGGGACACGGCCACAGCACCCCCGATGAGAGAGGGAACAAACCAAACAACGAATTCCAGCCTTGGAAGGGCATCAGTAGAAACATCGAAAGAGAAGAGGAAGAGATTTCACCCAATTGCAAGGACGGCGTAGATGTACAAGACGCGTTGTTCACCTATCTAAACGGCAATGAGAAAATCTCAAACTAATTCTGGTCATGCCAAATACCTTCTTGTTCACCCACATCAAGGCGAGACGTCCAACCATGATGCCTGGACAAAAGTTAGACACAGATATTAGCGGTCACAGAGAAGAGATCGTACCTCCGAAAAATCCGGAGGATATATATCCAGCGGATGCCCCACCTCCACGAACATCGATGATGTAAGTGGTAATCCAGCCTTCGTATCTCTTAGTTCTTGAAACCACGGGTAGAAAACGATCTCGGTTTCACCTCCGATCGTAACCTCGACGCCAACATATACCAGCGTAAAGAACGCCAGAAGATGCACAGTCTTGAGAGAAAGAATCTGGCGGAAGTTGCTGTGGTCGCTCGTGCTTGTTTCCCCCGCGGCCTCACCGACAAGGGCAAGACATTCTGTACGACATGAGTAATCTGGTGCCCCGCAAACATGGAGCTGCTTTACCGTCTTGAGTTCGGCCCCGGAAAGTTAAAATCAAGCTGATAGTATTGAAGATCGCCAAGCCGAGAGAGACGAGATAGTGGAAAGACCAGTTCTGCATCTGGACAAATTTGTGTCAGCAGGACATTCATTCGAGCGCGGTAATCTGCTGTTGCTCGTTCTTACCTGGGCAAATTGAGTAGCAACGATAGGGGAGGTCAAGGCCCCGGCGCCTGTGTGCATTAGCTATGAAGCGGCGTCAAAAGGGTGGAGAGAATTACCGTAGCTTGTGCGAGGAATCAGACGATGTGAATTTGGAGCAGAAAATGCGGGTACCTAGCATGCAGCATGCCCATGTAAAGCTCTGAGTCATGTCTGAGACTTGCGACATATGCGTTAGTTTGAGCGTTCTAAATTCACGTGTTAACTTGGGAAATAAACGGCACACGACTTGACGCACTTGAATGGCAACGCCAACTCCATTGATGGCGAAGGAGAGGACGAACAGGGGGAATGGCGGGGCTGGCGCTTGGATGGTGTAGGTAATAATCTGGCAGATCGCACCTGCGCGCCATAGCATTTAGCGCGCCGCAAGTTTCTAGAAAATATCTTCATACCCAGCGCTATCATCTGGCGACGAACTCCATCAACAGGTGCGCACAACTGAAACAGTGAACACACCTTCCCAAACCCAACTTTGTCCGTCCAGTGCATGTTAATGAGCGCGCCTGAAATGAACCCCTATTAAAGGATGAGTAAATGTTCGTGGACGCGAAATAATGACTTGCCACACAAGCGAGCACGAAGGTCAAGGAGACAAGCACAAAGCCGACCTACAGGGCCACGGTGTCAATTACAAGGAAATTCAGTTTGACCAGCGACGTACCCCATAGACTTTCTGAATCCTCGGAATCAGTGGCCCAGAAGATCCATCGTTCCATCCTGTTAAGCCAGCCTCAGTGAACGAATATCTTCACGGGAATGTACGGGGAACCTGCCAAGAACATCGACGCATAGATTGCACACAAATGAATTCGCGCCCGAACGGTATGGTTGCCGGAAGAAACCTGAACGCCCGAGTCGCGCTCATGTTCCCCCAGGCTTAAACTCTTCACCGACGCCTCTCCAGGCGTAGCGGGAAGCGACGGACCTGGACGGACACTAGAAATCGGCGGAAGCTCGATTCTGGATACAGACAACTCTTGAAGCTCCATTTTAGATGGTGGGGAGATAAGAGAGACCCCATGGGCATGCAAAGGCGATTTATAATCTCGGTGCGACACCAATCGCGTGTCAGTGATGAGGGCAGCGCAAGATTTCGGATAAAAAATGTTGCACCCCACACGGGTCTTCGGACCGATGGAAGATCGGTCCTTTGATCGAAGTTTAATTTGCGATCGCAACCCGCGCCGACGGACTTCCCGTCCGAAGTCAGAATAGACTCGTCGACTCAAAATAAACCTCATAACACCTCTTATTTCATGCGTAATTTTTTAAAATATACAATGAGCTTCAAGCAAGTCTACGACGGCCCCTTTAATAAGCACAAGTCGTTCATTCCACCCGACGCGGTGCCCCAGGCACAAGTGCCCAAAGAATAAGCATGAACGACATCATGGCTACCAACCTGGGCAAAAGAAAACGAGTCAGGAAAGGTTGCTTGTTCCAGTGGGAAGTGCTTACAACGGCTGCAAGGCCTTGATGCCCGTCTTCGAGGCAATGGCCCCAGTTATAAACGGAAAGACGGCGCTTCCCGCCTGCCCAAACCGGCGATCCAGCCAATCGACCCGGTAAGGAGCCAACGCGGCAGGACGCGACCGGCGTGGTTCATGGTGATGGGGTATATCGGGCCCAGGAGGAGACCGACAAACGATACGGCGACGGCGTCCCCAATTAGGGAGGGAACGAGCCACACGACGAGCTCCAATCTACAAGGGCGATGATAAGATCGAATGTTCACAGTTCAGTGGGGTGCCTTCCTTACGCGATGGCGAGAACAGAGTATAGATAAAGCACGCGGCGTTCACCAATCTAGGGGAACGATTAAAATCCGCATCTTCGCGCAATGGAACGCCTCGCCTTTTGGTTCAGCCACAATAGCGTAATGCGGCCGGTCATGAGGCCTATATATCCCATCCAGTCAGATCCCCGCGAAAATTGGTCAAAAAGAACTCTGTACCCCCGAAAAACCCAGCAGAAACATATCCAGACGACGGACCTCCGCCGCGCACTTGGATGATGTAGGTGACGATCCAGCCTGCACAGTTGTTAGCAATTGGCCTGCAAATGCTCCGCGCGGCCTACCTCCTATCGTAACCTCCACACCAACATATACGAGAATAAAAAAGGCGAGCAGATGCACCGTCTTGAGCGACAGGATCTGGCGGAAAGTGCTGTGCTCGCTGGTCCCAGTCTCACCGGGAGCCTCGCCAATCGTGACCAAGCATTCTGTGCATCGTGAGCCCATGTTGGACGCGCATAGTGCAGAATACACCTCACCATCTTGAGTTTTCAGCCGGAACACGAAGGTTAAGAGGACCACATTGGATATGGCGATTCCGAGAGAAACCAAGTAATGGAAGCTCCAATGGTGCAACTGGGCGAACTGAGTAGCGACAAGCGGCGCGGCGAGCGCACCGGCACCTGTAAAATATTATATATTATGGTTCGCGCCCACTATGCTCGCGCATCTGTCTTACCGTACGCGCCATGCAACAACCCCATCTTCGTCTCGGCATTGTGCCGCAGACTGGCAGTGTATCCGTTAGCCTGCGCGTCCTGAGATAAGCAGGATTAGGTTATCGCATCTCGTAGCTAACACAGATAGGTCCAAGAACCTGAATGGCGATCCCGACTCCGTTGATAACGAACGCGAGGACGAAGACCGGGAAGGGTGGTCCCGGCGCTTGCATTGCGTACGCAACGATTTGACAAAGAGCGCCTGGTGAAGGTTAACAAGCGTTCAAATTAAAGGCAGGAAAATATGAACCAAAAGTTAACATCTTTAAGTTTTAGAAAAGTTTCAGATGCAATTCGTGGAGAAGGCATCCTAACTACCTTTCCAAAGCCTAGGAACATGTTACTGCGATTCTCCTGTAAGGAATATAGGCAGTACGATACCTAATTTGTCCGTCAACGGCACATTGATCATCGCGCCTCCAATGAACCCCTGCGAAAAAATTATAACGGAGAAAGGGGATGGATTCAACAGATAAACTTACCACACACGCAAAGACGAAGGTGAGTGAGACTACGGCGAAGCCGACCTACGGATACATAATTGCGAATTAGCACGAGGCTCTGGAATCGAGGGTGAACACTGGTATACATTGTAGACTTTCTGATCCTCGGAATCAGAGGCCCGGCGCTCCCGTCGTTCCAGCCCGCCATGAACAGGCTAGGGGCGAAGGTTACAGATTAATCGAGCGTCATAATGCCCAGCAGTGTGCACGTACCACCAGCAGAGGGCGAAGAGCTGGATTCGTTCTCGCACTACATGTTGCCTCAGACGCGTATCCACATTATTGTGAACCACTGTTGGGGAGATTCCGAGGTCGTTTTTCGACGCCGCTGAGCCGTGAGAACTTGGTTCAACTTGAGCTACCTGCTGCGGCAAGGCGTGAAGTTCGATAGCAGAAGACATTATAGTGCGAAAGCAGGTGAGACCAGAGAGCCCTTCATATACTCTTGCGGAGGGAAGGAAGATTACCGTGTTCGGAACGTCGGGCTGCAAATTCCGGTGACGGATAAATCTCGGCGAAATGCTTTGACTCGAAAGTGAGGGAAGCTTACCTCAAGTTCGTAACAACTCGGTGATGTTTCCAAGCTTTCTGGGCTACGTGTGGTTTGTCGATTGGACCACGACCCTCAGAATTACACGTTTACGCTTTCCAAGCAATTTCCAAAGCAATTTCGCGCGTATGTGCTCTCTGTTCAGCGTACGTGTTCGTTTTGTTTGGAACGTCGTCCTGACGATTCGGCAGCAGGCACCGCATATCCCAATCTTCTGTGCTACCGCTGCTTCTCTCCAGCGAGGCGACTCGGGAGGCCAACAGAATCTAACGTGCAACGTTCAAGCTTTCAAGAGCCATTGAATGAAAACAGCTGTCCCTGCTATTTTTCGTTCAGGTG
>JARKIE010000985.1:0-18559 GCA_029378255.1 Mycena rosella
GAGGACATCAAATTCACCGCGAAGCCCCGTTTCAAAATACCTGGTTAACCGTATTCAGATGTGCTATGTCCAGAGGAAGAATCGCACGACGACGGTCAATCTGAGGTGTTCCTACTACCCATCTTCGTTTCGGCAGCAACGAGGAAGAATACCAGCCACTCTCTTCATCATCCAAACAGGACACCCCCGTCCGAGCGCCTTCCGACAGGGTTTGCAAGAATGACGAGAAGGCCACTGCGGAGGTCAAACGGAAGCAGGAGGACGAAAAAAGGCAGTCAAGGCAGCAAAGAGGGAATACCCAAAATTCAAGAAGCCAACCGAAGAGCCGCTCAACAACGAGTCTCAGCTTGTGCTTCAGTATTTTGTGACAGGGCCTGAGGGAGTGGGTGATACAGATGTGCGGCCCGACTGTTCCCCACAATACCCCTGCACTCCCGCGGGAAGGCACACGTCTTTCCGTCGCCGCGTTGCACGCGGCGCATACCTGCGCCGTGTGGAAGGCATTCTCCCCTCCCACGACAGCCTCGATCTTGGCCCACACATCCCCGCTTTGACAGCCTTCAGCGACTCAGCATAACACATCGGAGCCAACCAGCGGGGAGGACTCTAGCTCACGTCAGGGGCACATGCATACTGCCCCGACCTCGCACCCACACTCTCACCCTTTTGCGGGACAGCAACAGCAGCGGGACGAACGGGTTGGGACCTCCTCCTGGGTTGGCCGCTCCCGTCCTTAATCGCTCGGTAAAAGCCAAGATGGCTCGGGAACGCCGTATAGAACGGAAGTTAGGGAAGGCGCGGGTTATGGAATGGAATAGCCACTATCATGCAGTAGGACGACCGCTTCTCTTGCTTTTTCCTTTCTTTGCCTCCAATTATTGATCCCGCGAGGACTTGCGAGAACCGGCGAGCCTCGAGCGCTTGATGTATAGATACTGCCCCAAGTCTTTGATCTAGCTTGGCGCACGGTCAGTGCTTTCTTCCATATTTGGCGTACGAGCAGCCCTGCGTCGCCTTGATCATATTCTCGCCGCAGAACTTGGACGAGGACGTGGAGGTAGTGAAGCCTTGGTGACAATGCGCGCCTTATCGGGCCTCTGTTCGTCCTTCTTGGACATAGTTTGCTTCCGCTTCTCGACGACGAGCAGAGTTTCGAGGTAGAAGCTCGACGCGTCGCTCTCCACCCGTTGCATCGAGGACAAGGAAAGAGAACGTATATGGAAGAAGACTGTGGAAGCCAAGGTCGCGGCTCGCAACGCGCTTCTTCCTGCAGAACCTTCTGCCACCTGCGGCCCTTGGGCTCATTATACTCAATTTTATGCTCGAGTCTCGCGACATAGAACATGAACCCAACGATGTTGCGAGTCTCTGGGACATCGAGAACCCAGAATTCAAGTAGGAAATTTTTGGATGATCAATTGCATGGACAATGGAACATGGTATGAGCGTGCATCTCCATCGAAGACCTCTTCAACCAGTGCACAGAGATTCAGACCAAACGCGGTTCGGATACCGTGTGTCAGTGTAAGGCATCCACCCGTAAGGATAGTCAACACGTAAAATGGCGACCAGGTCCCTGAGGCTAGAATCAGGGCTTTTCAGCCATTTGACGTAATTGAAGCCGACGATATTACTGATGTCTCCGACAGCGCTTTTTTCAAAGCATCATCTTGTCTTGAGATATATGCCGTCGTCGAAATAAAATTGGGACGGCCAGGTGCTTGAAGCTATTCAAGCGAAGCTTCGTCGTTGGCAAGTGGTGAATGTTGGAGCCCACGAAATGCCACGGTGTTTCAGAACGGTCGACATGAAGTTCAGAGGGCTTATATTGCTCATAAATTCGAAGGCGGCTGGAAGACAATGTCGGTGTTGGATGTCTACGCACGGAGACGTCCTGTTCTACTTGTTGCGGCGTGCATGGCATCTTGCGGTAGAGCGTTATACGGGGTAGTTCGAGGACCATATGTGTACTGTCCATTGGTATTATCAACGCCTGAGCGGAACTGGGCTTACCAGGCCATCCCTCGCCGTTTTCCATTGTCTTTTCTCCAACTCTGCCCAGATCTTTTCCCTCTATGCATCGAATTCGTCGGAGGAACAAATAATTGCTGGGGCCGTTGAGCAGGCGAAGCGGCGAGGATGGATAGCAGGTGGGATCACAAAAGCCAAATTCGGATAGACTTTGATCGATCGTTTCTTGAAATTCTCTTCCTGTTCCTGTCTTCAACCACAGAAATACAGGTCTTTTGCACCTCAATGCTCCGGGTCTGAATTCGCTTGACACCTGCACCACCCCGTTACATAGAGCCACCCAGATGTCGAGTGGCCGGAGGCACTCCACTGCGGAGAACCACAACCCGGCCTGCCGCGGACCAACAATGTCCACTGCCACCAGCATCTCCGCCAGCATCTCCACTGCCACTGGCAACGCGCATATCGACATGGTGCTCAGCTCGCGTGCCCATAACCGCAAAGGTTGGATAGCGTCGCGGACGAACAACCAAATAGAAGACGCCGAGGCGGCGGCGGCACGACGTGAGTGCTGCGCTACACCTCTACCTCCCCTCGATTTACCAACGGACTTCCTAGCTGGTTCTAGAAGCCGCAAAATAACGCACAAACGCGGGACGGGACGGTTGCTCGATTGGAAATTGGACTCTGTCTTCGGGGGTTTGCATGTCTTCAATTCGGGACCACGTAGGTCATGCAAACCCTCATGAATCACCTGCGCTCGCATCTCTGGCGACTTCTTGGAGGCGTTTGTGGCCACCTGGATGGATGGCTCGTTGAATGACTCGGGCTCTTGGTTCTTGAATCTTGCTTGTTCGGCCATCGAAAAGCCAGGCTTCGTGTTCCGGACATGCTGCTTACTACCTCAAAAACTGGTGTCGATGCATTCATATGTGCTGGGCGTTCGTGCTGACAAGAACCTGTTTTTGGCTGGTGTGACGTCACGTCACAGTACCGACGAACTGGTCGCTCAGTATCGTCGGGCGAGAGCGTACAGCTAGAAGTGGGCCAGAAGTAGGAAGAATAGATATTGCCAATTTGAAGTAGCTCCAACAATCGGACCACAGGTTGCCAGGAAAGAAAGTCCAGCAGAGCTCCAGTAAACTGCTGAAGTTGGAATCAGCCCGTCAGACGCGCGCCATTTTGTACAAGGCCTCGCCTCCACCCGGTATTCTCACTCAGGTGGGGAGCTCCGCGGTTCCGGTACCATGGTCGAGGGTGAGGTGTCACCTAGATATTACCGCTTGCTCTCTACCTGCAGTTCCCGGATTTCCGCATCCCAGAGATTTCGGCTCACCTTTCGAGGTTAAT
Organism: Mycena rosella; assembly: GCA_029378255.1. NCBI lineage: Eukaryota > Fungi > Basidiomycota > Agaricomycetes > Agaricales > Mycenaceae > Mycena > Mycena rosella. Next base: position 3,322 of record JARKIE010000985.1, read on the forward strand.
CCTCCAAAGGGTACGTTCCGCGTCGAGAACCCAAGAAAAGCTTTGCGTGCTGGTCGCCGTCGAAGAAGATGGGATGCAGATTTCCGTTTTCGGCCTTGGCCTGCCACCATGCCGAAATCTGGCTGGCGCCAATATAAAAGGCACCTCCCATAACCTTTCTCCCCTCCTCCTTCCCTTGAATCTTCTTCCCCCGCGGATTGCAATTTCTTAAACATCCTACGAAACAACAATCCGACGATGTCTGCTCATCCCTCCGCCCGGGCGCCATTGCCCTCTTTCTCTCTTGTGATCCACCAAGCGCCTAACTCCGCCGTCTACATAATGAACACGCCCACGCTAGTTGGCGCCCCTCTTGGGGTCCCTTCGCCCGTATGCATCTCCTTTACCCATCATGTCATTCGCGGCGCTAATCGCGTCCATCTTCTGATTCTTCATGAGCAGACAATCAACCCACCCCAAGTTCAAGTTCAAGCGTCCAGCCCCCCGACCACAAAAACGCTTCCTCTGCGCCCTTAAAGTACACCATTCCGCCTTCCCGTCGCGTGCAGCTTGTGCTGATACTCTCATCTGCTCATAGCGCGCTCTCAGCCTCATTGGCCAGCGTCTTCGTGCCGGACGCGCCCCTAGCTGCACCCAGGCCCTCCGTCGCCATGTCGTGTAGATTTTGGATTAGACATGGCTCAATGGTGAGTGGTGCGCGTGTTCTGTGATATAGCTATCTCATTATTTCTTGAATTTGCAGTGAAGAAAAAAAAATTGTGTAATATACGCCGTACCCTCCGCCGCCTCAAAACCACGACCGCGCGCGTCCGAACGCGTGCGCAATGTCGCTCCATTGTATACTACAAGTTCCGCCCCGCGTCTACCCCTCTCGGGGCCGTTGATCCGTTCTGTACATAGATGATATGTAGGACCCTACGCACATCTTGCAGCGCCGCGTTTGGTGGACACACACCACGCCGCCACTACTGATTGTATATTATATTGTATCCTTCCGCCCGCTTGTATAATATAGACTCAATGTACTGCATCGCATTTGTGTGCGACTCGGTCTTTGAAAGCTCGGCAATTGCCGGTCCGGCTTCTGACCTTGATGTCCACTTCGAGTCTTCGACTCGGTCGCTGATGAAGCACTCTGCAGTCGCATTCCTAGGATCACGCTGCCGTCGAGCGCTGAATATATAGGATCTTCGCTTTTCTCGTGGCGATATGAGTGTCGCCGCGTGCAGCTCTTGACGACGCCGGCCAACCTTCCTCCGTGACGGCAACAAGTCCGCAAGCACCATAAACACGGGGAAGAGATGAACGTTAATTGCTGCCATTAAACGCGATTTAAATGGGAATGTGAGCGCTCCTCGAGTTACAGAATCCCTTGGCCCATCCCAGGCTTTTCGATGCTCGTCCAATTCGCGTCACTGCTTGCTCTCGCGGCGTCGGCTTCCGCCCTGGCGCTCCCGGCGCTGGTCCAAGAGGGGAACTCGCTGGGCTACCTCAAGTGCACTTCCGAAGGGAAGGTCATCGGCTACGTGGCGCGGGGCTTGAACAGCCTCGGGGAATACAAGGGCGTGTCGCCGGACGATGATACGGCCGACGTCAGTCATCGAATGCTCGTGAGTCTCAATCAGAGCACGAGCGAGGCGCAGAGCCTCTTGGTCAAGGTATGGAGCTAGGCTCCCTGTCGACGCAGTGTACAACTCATCCTCCGGTACTACTAGAACGGCCCAGACAACGATTATCCGTTTTTAGGCGGGATCGGCGGCGAGGACGGTAGCATTCTCGGGGTGAACAGTGGCGAGTGCGTACTTTTAATTTCTATCATTCCGCCTCTGTACTGACTGCTGCGCCCTTGCTAGCTACCTGCACGTTGGCGGCACTCGATCCACAGCGCCCGGCGCCATACCCTCGTACTGCGGGAACACATACACGGATCGCACCAACGAGCTGCGGAAATGCGCAAGCGTGATCGTGAGTTCGCAACAACATGTATGTACGAACCCCTACTGACAAGTCTAAATTCAGTGGACCTACAACGCCACCACCAGCGCGGTGACTCCTCAATGGGTCAATGACGACGGCACAGCTATCACGGCGTACATGGGCTTCGTCGACGAGGCGTTCCTGCTTACAGGAAGCATGAAAGCGTTCGAGGACACATGGGACGCCAGTGTCGAATGGGTCGTAAGCTTTTTGGTGTCCTCGCCGTTTAGCTTGTCCGCTCACCTCGTTGCAGACTCTCACCCTGGACACATAATGTCCTCGCGCTCCGAACCGTCACCATGGAATACACGGCCATAACATGGAATAGATTGATAGACGGACGGCCTAAAATCACACTCGCTCGAGCCCCTTACTTCTAACCAGAACCGAATGTAAACACTTCAATTCAGCTATCAAACTTCTGGCTATTTCACAGGTCCAAACCTGTAACTCAAGATATGGCAATTTGACCCCGCTCGGGGCCCGCCGAAGCTGCAATAGTCCCCAACAAAATCGAAGCCCGACGCAGCAGCCTCACCATCGACCCTCTTCCGATGTGGACAATACTGTGGCGCCAATCGGCGCGGGGAAAGGCCAGGGGATGGCCAACGGAACGGGCTTGCGTTGAAAAACTCTTTGTTCGAGACGGAAGTATGCGGGCGTACCATTTGGAGGCATACTGGGACCACGGGCTCGGCAGTGTCCCCGTCGTTTCGATGGCGGCGCTGGAGGAATGGTCGGGCCCGTAAGCTGTTGGACGCCGGCGCGGCGTGCAGCAGGCGCAGATCCAGCCCCAGCTTCGCTGGCAAAGGCCCTCCCAGCAAGTGCAGCGCGCAAGCGTGTCTGCACCCCGTCCGCGTTCGAGCGGTTCACAATGCGGACAATGTGGGTTTCACGGTTTGGAACACACAGACACACGCCGGTTGAACTGCGCTGCGACGCTGGCCTGGGTCGAGCTGGCGGCGACAAAGAACCGCAAATACCACGCCAAATTCGCATTTCCTTTTTTGGGTCGAGAGATCGCGCTTTGACCGGGGCTCTCGAACAAGAGAAAAATGTACATCCTCGGGACCTCGACTTTTCAGGTCGCATCGTGCGTCAAAGTACCACTGTATATATTCTAGAGGCTCCGGGCAGCCTGGATTCACCCCGCGTCGCATGTGGGTTGAATAAATCGCCATGATGGCGTTGCAGTGCTCAAAATTAAATATGCGAGCTACGAGATATTAGCCAAGCCCAACACCCAGCCCAACCTGTTCAAAAAATCAAATCCCTCTGAGTCTGAGCCGTGTAAAGTAAATCGCTCGTAGTTACAGACCTGTCGTGCCCAAGATCCTCCCCACAATCGAGACACGGAGATTAGCACTATCAGCCAAGGAGAGCGAGCACACGCCGCTCGTTAAACTTCGTAAACCGGGTTATTGGCATTGTGAACGGGCGAGTGGTTTCAATTTGTTCAAGTTCGGGAGATAGGGGTATGCTGACAAATGTGCTTACGGTTGCTTCTCTTCTGGAGGAGTGAGATCAAGTGAGAGTGCGCATTGCGACACTTCCGAGTCTCGCGTTCGACTAAAAGAGCCAAGTAGACGTAGAAAACGCACTCCCGGTACATAAAAAATAAATACATAGGCGGCAAAATAAAGCTGCCCCTTCAAGTACATTTCATCGCACCCCCTCAGAAAAATAAACGCTGTATGGATAAGTTCTAGTCTTACGCTATTAGTAGGTACAACAGCCACGCACACAGCTACAGTACAGTCTCAGCATCTCAGCACCGGCGCGAAATCACGACGACGGACGATACGAACCACGATGATGAATAATACGAATCACGACGGCGAATAATACGAATCACGCCGGATAGTGCGACGAGCGCAGGTGCGCGGGCAGCACCGGCGGCGTCTGCGTTCCCGCGCCCGCGCCCCAGCTCGCCTTTCCGAGCACGGTGTTCGCGACCGCCTTGCCCGCAATGGGCGTCGCCGCACCGCTCCCCGTGCCCGCGGGGAAGAACGTCCCGTACGACTGCTGCCCCTGCCCCTGCCCCTGCCCCTGCTGCCCCGGAATATGCTGCACCGACATCTGCGTCAGCGTCTGCGGCTGCTGCGGCTGCCCCCCCGCATACGCGCCCGCGCCCGCCGCGCCATACCCGCCGTACCACCCCGCGCCCGACGCGTACCCCCCGTACGGCAGCTGGTTCGACCCCGCGTACGCCGCGGGCGCGTAGTACTGCTGCTGGCCCTGGCCTGCTGCGGCTGCGGCGTCTGGCGGCTGTTGTACCGGTGCAGCCCGGGCGTGGGCCGCGAGGCGGCCTGCGGCGTGTAGTACGTGCCGTACGGCGCCGCGGGGCCGGGGGCGGGAGGCGGCGCGGTGGCGGGCGCGCCGGGGCGGATCTTAACGGTCGCGTCGTCGCGGAGAGCGGTGGTGGTGGCGGTGGCGGGGCCGCGCGCAGGGAGGGTGCCGTGCCAGCCCGGGACCGCTGCGCGCGGGAGGGTCTGCATGAGCGTGTGGAGGACGGTGGGCGGGGGGCAGAGCGGCGCGGCGGGGTGCGCGGACGAGCGCGGGCGGAGGGACGCGAGGAGCGTGAGCGAGTCGAGGATGCCGTGCGCTGGGGGGTGTTATTTCTAAGTCGCAGAATTGAAAGAGAAAATGAACGAGACGCACCGACGTCCCACTCCTCGTCGCCCTCGCCCACGTTGCTCGTCCGTCCGCCCTCGGCACGGAGACGGGCGACCTGCAGCTGACCGAGTCGCTGCAGCGCCCTGCGGTTCCGGTCAAGCAGCTCCTGGACCGCGTTCTCCAGCTCCAGGCTCCCGAGCACAGACTTGAGGGACTCGATCTCGGCGGGGGAGAGGATGTCCTGCAGGGCCTCCACGTCCGCCTGGGGCTTCTCTGGCTCCGCTTCCGGTGGCGGCTCCTTAGGCGCCTCGACAAAGACGCTCTGCTCACCCGCGAAAAAACGCTCCCGCGCCTGGAGCCGCTCGCGGTACCGCTGGGCGCGCTGGGCGTACACCTCGCCCATCTGCCGCATGCCAACCTCGCTCCCGTCCTGGACCCATGACGGCGCGAAGCTCGCCCACGGGCCGTAGTCGAGGAAGCTGCCGCGCGTCACGCGGCGCTTGCCGGGGGTGACCTTTGGCCGCGGCGGGTCGTACGAGGGCGCGGGGGCGCGGTTGTAGGCGGCGAGGGTCGGTAGGGCGGAGGTGGAGGCTGTGGCGGAAGGGGCGGGGAAGACGGCGACGAGCTCCGCGTGGCCGGTGGGGAGGTCCTTGAGATCTGCGGGACCCGTGTCCGGCGCGGCGGATAGCGGGAGATTGGCGGAGGTCCAGTAGGCGCCTCCGGGAAGCTGCTGGACGAGGGCATAGCGCTTGTTGGAGGTGGCGACGGGACTGGGGCCATCGTCGTCTGCTGGTTCCTGGGGTAACACGGACTCGGTGTCGAGAGAAACGGGGTGGAAAGACGCCTGGTCGAGCAGAGATAGGGCGACGTCGCAGAAGCGCTGCTGCTGCGCCGCTGGTGTGGGAGTGGGTGCGCGTGGGTGGACAGAGATAGGCAAGAGGTTCTGTACGGCTATGCGGAGGGCTGCGAGGGTGTGTTCCTGCGCGTTTGTCAAGAGGGTGCGCAGCGAGTATGCGCTTGCAGAGCTGGAGGACTGTTCGAGGGGATAGACGCGATCGAGCAGACCCTGCTCGTCGATCCTGGGGGGAGGGTCAGAAAGGGTATTTTTGCGAGGATGGGGCGTACATTTCGAGGACATGGAGAATTTTGTTTGCATGTTCTGAATCGATGGGGCGAGTTGCGGCAAAGGGGGGTGCATCTGTGCGTTGTAGTTTTTGGGGTTGGCCGTCTGCTGCTTCCGAGGTGCGTTTGCGCTTTTTTGGGTCTGGAATGGGGTTGTGGGACTTGTCCTGTTGGATTGAGGAACGGGTTGCACGGGCCATCCTCCCAGACGCGACGCGCGATGCCAAAAGTCACGTTTGGCCAAAAGTTGCAGCGACTGTTTTGGGCAACCACTTTGCGCTTGTTGTTTTCAAAGGTTGTCTCGAGCGTTCACGAGTCGAACGATTTGCTTCATTCAAGTCCTACTCTGGTGCCGCCGCGCTGAATAAAATAGCCTCCCAGCTCTAGTTTTCTCAAGCCTATCCCGAATTCTTCTCTCGTGGACTCTCCGGGCTTAGTACTAAACATTGGCTTGTCTCCTTGCCTGCTAAACGAACGTACATGTTGCTTATCTATGGCTGCAACATGCATATCGAATGACTCGCATATTCTTATTGGTCGAAGCGACTTCCTTCAACCCTATTCCAACGCAGCATGCTGCAGCAAATAAAGGGACTTAGCATCGGGCTCCGACTCGTAGTTCGACTTGGGTCCACCTTTTTTTGCCACCAACATGGTGATTTTCTCCGCCGAGCACACCGTCTCTCAACCCAATCTCCAGCGGTGGATATTTACATCGCTGGCCTCTGCTTCGGACTTTTGTCATCCACCATACGGTTTTTTCGCGCGGAGCCAATGGCCTTCGAGCTCAATTCCCAGCCCCGTCCACTGTTTTTAGCTGTCCTTGTCGAAATAGACACCTTGTACTGTAATAGATGCCTGTTGAAAGGGAGCTAGCAAGGCGGAAATGAAAGCCTAGAGTTTGGTCGTGTATCGAGTGCCCTTGTCTAATGTCGACCACCACCGGCAGCAATAGGCTGCTCATGCCCTCCCTCTCGTTGACCTCCCCCACGCCCGAGCCGTCCCCCATCCTCCCCAATGACCCCCTCCAGACCCCGCGCAACAGCGCAGTCTCAAAAGGAAAACGGAAAGCGGACGAGGTCGAGGGCGGGAGTACGCCCCCCGACGTCAAGAAGGAGCGCGAGCAAAAGGCGACCTTTGCGGTCGGTCCCCGCCGTTTGTAGCGCATCCGCCCGTTAGCTCCCTGCTGACCAGCGCCACTCCCTGCAGCTCTCCGCGCATCCAATGCCACAAATGCAACGACGATAAACTCTACGCACGCCCCCTCCTCCTTCCACCGCCAAAAAAGAGCGCGGCTGTCGACGTCCAGCGACTCGCGCCCCGACTCGGCCGACCCGCCCGACACCGCAGCGACCGTCGGCTCGTGGTCGAGCAGAAAGTCGGGCCGGCCCCAATCCCGCCAGTCCTTCTCCCACCAGTCCCGCACCGCGTCCATCCACCGCGCCCCCTCGCGCCGCTCCATCTCCCAGTCCTCCATCCCCATCTCCGCCCTCATCTCCCCGCACGCTCCCTCCATCGCGCGCTCGGGCCACACCTTCCACATGCGCGACCCGCACAAGCCCGCGCGCATCCAGCCGACGGGGTGGGCCCTCTCTGTCGGCACACTCGAGCTGCGCGACGCGGATCGCTGGCGCCGCTGGACCGAGGCGGGCGGGAGCCCGCTGCACGCGTGGCTCTTCTTCCTCGGGTTCGTCCTCTTCCCCGTCTGGTGGGTCGCCGCCTTCCTCCGTGTCCTGCAAACCCGCCGCGTCGGCAAGGGCAAGGCCGACGCGCAGGTCGTCCTCGACGATCCGCAACTCGAGTTTGGTGCGCCCCGGAATTGATATTTGGATTACCGACTGACTGAACCGAATGGGCAGACGCCCGCACATGGCGCACGCGCTGCCGCATCATGGCCGCCGTCTCCCTCGTCACCTACGTCCCCTTCATCGTCCTTGTCGCCGTCTTTGTGCGCCACCGGTAGCCTCGCCGGGTACGTTAGGTACCCGCCCGTCCTTCTCTTTCCCCGCACCGCATCGTATCGTACATACACTACACACACTATATCAATAGCCTACGCACCTGCATGAGTGAACAACTGTATACCACGACACGACACGACACGGCACGGCACGCTGCCTTTCACTGGTAATTTGTAATTCGGATTCGACGCTAATAAATAGAAATGCACGTCGCTCCAGAGCAATCGAGACTTTGGGAAGGACATTCAATTACATACCCTCTTCAGGAGCCTGCCCTGGATGCTTGGTGAGAAATCCTCTGCTGGGCTCTCCGATTTTGGCCCTCCATCACTCCTTCTGCTAATTGCGTTCATTTACTGTGATCTTTAATTTTGTCCTCCACTTATCATTGCGTCTATCCCCTCTTTATCAATGAATATGCTAAAGCCTATCGTTGTCTATCGCGCGCCAGCCAAGCGTACTCGGCTACCCTTCGACTATATATCCTTGTTTCAGACTTGCAAGTTCTTTTTTCAGCTGCCGGCGTCCACACTTCTGTTTTTGAGTTCCTTATAATCGATGCTCCTAAAACCACCCTGAACTTTATGGCCCGGCTGAAGACTGAAGTCTGGGCTGTCCGGCGCCAGCGGGCTGAGCGAATCAGGCCATTGGCATTCACGACACAGGAGCCTACCCGTATCCAGGCTCGAGTCGGGATCACGACTGTGCCTTTACTTACCTCCGTCAAGCGAATCGTGATAGCCCCGCGCATGACCTTCCCCTTTCGGCCAAAGGCGGTTGTTTGTTTGCCAGTGATTCGCCCATCGAACATTCCAACATTCCAATTCGGGGTGGATAGGGGTGCATTCATTTTTGGACCTTGGCCGGCGTTTCCGCCGTGCGCGACCCTGCAGGTGCAGAGCTTCCAGTGGTGATCCCCGCGCCCAGGCTTCCATTTATTTTCCCTGATTGGGGGCAAGCCGCAAGGCTGAAGCTTACTAAAGTGATTGAATTCAAAAATCAAGCACGCGCTTCGCGTTATAATTAGCGGCAGGGCTCTTTAGCGCCGCTGGATTTGTGGGGACGTAGAACGTTCGATTCGACGTGGTAACAGGGTGAGGAGGGAGAAGGACATCAGATTGGGAGGAATCAACAGGTAGATACAGAATAGCGAGCGTAGTAGTGAATGTATAAGCCGAGGGCGACGTCGGATTGGTAGGAATCAACTACAGTCTATATACCGGCGAGATATGGATGGGAGTAAGCGAGCGTGCTGGTGAGTATAGTATGGGCGGCGCAGTAAGTAAAAGGTCGAACGACGAACGCCCACCCGGGCGGGGCGCCCAGCAACCAAGAAATCGATCCGTCGGTACAGCGCAGACACATGCACACTGTGTAGTAGCGTTGTTGCTTTCGCATTGGTTGATGTGAAACATGTACAAGTTACAAGTTGGTTCCTGCTTGCGCGTTAGCCAGCCTAACTCCCTGAAAACCTGCACCACTTACCAAGAACTGGTATATACATTGAGAGGGTGTAGGGCTCGTCTACGCCCCACGGCGGACGCGGAAGAGATGGGCGAAGGTGTGCTGGGGACGAGGCCAGTCAATGACAGGGGAGAGCGAACGAAAAGAAGAGGGGGGAGGGGGAACGTAACACACGCGGACCGCATCCCAGCCGCGCTTGAGAGGAGTGGTGGCGTTCCTGTTCGTGTTCGCGGTGGCGGGGGCCTGCGGCAGGGTTGGAGTCAAGATTGGAGTGGCAGTCGGGGTCGCTGCCGAGGTCGCGGCGCTCTGGGTTCGCGTCGGTTTGGAGCTCGATAAGATGGCGAGGTGCAACACTTACGGTCGGAGTCTCCGCCATCGCTGGGGCGACACACTGTACGACCAGGACGGTCCTGGAGCAATCAATGTTCAAGGTCAAGTTCAACGGCATCGTGATTATGAGAGGCGAGTGAAAAGGCGGGAGAGGTTTTCGCGGCGGGGTGGTGGTGGTAGCAGTGGGGAAGAGGGGAAGAATCTTAACAAACGGGCGCCTTTTATAGTTGCCTCGCCTGCACAACTTAGGAAATGTGAATGTAATAGAATTAGAAAGTTTGCAGCGCGTATGATGAACTTCTCCGGAGTTCAACCGCCCCACGAATCAGCGGTCGATTAGAGTCTTGAGTAGATAGAAAGTACGCAGAGTAAAAGAATGTAGGCTGGTGCGCTTGGGGCGTTGCGCTCAATTTTTTGTGCGCGATTTTGTGCGGCGATTGCCACATAATTCACGCAGCCTGTCGTGTTCTTCAAGTTCAGACATGTTCAGTGGAGGTGTCTTCCTGCTGTTGTGTATAAAATGTTTGATGCCTTGGAGTTGAGCTGCTTGAGGGAGATGGAAGGTAACCGAAGGTTGATAATGATAGTGTTTTGAGCTGATTGGTAGCGGCTTTGCTCTTCCTCCTTCCCACAGGTACCGCGAATCCACCGACTACGATAAGCATGGCTTTAATGCACTGGAACACACCGATAATAAAGTGAGTGTCTTGGGCGGATGGCGAACGGGGCCCAGCAAGGTGTGTCCCCGATGATATTTGTCAGCGGAATTATTCCATTGATGATTTTCTGATTTTCTTCTTTCTTCGCCCTCGCAAGGCGCCTCGAGCAAGAATAAAAATCCGCAGACAGCCTCACACCGCGAAGTAAAAACATAGTACGCGTCGCGAGGGGCCCAGAACGACGGATGGGCTTGATTTGTTACGGTGCTCAACGGCGCAAACACGGAAGTTCGCTCTGCTACAAGTCTCTGTCTCAGAAAGCCTTCTGACGGCCGCCGACAGCGACCGCTCGGTGGGCGACTGGCACCGCGTGAAGGATGGTGTAGCCAAGGTGTGGCTGTAGCGTGGACGATCTTGGCCACTCTGGCTTCGAATCGAATATGGTGTACACCACAAACCCTGGAGTCGCACCGGTTGAAATATGACTTGATTTTTTCTCTGGAATGTCTCTTCAGTCTTCTCTGGCCCAGGATACCCAGTTCTCGCCCCCGTCTTGCGGTAACCGACGGTACCTTGTCACAACGTCGCTTGCCACCATGACGCCCATCTATGAACGCATCCCTGCAGTTTGAAATAGTGAGCTTGATATTCCGCAACGAGAACTTCGGAACCGGAAGAGGCGGAAGAGCCAGAAAAACAAGATCGGGAGTCATGAGCTCCCGGGCACCGCTCCCGCTTGCCCAAGTTGCACCAGAACGCCTCCGGAGAGCCTGAATTAAAGCTCGACCTGCAAGTAGTAATATAAAGCTTTCTACGTACCCACCGCCAGAGGCAGAAGCGCACGACATGAATCAAACTTAACGTTTGAAGATCTGCAGCACTCCGGGATTGATTCTCTAGCGTCAAGAAGTCATGCGTTAATCCGAAAGCCTGGCTGGTTGACTCCGCGAGCTCGCGCGTCCAAGTGCTATGTATACGGAGTTCGGACCACCTGCTGGGTTATTCCAAGATATGAACGACGCGTGAGGTGCTAGTTTTTAGGACCGTCCCTCCGACTCGTGGCAGCAGAGACCCATTCAACTCCGAATGTGGGGCATTGAAATACGCTCCCGACGTGCCGGCGCATGTCGCTGATGCCGCAGAATGGTTGTCCCGCCGTTTCGCGCCGGAGGTGGGCGAGATTTGGGCCTTCTGCATTTTGCGTACCGGAGACGATTCGAGGCGTGTTTATGGCCTGGGGCAATATGTAAGAGCCAGCAGAGGTTTTTTTCGAGAGTAGGAAGAAGACAGGAGAGAAGAGGAGAAAAGATCGAACCGAAATCGAGCCGCATCAAACTATTAGCTAAACTTGTCTCACCAACCCTTTCCCTCCCCGAAATCCTGAGGGTTTACTAGCTTCTCGGGTGACTTGCATCGGTTTGGAGGAGGGCTGGATCCGGAGCTCGTCCGTCCGTGGTGAGCTATTCCCCTCATGAATTATTCGCTAAAACTCCAGCTACGGAATATTCTTTCCCATGCTGACGGCCGTCGACCTGGTGAGAGCTCTGGATCTGGAGTTGCATAGGCTCCGGGAGAACAGAGCTGCGGCGCAGTCGGAGGCGTCCGTCTTGCGTCGTCCGACTCTGGTCGTGCCCCCGATTCGTCCTCTAATCACTGCTGCACGAACTCAGGCTATAATGGCCCTCCGCCGGCCATTGCGGCACGAGGGCGACCCTCTGTCCAGAACCTTCTTCGTGTATGTACCACTCAATAAAATGCCCCTTTGGATTGATTTGCCTGTGAGCGAGCCAGGGCGGAAAGTGCAGACTCGAGAAATCAACGTCCTTTCTTGCCTCGTTCCCCTCCGTCCTTTAACCGCGAAGAAGCCCTCGGTCAATGGCCTCTTCCTCGTCGCACGTTTCGCGGGACGTATCGCAAGATCAACTCTCTCGTGGCAAATCCTCAGTACCGCAGCCCGCCGGAACCGAAGAGGTGGCCACTTACTTCCAACGAAAGCGCTCATATATCAATCCGTACCCCGGGGTTAATGCCCTCAAGTACACGCCGGCGGGCCTAATATATAAGGAGTCCAGATGACAAGGCTTTTAAGGACGCGTTAGTATTCCATTTGTATAAATTTTTACCACAGCTAAATTCGAATGATCCACGAAGTTCGGAAGAAGTACGAGATGTATACTTTGCGGCTACTGCGGCCAAAACCGAAAGAATTTCGGTGTGCTAGTCGTCAGAAACGTGGGCAACTCTCGCACAGCAGGGATAAGTTCGCAAGCGGATCTAGGTCAAAAATAACGGACGAGCTGCCGCATCATGCCGCGGTGCAGGTATGAGGAACCTGGTGAGATTCCGTCGTATCGACGGCCTCTTCCCAGCTAAGGTCCGCTGAAGACTCCGCGTGCGCCTCGGTCAGATTACGAAACAAAGTTTGCCAAAAGTTTGCACCGCCACGAACTAAAGCCGAACTTTGTGTTGGCTTTCGCCGACTATAATCCTGCATATGGTATCGCCGTGATGAATAAGAGTTCTGCGGGTCCAGCATTTCTGTGCTGGTTCTTTGTCTCCATGAATCCCCACCCCACATGGAGAAGCTGCCAGGCTTCTTTGCAAGGAAAGTGACCGGAAAGCCTTCCAGGTGGGTAGCCAACTTAGGCTTAGAGACCTTTGAATTTTCCAGGAAGAGGACGAGCTCATGTTACGAGAAGAGGACGGCGAGCTTCGTGGTGAGTTTGCCGGGAAGTCCAGGAAGGAACTCATCAGCGCCATGGCTGCTCAGAATCCGAGGGACTCGACGCGGTGGATTCGCGACGGATTGAGCAAATTACAGGTACTTCTAACCTACTTCTAACTCAGGATTGAATTGCAAATGGTTCAACCATCCCAACTCTTCTTGGATGTACAATATTGTCGACTCGGTTCGACGTTCCAGGACAGTTCCCTTCAAGGTGCACATATATTGGCGGAGGAATTTCTAAACATTAGCGGACTCGGAGAGTAGAAGACAGAAAGAAAAAAGAAAAATAGTATAATAGTCTTTATTTCTGTACATACCTATTTGTCATAACTACCGTACTATAGGTGTGATGGCGGACACCGGAGTCCGGCGGACAGTCCGGCGGACTTTCCCTCCAGCCTTTCCCTCCAGCCACTCGCTGTAGACATTCACTCCACGTAAATCCCCCCAATGAATGAATTGAGCGACTCCTTCCAACCAAATTTTCTAAATTGCTCCAGACATTCCACGGAGTATAACTTCTGGACTGAATCACTTTAACAATTGACCATTCCTTCCAGCCAATCCCTTGAGCCATCTCCTCTGGTCAATCCACATAGCTTTTGTCTTCAGTAAAATACCAAAATAGTGGACTTGGTCTTTGTGCTCATGTCGTCGTCCACTGTGCTTGCAGTACAAATTCTCGAGCGTCTCTTGGCTCATGCTTCGCTCAAAGACAACATCCAATTCGGTCACATTCAGCGCTTCATCGACCTGACCACAAAACTTTGGCTAGAAATTGTGCCTCCCGAAAAACCTCGTCCCGTTTTACTCCCGCCCACTATTGTCGATTTCCTGGCTTCTGTATTAGCTTTGGATCCTACTGTCATCCAGCTAATATGGCATGACTTCAGCGATCTCGCAGAAGCTTCCTACCTTGATCCCAAGAAATTATCGGTTGACGACAACTTCAAACAGCATGGCCACGCTAATGAACTTGGTAAATAATTGAGCATTATCAGCAGTTTAACAGAGCAATTAACCCATGTATAGGCGCTGAAACAATTGTCCCTCCCATGTCATATTGCCTGCGCCCTTCCTGCAACTCCGCACACCTTAGCGAGAAGAGGATTGTGGAGGCCAGGCTTTATACATTGCGGCGCGGCATTTTGCCCGTTTTTTCCAAGTCCCTTTATTGCCGCGGTAAGCTGTGGTCCCTGCACTTTACATGTTTATTCATAGGCCATACGTTCCAGGCTGCCACACCCGATATTACCACAACTATTTTGTCCAAGAAGCGCACAACGTCACAGCTCAACGCGAGTACTACAAACCTGTGTCACCTGAAACTGCTCCGTCAATTCCAAACTATATACACGTTTTTGAATCCTGTTACGTGGAACAGGCTCTCTGTGTATTCTTCGAGTCCCAGCTATCTATGTCACAGTACGTTTTCCACACAACACTTGACTCCACAATTGAATTATTCTACTGCAGCACACCATGCCAGGCAATTGCTCGTGTTTACAACAGTGCACTAGCACACACTTCCAACGATCCTAGTGGTTCTCCTCAAGGATGAGTTAGTTGGTGATCTTGTTCTGGAATCATTTTTCCTTCACGCAATATTACGCGACAAGGCCACCGCGGTGAACCTCTCGCCCTTCCTCATCACGGATATCAGAACCACCGATACGATGAGGTTCTCGCTGAACGCAACTATCGAATGGTTGGCACGAGAAGAGATGTGGGCCCACACCTGCAATCGTTGCACCAAAATATACCAAGGCGAGGATGGAAATTGGTGTACGTACCATTTGTTTTTCTATTATCCGGTTTTTGAAATGATCCACTCGTAGATCGCATGTCTGGCGGGGTCCATGATGGTGTTACCGTCCGTCATGTCTCCTGTAGCGTCCATGACTGTCTGAGGCAGTCCAGTCTCAGCGTGATCTCTTTTGCTATACACACCGGCACCTTATGAACATCTGCTGCATCCGTGGATGCAACGAGAATGCACAGCCAGGTTTCCGCACATGCATAGAGCCCACCCACCGAGCATTTCAAACCGACTCGGAAGAAAGAAACACTGCCATGTTTCAGCTGCACTCCCGCCTACGAAACGCAGGTATTTCACAGGCGCCTATGGCTGGCGCTATGGAGCCGGATGCCCCAGCAGGTCCTCCTGACTCTGCCTCCTTGGATCTTCCAGCAGTCGTCAGTACACCACAAGTCAAAGGCCACTTGTATCGGAGTTTGGACACACAACGAACAGCTATTTGTTCGATGCTGCGGCGTTATAATCGCGTGCTACATTCTTTGGGTCCGAGGGTGTCTCTGGGGTCAATGTTGGTGCTCTTTTAAATTTCCTTTCAGATTTTACTCACCGGTTTATCCAGACA
>JARKIE010000986.1:0-18531 GCA_029378255.1 Mycena rosella
CAAAACGAGGTCAAATCGGAAGAAAAAACCTCTCGAAAATTTCAGCATAGAGTGGGAAAACCTTGTGAAATATCGGAGGATGCTTCTTACAAATTCTTATGGCCATACCATACCTAGTCATGGTGATTGGAACAATTCATTCCAAATTTATACCACTACACGGGGTCGAACGAGTGACCTTGTGATAATCGAGACATAGGTTTGTGAGCTTGTGAACTTGCGTGCATTTTGGTGGGGCTTGGGACCTTGTCTGACCTTGTTTGACCTTGTACAAGCTCACAAGCTGAATGTCAAAAGTCTGATGCATCGGCGCTTGGTGATTGCGCCGCATGGTCCATATCGTGCGGGGTAGGACCTTGGCGGCAGAGGAGAGCTGCGAGCGGCGGTGTGGGCGGGTTTTAGAGGGCAGTTCTTCCCGGACGACGTGACCAGATGTGCGCGCGCCGTATTCGTCAGTCTTCGCAAGCAGCGCGGGGTAGACGGGCTGCGGCCACAGATCCTGCGGCACGTCAGCGCAGATGGGGCAAGAGTACTGGGACGAGGGAAGCTGGAGCCTGGTGCGTGAGGGAAGCAGATCATGTCCGGAAATGGCCATTGATCTGATCCGACATCTGATCCGACCCGAGCTCATTGCGCTCAACGGCGGCGAGCACTGGCATCACAGCGACGAGGCCTCCGAAGCCAGCGCCTGACCCACTGCCTCCGACGCCGCCGCTGATGGCGGTGTTCAAATTTAGCAGAACACATACATATATATGTGTTCGAACTTCAACGACATATGTATGTGCTGAAACTCGAACACATATATGTATGTAAAATTTCGGACATGTATATGTATGCTCAGAAAAATTAACATGTATGTATGTTCAACATCCTGAGTTATATGTATGTAAAACTTCAACTCGATGCATATGTATGTGTACTTTCGACGCCATATATGTATGTCAACTTCCGTTAAAAAAAAAAAAAACAATTAATGAATAAACCACCAACTTGAACAGTATATGGTCCTGCTTAGGAACACCGGTTTCCAGGAAGTATCCTAGTCTGTTGGTTACCGCGCCCTCGTTACTGTTAGGTCTCCTTATTATGTAATATATTCGTTTGGGAAGTCCCGTGCCTCTTTTACAGAAACAGTCGAGCTAATTAACGATGTACAAAGCTTCTGTTATATCCGTGCACTTGGGCTTGGATACCCCCTGTCACACTCTGGTCACACGTCGGTCACACTCCGCTTCCGGTCCTCCGAGACCTTCGGAGTTCTGTCGCATCTCGGGCTTTCACGCAATGAAGGATTACTGAGCGTTTCCCATCTATTGCTTCACCTTCTGTCCTCCCCTTCCATCCTCCGGATTTCGGACCTTCGGACCGGTTCGGAGCTGGCTCGGATGGTCTCGGACCATCGGGCCTATTATCCTATCACATATTACTAAGTGTTTATTCATTTATCCGTTTATCCGTTCTTCTCAACTTCCCGTTTATTGTCTTGTCTTACTCAGCTAACTTCTTCGTCCATATATGGACTCTCGCTTATTGTTATGTTTTAGGTCACATTACATTTACCTTATTTAGGTTAACAATAACGGACTTAGTATAAATACACTTCAATATCCTCATGTACTTCAGCTGTAAAATTAACGTTGTTTCCATGTTTCCTCTCATGGACTGAGACCACTTCACCATCTTGTCTTTGGCTTGACTTTGGAGTTGCACCAAAAGCTCCGGACGTCCTCCTCATCCTCCGTCTTGACTTCCACTCCATCTCCGACCTCCGACCTCCGGACCTCCGGTTCCCACGCTCCTCCGACCCTCATCTATCTTCCTCGGATCGTATCTGCAGACCTTCTGTTTGCTTCTGGAGTTCTTCCGGGAGCAGGGCTCCGACCGGATCACCATTTTCGGAGTAGCCCCTGTTGGCTTGGCTATACGCCATGGAGTATCTGTCCCTCTGTTTGTCTCGGCTTGGATGCCAGACTGTTGCACACCCTTCTGAGCTGTGGTGCTTGCGAGAATAGCCGACATCTTTGGACTCCGGTCCCGTTCCGGTCTCCGGTGTCCGGACTTGTGCCGGACTGGACCCCTGCGGGCTCCGGGTCCTTCCTCCCTCTGGCTCAGGATATAACAGCTTCCCAAGACACATTTTTTGCAGTTGTCGACGCGTATATGGATCCAATAAGGTCCGTGCGGGTGTGAATCCCACCCAACCCCCTTCAAATCAGCCTCGTCTCGTCTGCTGCACACCGTTGCATGGAAGGTGACCTTTGCCAGTCATTGCCAATCGTGATCGAATCGCGTAGTCGGCAGTCGGCACCGCCAGATTGATCAATCGGGCACGTGTGGTCGGGAGTAGGGGTGGAATAGAAGATGTCTGGGCCCATATGAGCATATGGGTTAGCTATCCTTGCCAGACGGGAGCTTGGTGTGCGGTCAAAAGTAGTGTAAACGCGCAGGATGCGCGATGACGCGTCCACACAAATTAGTTGTTTGTTCATATTAATGTGATGGTTACATAATAAGGAGACCTAACGGCAATCATAGCTAGTCTCTCGTAGACAGACACTTCAACAAAATTTGAGCTCGTACCTCACTTTGTTGAAGTCTGTTGGTTGTCGCGGGGGTCCGATCAGGGTATCGCCTTATTACCAATCTTGTCACGTCACACCGTTCACTTTCGCGCTAGCCCAGGCCACAGTTCAAATTCCTCATTCGTAACCCGTTGAAATCAGGCTGTCTGTACAGTGTACACCTTCCAGATTTTTTCCCCAATTTCTGGATGCAGAATATTGACCGAACAGACATTGGCCTGCTTACAAATCTCAGTTACATAAGGTACTCATTCTCTTGATTTATTTGTGATTTATGGCCTAAGACAAAATTCTGAAGGTGCAGAACTTGAGGCACAGGTATATAGTGTCAGTCTGCACCGTTATTTCCAGAGAAGTCGCGTCGTATGTGCATATAAGCTCGCGCCGCAATTTCGTCACGTGATAAGATTGGTAATAAGCGAATACCCTGATCGGACCCCCGCAGTAACAACAGGACTAAATCATAGCGCGGTAACCAACAGACTGAGAAACGAGGTTACGAGTGGTCAATCTGTCAAGAGAGACTAGGAAGTATCCCGGTGTACAGGCCCTGATAATGCTACACCATTGTCACTGGCCCTCTCTGGATTCCTTAGCCGAGCTCACGGTCACAGCCTTCTGGTCGAAATGTCCGACTGGCCAGAGTAGAACTAATGGGAACGCCAAAAAAGGAGAGAAAAGTTAGTATATCGACTCGGGCAAACCTCTCAAGCCACCAAACGAAACACGGGAACAGAGTATAAACAGAGTTGCGATAAGCCCGTTCTCGGTCCTTCATTAAGTAAGTAATTGTGCCCCGCGTGAGGGGCGGCAGCCCGAACTGGCCTGAATCTCCATATTTTTATAAGTCATCTCGCAAAATTTTTATCCCTTCCATTTCACGTATTTTGATCTGGGGTCTCGTTTCACAGATTGTTATTTCTTGATGTCATTTCGGTGATTTTATTGTCATTTCAAAAAATCTGATTTATTATACAGTATATAGCCCATACAGTGGCTACACCAAGGTGTCCCCTCCATTGTCCGAGCTGACCGCAAACGAGCTGTTCAAGGAGGAAATCGAAAGGTACACCACCTTTTGGAATACAGAGTTTGCTCCGAAGGCGGTGATAGGATACAAGGCAAGAGGCACATTATCAGAAAGCATTCTCGATCCTGACGATTCTGCTGCTCTGGTATGTAGAATGGTGTTGAAGGGTACACCATGTCAACTTTGGATTGGCTCCTCGAGAATGACTATCCTCTTCTGTTACTGCTCTTCATCAACGGGATGGTGCCCTATGGCTATGGGGACGTGAGGGAAACACCCATTGTACGTTTCTCACATCAACCCGGCAGAATCTCATTACTGACGGTGGATGTAGCTCTACATGCTGTCATACTTTACACCTGATATTCTCCTTTTCTTCGGGGGACAGCGTGAAGGATATATCATCGGTAAGCTATTGCTGCCCGCGGCGCTGGAATGTGATCTGATTTCATCCTCTATTCGCAGATTTCCATAAGGTTTTCGTCCGCTATGCTGCTACGAGCGTCAGTGGGCCTATACATTTGAACACCAGTATCACTAAAATCGGTGAGCAACATGTAACGGTTCTTGTACTCCAGAGATTTATCTGTTTCCCATCCGCTCTTGCAAAGATCGAAGCGGCAGCAGCCCGGTCATCACCTACTACGTTGACGGTCCCTCCCCCTCGCTCTCCACTCAAACCTGCTCCAAACTCGTCCTCGCCTTCCCACCCGTTCTTTCCGCTCTCCACGCCGCCAATCTCGACCTCACCCCATCTGAACAAACCATCTTCTCCCCAGTTGGCATCATCAAATACTGGTCCGGCGCTGTCCGCGTAGCCACCCCCGACGGCCTCGCCTTCGGCGGCTTCCTCCGCCCAACGCTCCTCGCCCTTGTCGAGAAATTCCTCGGCACACATTTCCTCTCTTTCTTGGAATTTGTATCTTGGTTACCAGAGGCGGCGGGGGAGCCTGTTGCGCTTCTGCGCCTGTTCAACCAGTCCGATATCGCCACGACGTATTCTTGGGGGGAAGTACAGGAGTTCCCAGACGCTTGCGGAGGCGAAGACTCTCCTCGAGGAAGTCATCTCAAAGATCAACAAAGACCCTCGGGTTTCCAGCGCTGCGCCGCAGCCTGTCACTGACGACATCAAGGAATTTTTGGAATGGGATTATTTCCCCCATTTTGATCAGCCGCAGCTGGAAGCGGGGTATTATGCCAAGTTCAATGCATTGCAGGGGGAGAAGAACACGTATTATGCGTCGGGGCTGAATGGGTTCGAGACCGTGGAATATGCAATACGTCGCGGAGACGTATTTTCCCTCTATCAATAATCAGTAATACATAGTGCTACAAGTAACTTCAGGTCATGCGACGTAGTTCACCCGAATAATAATTAATAATATTGAACATGCCGCCTCCCTCATTGGTTCGGTTAAGATGCTCAGTTTCGAAAGAAAATTCTGCCAACTGCCATGCCTTCGCGGGGAGTCGAACCCCAGATCCTCTCACCCATAGCCCTGGTATTTAGTCTCGCGCCATGAAGCTAGCCAGGGGATACACTATCTACCGCCCCGACACTAGCCATGCATGGCTACGGCCAAGGCAAGAGTCTCAGGGACAAGGCAAAATAAAAGATTACCAGGGGGGATAGAACCCAAAACCTTCTCTTGACCCCGAAATTACAGCATAGGCAGCATAACCAACTGAGCCAGCAGGGAATAAGTTAGTATGGAATATGGGTGCATTGAGGGTAGATGCTGAAGCACATAAGAAGCCTATTTTATAGCCATAAGGCCCCGCCTTAGGGGCCAGGTTAGTGGTTAGAGTTAGTGGTTAGTGGTTAGGGTTAGTGGTTAGTGTTTAGGCTCCAGGGATATTGTAAAAGGCTGTTGAAGATGATTAGTAAGTTTTTGATGGTTAGGTTGGTTAGGGTTGCTTAGGCTGGGTTAGGGTTGGAAACCTCATCAATACACATATTAAGCAGTATAGTACAATTTCGAAGACCTAGGGCAGCTTGCCTGCCCTAGGTCTGGGTATCAGCAGTTCCCACTTAGGGTAAGGGCACCTTAGCCTAAGTGGGAACACAAACCAGGTTTTTACGGTCCATTCGTACAGTTGGTTCTTCTCCTCACTGTTTAAATCTTCTGCATATAATTGGTCCTGGGTTCAAGTCCCGTGCCAGCCATTCCTTTTGGTATTAAATGTGAGGGGAACACATAGTCTAAAGCCATGCACGCAGCCATCGGATGGCTAGTGTCGTGGATTTAGATTACGCCTCCCATGGCTAGAGCCATGGGCATTAGACTAGATATTAAGGCTATGGCTCATCCTCTTTACAGGAACGTCAGACTGGAATACATGGAAGTGTTCCGTTTGAGAATCTGGCCTTGACGTAACTCTGGTGGATTTGACAGGCGACCTTCCGTTCAATCTGGAAATAACTGGATGTGATGCGAGCAAGGGTGCAAGCTCAGGAAAAAAAAATATGTTCCGATTCGGCCGAATGTTCATTCATGTAAGTTCAAGTTGTTCCCGGCAAATAGAGCATATTTGCAGGCTCATCAAAGGTGGCCGTGGATTTCCGCTACCGTAAGGTACCACTGCAAACAGTGGAGGTACTTCATATTAGTACCCTGCCAAACCAAAAATTAGTACCCAAAAGCACTGGGAATCAGTACCCCGCGCACTGTATAATAGTACTTAAAAGCACTAATATATAGTGCATGTGCTCGTTTTTTCACTGATTTACAGTGTTTTTGACCACTTTTTAGTACCTCGAGGTAGTGCTTCAAAGTACTGTTTTCCAGCGCTTTTGGGTACTAATTTCGGGTGCCGGCTCAGGTTTTGGTTCAAATTAGTATATTCCTCGCTTGTGTCCCGCTCTGCCCGCGCTCACCGACACCGCCTCAGCCACCCCTTTCCACGCCCACCGCGACTCATCGCCGCCGATCCCTCCCGACTCCCTCCGACACAACACACTCTGTCCCGCGCCTCCCAACGCGCCCCGACCCCGCCGTCGCATTCACGCGACGCGTTTGTTTGCCCATGTGTGGCGGCGCCCTCTCGCTTACCGACGCTCTTCTATCTTACCACGACCTGCCCGCCGTTGACGGCGCGCACCCCTCCTTCCCTCTGCCCCCGCCCGTCCTACTCTACGCCGCTGGACCCTTACGCCACTCCGCCACCCGTCCCATGAAAACCGCTACGCCGCTGCCCGTCCTACACCTCGCCGCCGCCATTCTCTACGGTCCCGCCGTGCCCATGCCACACTGCCCATCGATCCTGCCCATACACCACCCCGCCCATATTGCCCTACCTCAGTTACAGCACCCTAAATGCTCGTCGGCCTTTGTCGCCCCGTCGTCCCTTCTTTATTCCCTACATCTTGTCCCAACAAGGGCTGCCGCTCACATTTTTCCCTCAAAACCTAGTTATCGTCGCGCCACAAGAGGTCTCGTTTGGCACCCGTAAAACGGATGTAGCATGTATATTCTGCCCGGGTTTCTGCTGTAAAGGTGCGTGAATCCCATCCGCCCGCCTCATTCCGCCTTTACCAAATTTTGTCTACCTCTGCAGAGCTTTGTTACCACCCCAGTCGTACCCGCGAGGCACTCCCGTGTCGCACGGGTTGCCCGCGCCGCTCGAATCCATCGCATGCCCCTCTGCACGCCGTATGGCTCCAAACCGGCTCCAAACCGACTCACACACGTCGTTCATTCGCAATACTCACTTTACGACGCCACGATAAACTTGTACACCCCACCACCTTCATCTACCCGCTCGTGCAACCCCTACATCAGCCGCACTGACGCTTTCCCCGAGGTGGTGCGCCATGGTCCAAACGGTGCGCACTCTTGCTCCTCGCTCCCTATTCTTTCTTTGCTTAACTTTCCCCCTGATCTCCTTGGTACTGTCCAATTTCCAACCCATTCCCCACCACGCGGTTCGCCCGTATCCGGCTTCGCGCCTCCGCGCATCCCACCCATCGATGGTTCGCCCGGCACATTGCCCATGCTCGTTCGTCCCCCAAACGTCGCGCGCGACATCCCCCGCGACCACCAGCGCCCCTCGCCGCGCAAGCGAAGCCACATTCCGCCATTACAACGTTGCCCCGTCCCGCCATGTGACTATCCCGCCCCTCACCTTCTCCAGACGCCGTACCACTTGCGCGACTATGCTCGCGCGCTCCACGCCATGCCTGCGCGCACAGCAGACCCGAGGTCCACCGTCGACCGCACACGCAGCCTCGACGTCGGCACTCTTCGTCGCCCACGTCGTCTGTGTTACCTTCTCGCACGCCCCGACCGTCTTCGCTGCCCTCAGCTCGACGCCGAATCTATGCCACGCTCACCATGCACGACCTCCCGCATGCGCAGCAACCGCGGCTCCCTTTCCCCATTGCGCACAACTCCGTCTTCGCCTTCTCCCGCACCATGAGTAATCCCCCTTGCTGTCTCTGCCTCCCGCGCATCGCCACCACGCCGTGTACCACCACCGACCTGCGCCTCGGCGGCGGTGATGGCTTTCGATGACCCACGCCGGCTTCGTTACCTCCCCGGGTGCGGCGACCACCTTCCGCACAGTCCTAGCTTCACCACTTGACGCCCGCCCGGACGCATCCCTAGCATGTCGTGCACCATCACCGGCGTGCTCATCCTCGCTCTCCTCACCCGCCTCCTATTGCTTCCCCCCCCCACCATTCTCTCCCCACCTGCTGCTGAGCACGAGTATCCGGAGGAAGGGTGACGAGCGTAGCCTGGGTGTCCCTCGACTCTCCAGACCTACCTCCCCTGCGCAAGTTCCCCACTCCCCTTGTACGCTCATTGCCCCTTTGTCGCGAACGCTGCCCTTCGGCCCCTCTACGATACACTACCACGGACCTCGCACCCAAGCCCACTATCACGCGCTCCACTTCCCGCTCCATTCCTTCCCTCATCCCGCGCACATCTAGATTAGCATTCGGACCATTTTTTACTAGTTGATCCATAGTACGCATACTTTAGTAGTTTTCTCGGTGCTTGTATCCTGCTGGCAATTGCTTCCCACTTTCTTCTGTTGTATATAGCCCTCACTGAATGAATTCCCACTTTTTTGTTCACGCTCTCCCGCAAGAAACGAAAATGCAAGGTGGTCAGACGGAAAATTGCCAAAAAAGGCTAAGGGCCAAGTTGTACACTTAGAGGTAAGTCGGCTTTGATTTCATTTACACTTCACTGACTGATTTAACTTCCTTAGATGCTGGACTTGATCTGCTCACTGGATCTGTGCACTATCAGTTGACACCTACTCGGCCACCTTAAAATTTTTCGTCGATTTATGTAGGCCGCCCGCTGGGCGAAAGAACGAAAGTCAGCGGCGCGTTGCGTTCTCCTGGTGTACCAAACAGAAAAGGAGGACGAGGGGCACGCGGATAAACTGCTCCTAGAAAGACACTCACAATTAAACGTGCTCAACCCGAACACCGCCCGCCCCCCCCTCGCTGCGCGCAAGTCCCACACCCACACCCACGCGTCCACCGCGGTGCTCACGATGAGATCGCGCTCTGCCAGCGTGGGGTGCCAGTTGATGTCTGTGATCGCGCGGTAGTGCACATGCAGGACGTGCTGGATCGCCGAGGGTGCGGAGGACGCGAGGAGGGGGCGGGCGCGGGCGAGGGGAGGTGGAGGTTCCAGATGAGGCTGCGGGGAAGGGGGTAAGCGGAGGAAGGGGAGAGCGAGGAAAGGAATGGGAATGGGAAAAGGACGTGCGTGGGCAAGGCAGAAGCATTTCCGGGCGCGAGCAGCGGGGAGTGTGTGCCCCGCGAAGTACAATTGTGTGACGAGACTGGCTCGCTACTGGCTCGCCTCCGCGGGGAAGCAATGCCTGCAGCGTGAAGCCAGGCAGCCAGAGGCCCGCAGCAGAGATCGCCTACGCGTGCGGGAAGGCGATCCCTATGGCGCCCAAGCGCAGAATGTCTGCGGCTCTCGCCCGAAGGCAGGAAGGGATGCCTGCCGCGCGCTCCGCCAGGAAGAAACTCCCTGCGGCGCCCTCACTCACGTTCGTAGAGCAACTCGACCTCGT
Source organism: Mycena rosella (assembly GCA_029378255.1). Lineage (NCBI taxonomy): Eukaryota > Fungi > Basidiomycota > Agaricomycetes > Agaricales > Mycenaceae > Mycena > Mycena rosella. The sequence goes on from JARKIE010000986.1 coordinate 9,658, forward strand.
ACTCACAGCTTCTCCGCGCTCGTGCTGACGATGTACTCCGCGCGGCTCGGGTGCAGGTTCCACTGCACGTCGGCGACGTCCCACGTGCCGCCCTGCGGGAGGAAGCGCGGGGGCCTCGAGGTCGATGATGAAGAGGCCGCGGCGCGCGGCGAGGACGATGTCGCGCGCGGTCGGGGAGATGCTCATCTGCGGGAGAGCGCGTGAGCATAAGAGTTATATAGGAACAGCAGGGCGCACATTCCCCACCGCATCGCCCACAAGCCTCTTCATATCAGTCTGCAGCCCCTTGCGAAAATTCCCCGCCTCCTCCGAGCCCTCGTCCACGCCCGCACTTGCACTCCCTTCCCTTCCTCTTTCGTCCACAGCGCGCCTGTCCTCGTCCGATTCCCCCGACCCATTCCCGCTCCCCTCCTCCAGCTTCTAAAACATCCTTTTCCGCCCACTCCCGCCGCCGCTCGCATCGGGCAGTGGCAGCGGCGTCCAGCTGGGCCGGCGCTCAGGCAGGCTCATCGCGGACGGGCTCGGCGCGAACCACGAGGGGCGCCGCGCCACGGGCGGGGGCGCGAAGTTCACGATGTTCGTCGCGCTCACGCTGGTACGCGGGCGGGGGGCCTGTGTTTGCGGTGTATGCGTTTTCGGTATCGAAGAGTGCGAGTGCGATTGAGCTATCGAAATCGAATCGTCCCCGGGACGGCGCGGCATCGCGGTCACGGTATCCCGACGTCAGATTGCCTTGGGCTTCGTTCAGCCACCAGTTATTCCAGCTAAGTAAGTCTTCGAGAGCTTCCCAGAGATAGCAAGTTTGCGGAGAGCAGAATGTGAAAGCAGAGAGCCACGCAGCAAGCAGAATCTGCGGTGAGCCCGGGATGGCAGCTCGGAGCAGGAGGAGTGGTTGATCGGCGTCTGTTGGCCATCAAGCGTCGTCACGTGGGACACGCGTCGCGCTGGGTTCTCGCGCGTGCGGAAGGTTGGACGCGTTTCCATTGTCTTAATCCACATCGCTTGCATGAGACAATAAAAAGGACTCCTATTAGAATGATATAATGCCCCCGCGAGGAATCGAACCTCTGAGACGATCATCTTCACCGTAATATAGTTCAGGAAGGATCCACCACGATCCACGGGGGCTTCCTACCTACCCATCCAGCCCCTCATTTACCCTACCCTTTCCGCGAATCCACTGGTTTCTTGAACATCTGGAAAACAAACCTTGTTCAACACTTAGTGCTTATGCCCCCGGCAGGAATCGAACCTGCACATCTCCTTCGATTGTATAAGACACTGGCTATCCAGCAGGATTAATCCCCACGATCCACAGAGGCTTCCTAACTCTCATCTAGCGCCTTATTTACTGTTGTAATTCGGCAAGCGTCAGCGAAGCCGAGCGAAACACCGAGCTTCCCGATTGGGACTCGGCATTTCCCACGGTTGCAAGGCACCGAACGGATAGTACCCATAGTCAGTAATATAGAATTAGTAACGACACATCTCGGTGTCTCGGTACTCGGTGTATTTACTTATGGGGATTCATTAGAATAGTATATAAGTACTACGAGCTCTTCCGAATAAATCAGTTCAGTTCTCTCCCACTGCTCTCACCACTTCCCATTTCCCCCATTACCCTTTCTGTGGCATCTACATATTCCAACATTTACCCCGCCCTGTTAATTGGATGCATGGTGAAAAGTCATTCCGACGCGCTTCACACCCCCGGAAGGAATCAAACTTGCACCTCCCCCAGGGACGAAAATTCTGTCCAGTTAGAGGGAGTGATCCCCACGATCCACGGGGTCCTCCTACCTACCCTCTAGGCCCGCATTTATCCTGCTCTGCTAGCTGGATCCGTTAAAAAGTTATTCCCGCCATACCAAAGCCTCCGCAGGAATCGAACTTGCACCTTTCCTTGTATGCACTGTCGCTGCTTGTTCACCCGGTAGGAGTGACCACCACGATCCACGGGGGTTTTCCGCCTCCCCGCTAGCCCCGTATTTACCCTACCCTTTTAGCCGTTCCGCGAACATCCGAAAAAAAAGCATCGTGAACTCTGTCATGCTAATGCCCCCGGCAGGAATCGAACCTGAACTTCTCCTTTGAGTCCATAAGAGAAGGAATATCGAATATCCAGCAGGAGGACCACCACGATTCACGGGGGCCTCCTAGCTACCCTAGCCATCCAACCTTTTTAGCTGTTTCCTGGAACAAAAGCATTCTTCCGTTACTCCCTCATGCCCCCGGCAGGAATCGAACCTTCACCTCTCCCATGGAAGACACTTCTAGTTAGTTGGAAGGAGGGATCATCAAGATCCACGGGGACTTCCTATCTCTCCTCTAGCCCCGTATTCACCGTGGCCTTTAGCTGTTTCCGGGAACAAAAGCATCGATCGTTTACTAATACCCCCGGCAGGAATGGAACCTACACCTCTCCTTTGTATATGGCGGTCGCTGCACCAGGTAGGACCACCACGATCCACAGGGGCTTCCTACCTACCCTCTAGCCCTGCATTTACCCTCGTCTTTTTACCTGTTTTCTCGAAACAAAAGCACACATCCAATCATTCATGCCCCGGCAGGAATCGAACCTGCACCTCTCCTTCGAAATTCGTCGACCAGCATTATTGAGGAGTGACCATCACGATCCACGGCAGCTTCCTACCTATCCTTTACGCCCTCATTCATGCTTCTCTTTCCAGCCGGTTCCTGGAACAAAAGCAGTGGTCAAATTGTTCTATGCCCCTGGCAGGAATCGAACCTACACCTCTCCTTCCGATCTTGTAGACGAGTTATTGAGGAGGAGTGATCACCACGATCCACGGGCTTCTTACCTATCCTTTACCCTCCCTTTATGCCCTTCTTTTTAGCTGTTTCTCGATCGATCGATTACTCCCTCATGCCCCTCGCAGGAATCGAACCTGCACATCTCCTTGCATTTAACAAGTCCAGCATCTTATCATGGGACCTAATGCAATGATCGGAAACCACGGAAAATCTCGAAAGATACAACGGAACAACAGAACCTGACTGACGCGGCGGCGCCGGCGGGAATTGGCGGGATCTCGGCACAAGGCGAAATTGGACAGCGCATCATTTATGATCCTCGGCTTTGAGAGTGGCCTTCCACCTTGACCTCCACCAAACCTCCAGCCGGTTTTACTCTTCTGACGCACACTCGCATGCCACCAAGACTCCTACCTGACGCAAGTCGTGCGACTCGGGCGCTGACCACTGGCAGCGCCGGGGCCCGGAGTGCGGATGTCCTTCAAGCTCTTGCTTGGTTCGCTGATTGACGCATTGGTAGCTGAGGCCCCAACAGTTTCCCGGGCTCGCTCCCAGAAAGATGTCTCAACTGCCAAGCCATTTCTATCCCGTCGAATGTTCATCACTGAGATGGACGTACAATTAGACAGTGTTACACCCAATGAAATCTCACTGATTTGAGGGACAAACCCCCGGTCCCGGCACTCTCCCCGTCCCTGGATCCGTACCTGCCTCTCATCAACTGGTGCAACGTCTGATTCTACGGACTCGGGTCTCCTACCAATCCGCGATCTCGGTTTGTTCTATTGCTTCACGGTGCTTCTCCGTGATAAGCCTTGCCATGCCCGAACGGGAACCTGCGGACCACGGTTCGCTGCTTCTAGCCGATGTCTCTCACGGTCCTTGCTTCCTCCCAACGCGACTCAGATTATTTCTGGCACAAGACCCAAAATTGAACTTCAATTACTCCGCGCGCTGTCGCTATTCTGGAACTAAAGCAATTTTCAGTCTGGTTCTCGCCCATGCTCTGTAGCACTCGCATTCCTCTGCAGCCATAGCACTCCCGTGGCTCCCGTGGCTCCCGTGTGGCACGAAATAGGTTGGCCACCTGGGCCAGGTCAGTCCGAACATCAATGCGGCCTGCGGGATCGTCTTCATTGTGACGCGCTGGTCAACAAGTCCAGCAAAGGTTTCCGCGGCTAGAGTGTGTGCCCGTTATCTTTCCATGTTTAGAATTTACTAATGCGATATGTTCATAGAGGCAGCAGAATTTCACGCGAATTGCGCTCTTATCATTGATGCTTGCGCGTATCTCTCCCGTTCCCTGGGACTCTCGGAGAATGCGAACATTCCTATTTCGGGTCCGAGTCTACTAAAAGTTCCCTTTGAATTCGTGAATGCTCTCTCAGGAGATGCTGAATCTTTTAGGCCCGCCAAAAATGTGCCCAACCTGATTTAATTCCGTCCCACGTCGTTCATCTCAGATCGAAGAAGATACTGTTAGTCTCCTCGGGAACGAGAGTCTTCCGCGTCGAACGTACTTTCCCGTTTGAGAAGGTATGAGAAAGTGATCAGCTCGGCTCCCATCCACCGAATAAAATCGCACTAATTGAAAAGTGACAAAGCCCGGTATACGGCGCTATCCCCGCCCCTGGATCGGTACCTATCTCATGAATTGGTGCAACGTCTGATTCTACGGGCTCGGGTCTCCTGCCAATCCGTGAATCCGGTATGCTACGCTGCTTCACTGTCACCTCGCTAATACTGTGCTTCTCCTCGATAAGCCTTGTGGTCCCCGCATTTCCCCAGATAGGAAATCGGTCCGGCACTTCTCTCCTTAACGATATCCGGGCCCGATGTCGGAATCGCATCTACGGAGCCGCTGGCTGCCAATCATAGCGTCGATTCACATTCGGGGTTTCAATATTCCAAGTACAAGCGTACTCGTTCGCCCTGAATGTTTGTTTCACATAGGGAGGTACGGGTGTGGTTCAAGGAAGCTCGATGTGTCTTGGCCCATGCGTATATGCGAAGAACGACCGCTTTCTGTGGAACATAGACTCATTCCCTTAAGACCGCACCCGGAGTCGCAAGGTCTTGTCAGCCTATCCAAGCTATCGCCATTCAACATAATTATCGCGTGGACATGGGGAATGGACATTTCGAACGCTTGGGCCGCGTCCGACTTAGAGACAGAGTTATGTATTTTGAGAACAAATCAAGAATGTCAGCGAAGGGATGCGTCATCGTCCTACATTTGAATCTTGATCTGCGGTCCTCGGTCCTCATTCTCGCATGTACAGTGGCGCTATAATGTTCTGCACGCGCTCGTTTTGGTTCATTTCTGAGCCGAATGCCTTCAAGTAAAATTGTAGCATGCACTATTCACAATTCCAAGCAGTTTTACACAGTCTAAGCCATATCTTCTCTGCACAGCTCTCCCAGGATAAAAAAAATCAGTGTTTTGAGGAAAAATGACTTTTTGGATTCACCTTCCACACAAAAACTTTGATACTGGGCTGAAAGTACTTGCAAAATAATCCTTATTCACATTTGAGCTGACCCGAATTGGTGGGGTTTTGAACTGAGAATGTGAGGCACAAGTGGGCAATTTTTAGCATTTTCGAGACACAACGGCCAAAAATACCCAAAATGTACAACTTGAAGGTACCGTTGTGAGCCCAAATCCCTATCAATTCATGTGAACCAAAATGTCAGGTAGGTCCATTTTCTGAGTAATTTTATGCTATGCAGTCCATTTTTCAGTATATGACAAAACCACAGACTGGGTTTTCAGAAATCGCCCAAATATTTTATTGTGAGCCGTCTGACCAGGGAAGGTATAGGTTAAACTGTTCAAAACCTCTTAGAACTACTCTATGTTCATGCTAGTATTTTTTTGCAGTAATTTGGCACCGAGATGAGCTCAAACGAGTGCGTGCAGAATATTATAGTGCCACTGGTACGTCCACGCCAGCCAGTCTGGCAGGGCAGGACACAGCACCAGCTCTGCGAGTGATCTCTCGGCTGGCCTTTACATGCTCGCTAACGACCGGCAAGGCACTCCAGGGACGTATGGCCACCTCGATACATGCGGGGTTGATCGCGTGCAGCAAACTGCGATGAACACCAACTCGGCTCCATGTCCCGGGGGACCGCGTGTGAAGGTGTACATTGGCCGGCCGACGCCAGCGAACGTCGCGCCTGACGGGTTGCTCCCGAGCCCGGATGACCAAGTCCCAAAGCTCATTGCCTGCTTTGCTGACATGAACATAACAATCCACGACCTCATGGCGCTCGTCGGCACACACACACCAGCGGGAAGCAGCGCTTCGTCAACACCGCAGAGGACAATGATGCGTTCACACCATTGATATCTGGGAAGTCCGCTTTTGTGAGCAGCCGAGAATTATCATTGTCAATTTGAACTTGCCGCTGGTTTGATTTCGATTCCAAACGCTGAAACAGCCACTTCGACTTTTCTGATGGTATGTCCGGGACATGGATACTAGTATTCATAACCCCGCTGAATCTTACTCATTGGTACAAGTGTCTTCCGGTTGAACAGCAACGTCAACCTCACACACGACACAGCACCTCATGCGAGCTCCTGCAGTTCATCAGTAACCAGGAGGATTGGTCCGTCTCCGCTTCCCTTACGCACAATAACTTGGCTGAGGCCTATGTAGGGATGAAGACCACCGCACCGCGCACGAGAAAATGAGTCTCTTGGGGCAGGAGGTCACGACGCTGATGGATTGTACACAGTTCATTCCTGCAAGCATCAACCTCGCGAACCTCACTGTCCGAACTTCGACGGGTTTCAGCGTCGACCCTATACTCCTCGAGGCCGCGATCTAGAAGTATGTTTGCAGCGCTTACACACAGACGGAGCGGGACTCGGAGGAAAGACCGGATTAGGACATAAATCAAAATCTGATGCCAAAAGAACGTGCGGGTAAGCTTGGGTCTGCTTGGGTAACCCAGCATTTCTGTGCCGAGCCTTGGCGTGTGATTGCTGGGTTACCGGATGGGGAAGAGCCTACGGGATACTGCACAATTACAACCAAGTGTTCAGGTGACTGGGGATGGCCGCGTGTAAACTGAACATCTGGCACGTAGGTGACGGTGACAGACAGATTTTCTGGCCCAAAGAGGGGTGAAAACGCTCAAAGAAATCACCCGGTATTCGCCGGATTTCCATATATGGGAAGAATTGATGGCATTTGTCAGAATGAACACCTGCAGTGATGGGTGACACCCTGTGAACACTCAAGGGGCTACTGGTCTGTGAATGCCCGGTTCGGTAGCCGGTTGGTTGGTTGCCCCAGCGGGGCCAATTTTTCTTTTCTGGGAACCTTGTTTTGGGAGGTTGGAAACCACTCTGGGAGATGCTTGTGTGCTACTATGTTGCTCCAAAACACTCTAAACCAACACTGGACGCAATCCGAGCCCAGCCCGTGAAAATTACCGCAGTTGGACGAGAGCTTATGTGCCTAGGCCTTCGTAAGCTTCAAATCACATGCACCTCTGAGTCCAATGCACATCAAGTCAAAATGGCGAAGATGAGGCATCCATGAGTTCCCCTGAGTTTCCCCACTAACAAAAAAAGTGACACCTGCGGGACAGCTGTAGACTGGGGCTGGACGAACGAAGTGTCGGCGAATAATATCTTATCTTGGTCAATTGATTTTATAAAAGCCCCGGAGAAATTTCTACAATGTCCTGTTATGAGTGGCTTATCATCGTAACCTAATTTCATGGCTATTTCCATTGCAGTGTACGCTGAGTACAATTTTGCCCTTCAGCCAAGGCATGCTGATGGTAAACACGTGACAAATTCCCCTATGGGGGTATTACGTGGTCGGTTGGTTCACCTCCTGACCCCAAATTTTCGAAAAACGGGACCGGTTCCTTGATTCACAAAACGGGACCCCCTGGCGAACACTTGGTCGTAATAGTACAGGAATCACGACTACGAAGCCGCCAGGGCGAATATATACGCTCACAGGCCGCCAGGGCCCAGCCTGCGCCGTGCGCCGGAGTCCACATTGTTCGTCATGTACGACTATTCCAATGGGCGTGTACGGATCACCGTGAATCATGTCGACTCCGCAGCTTCGAAGCTCCCGTTGCTCGCCGAGTGGATGGACGGTGTCGCACGCGCGACCCGGAGTGGCGGCCGGATGTCGCTCCATGTCGTGAACATTCGGGCAGGCAGGACGAGTCGTTCCTTGCTTGTTCCTCTCGGAAAAGCCATTCCGGAGTGGATCAACTTCTCAAGCAGATCGCGGAATGCACGGACGATGTGCGTCTGCTAGAATTCGCAGCGAAATTCCAATCTCAGTTCGAAACGGTGGATAATAATGCTGTGGAGACCCGCTAGTCAAAGACACCTCGCTTTTTTCCCCCTTTCTTACAGCTGCAATAGGCTCGGGAATTTTTGGCGAATCATTACACAAGGTTTCCGTTGGAATCTGATTGTGGTCCCACCCACGGATCATCGTAGCAGCAAAGTCTATATGATGACGGGAATTAAAATGTTAGCACTCCGGCTCTACACTGAGCGATCGACGTTCCAGGGCAACATAGGCTCATTACAACGGTCTCGGGGCCATGTGATGTACTTCCCACAAACCTCCTATATACAAACAACGACGTATGCAGTGCCGCTATCCGAGTCTTGTGCGATATGTCCAATCCACAAATCATTTCTTTCGGGTTAAATATAAATATAAAATCACAGAGTCGAACTACTACCAAATCAATACGCAGGTTATTACAACCATCAAACCAGTCCGATTCCCTCCGTCCACCAATTGTCCGTTGACTGACTTAGAGGCCGTACACTATCACCCCGCCGTTGGGGGACGACACCGGGTTCTCCGCCGGGGTGTCGCGAGGCCCATACACTACAACCCCGCCGTTGGGGGAGGTCACTGGGTTCTCTGCCGGGGTGTCGCGAGGCCCGTGCACTATCACCCCGCCGTTGGGGGAGGTCACTGGGTTCTCCGCCGGGGTGTCGCGAGGCCCGTACACTATCACCCCGCCGTTGGGGGAGGTCACTGGGTTCTCCGCCGGGGTGTCGCGAGGCCCGTACACTATCACCCCGCCGTTGGG
>JARKIE010000987.1:0-18463 GCA_029378255.1 Mycena rosella
GATTCCAGGTGGGCTGAATTTACGAGGAAGAGTGGTGGAGGGTTGACGCGCCGCGGACCAAAAGAAATCTTGCCCTTGCAGGCCACGAATCAAATGGGGCGGCTCCTGGTAGTCATAGTGGATCACCACGGGTCGGGTCACCCGTCACGGGTCACGGGTACGGGTGACCACGGGTACGGGTACGGGTCGGCCTTCTCCAACCCGCCTGCACCCGCGTGACCCGTGGCAACCCGCGGCCTTTGACCGCCTTTCCATTCCCAGGTAAGTGTCGCTCCAACTCTTCGCGACGATGACGAAGGTCAATTTCGGGGGTGCGGCTGTCAATAATCCAATGACATCAGGCCTCAGGAACCCGCATTTCTCCTGAGTGAAATTAATACCCTGCCTCAAACTTGACCCATCCATTCAATACGCAGGCCCCAATTTAATCCACAGGGACCAGAGCATCTTAGACAGGGGATAGGAGTATTTGAGAGTACTTTAAAACACCCGAGCGAGTCCTTCGTTGCATTCGTTCGATCTTTCCCACTATTCGCACCACCGTCTTCTTAATTCCGATGCCACCGACCAAGCCACCGGCTAAGAGGCGCCGTAAGGGCGGCTCTGATTCCGGCTCTGTGTCTTCTACCGCCTCTCGGGCCGGCGAAATCCTTTCTAAGGCGACCAAATCTGCAAAGAAAACAGTTTCGAAGACGGCTTCGAAGGTCGTCAACTTCCTCACACCTCGCAAGAGTTCTGCCCAGGGTCTCCAGAGCGACACTCCTCGCCGTACTCGAAGCAACACATCCCTCCGATCAACCCCATCCCTCGAAAGTGTCAACTCTACTGCGTCCGGAGGCTCGAATCAAAGTGCGTCTTACATTTCCGTTTTAATACTGTCCTCAATTTTCTCTCTCAGGTTCGTTTCATTTCGCTGGCGATGATTCAAACTCTCCGCAGCCCTCGGAGACCAGCGATACCGAATCCGTCATCGAGGTTGACGGTGCCGGGCTCACAAAGGAAGAGCAAGACAAGGTTAAATTAGGTGTGTCATACTTTCTCGTCTTAATTCTCGGTGCTAACGTATCTTTAGAAAAGTTGAAGAAATCCTGGACCAGCCATATCTACGCCTTCTATTCTGGCGACGTCGCTATTGAGTACCGTGATGGAAAACTTCACCATGTGTTCTCCTGCGCGGCGCGCAGCTGCACGCACACCATCGCACGTAATCAACAGTCGCAAGATGCCAGCTCGACCAAGAATCTTCGCACCCATGCGACGAAATGCTGGGGAGAGGAGAACGTCAAAGCTGCAGCAGGGGTGAAGGATCTCCCTGAGGCACGCCGACTGCTCAAGGCAAACGCTGGCCAGAAGAATGCGCGGCTCACCGACATGTTCAAGCAGCATGCGTCCACCGGTGGCGAGTCATTTTCGCATGTGCCGTTGACGAAGGAACAGAGCCGGTGAGTATTACACCTATTTTACCATGCTGTAGCGGACTTTTCCGCAAGTGCGGAGCATGTCCGCCGGGTTGCCGAAAGTCTGCGCCCATTCGCGATTGCCAAGGACCGCGCATATCGCAAACTGATGAAGACCGGACGTCCAACGGCATATATTCCCTCCCCGTCGACGATCGCGCGCGATGTCAAAGTACTCTTCCAAAAGACTCGGGATCGTCTCAAAGAGCGTTTCAAGGTATGCTCCCGATTTATATTCCGAGGATAAACTAACCGCCATTGTCAGAAAACACCGGCATGCATCAGTCTTGCAACCGATGCATGGACTTCTCCCAACCATCATGCCTATGTCGCTGTCTCTGGCCACTGGGAGGAGGATGGTAAACGGATTAACTGTCTTTTGGATTTCGTTGAGGTCCCCAAGGTATCATCATTCTCCTCCACTCCAATCCCTCAACTGATGATCTGGTGGCCAGTCGCATGACGGCAAAAACCTCGCAGAAGTCCTCCAAACTGTTGCACAAGACTTCAATATTGACGGCAAACTCACCAGCATCACCTGCGACAACGCATCCTCTAACGATACTATGGCCCGCGTGCTCGAAGGTCTGCTCCCCTCCTTCGACGCGGACAAGGACCGGACCCGCTGCTTCGCTCATATTATCAATCTGGTTGCGAAGAGCATGTTGAGGATGTTTGATCCCCCGAAGGACACGGAGACGGACGGTGAGCGGGACGATGACGATGACGAGCCTGGTGTACTCGACCTCGATGAGCTGCTTTCCGAATTCAATGACATGGAGCGAACCGAGGAGGAGCATGACGATGACGACGACATTTTCGATGAAGTTGCGCACATGCTCGCTAACGAGCGGGAGACATTCCTTGAGCAGACAAAGGAAATACGCTCCGCACTCATCAAGGTGTGTCGTGACTTTTTTGGCTCGTTTACTTGTTCTGACCTCACCTTAGGTGCGCACGGTGGCAAAGAAGACCATCCATTCCACCACGAAGCTTGCGCCTACATGGAAGCAAGTCCTCATCGACTGCAAATTACCTCACAAGATTCTTCCTCGCGATGTGAGGACACGGTGGAACTCGACATACAATATGATCTTTGTGGCTCTCAAGTATCGGCGCGCGTACCGCGAGTTCACAAACGACGAGTCGAATGGTCTGCAGAGCTACGTGCTTACTAGTGCGGAGTGGACCGTTCTCGAGGATCTCAAGGACATTCTCTGCGTTCGTACTTCCCCATTTGTGCTTGAGCCGCAACTCACAATGAACTAGTCCTTCAAGGATGCAACACTTTTCTTTTCACGCGACTCAGCAACACTGGCGAGCGTCATTCCCACAATGGACAAGATTGATGCGCTCTTGGCAACGGCTATCCTCAAACGCCCTACTGGTGACAAAACCTTCTCGGCGCCGATCAAGGCAGCGCTGTTGAAGTCGAAGCACACCCTCAATCGTTATTACTCCCTTGCCTATCACAGCCGCATCTATCGCATTGCGCTAAGTACGTGTTTACTTTACACTTGCCATCCCTGCTGATATTTATCTCGTTAGTTCTCCATCCTCGCTACAAGATTGGCTATCTAGAGGACAATGACTGGGAGGCAGACGACATAAAAACGGCAAAGGCAGAACTACAAGAAGTCTTCGACATGTACAATGACGCATATGATGCCGCGGTTATCGAGTTAGACGACGATACCTCGGATGACATGCCTACGGTAGTCCCTTGTTTCTGGTTTGCGTTCGAGTTCTGATTGTTAATCAGACATCCGAGTCCACATCCGCCAACTATTTTGACATGATGGATGTCGTCGAACAGAACACCGCCTCCACTTCTAGATCGAAGACGGATGAGCTTCAGGCTTACCTTGCTGACCCTCGTGCACCCGGTGTTGATGATGTCCTCGTCTGGTGGCTGAAGAATGCGTCCAAATACCCTGTTCTTTCTCAGATGGCCCGGGATTATTTGTCTGTTCCGCGTGAGTTTTTCATTCAACCGTTGTTCAACTTGAGACCTGACTCTTCCTTCTCCAGCCACTTCGGTTTACGTTGAACGCCAGTTCTCTCGTGGTCGACTGCTCATTTCGAGTATCCGTAATCGTCTAACCGGTGAGACTGGTCGCATGCTCATGTGCCTGGGCTGCTGGAGCCTTCAAGGTTTCGTAGACGACGAGGATATTTCTGCTGTTGCTAAAATGCCGGAGTTGGAGTCTGGAGGGTCGAAGAAGGGCAAGGAGAAGGTGGTAATTAATATCTAGTTTATGTACTCTCAATCTGCCGTCTAAATACACGATTCTTGACACATAGCCCGTGGATTAGTGCTACGGGTCCGGCGGGTCGAGGGTCACCCGCGACTCCGCGGGTCAAGTCACGGGTAACCCGTACCCGTGCCACGGGTCGGGTTCAACGGCGGGTACGGGTGCGGGTCTCGTTCGAGGGACCCGCGGGAGACCCATGGTGATCACTAGGTAGTCAGCATTCAAACGAGTTCAACAGCGCAGGTGCGTGCCACTCCGCGTCTGAACCGTCCTAGGGAGGTCCGAGGGTAATTTATGGGGCATGCAGCGACACGTTGAATCACCGGGGACCAGGAAGTGAAGCGCTGGATCCGAATATTAATCCGAGTTGTCAGGTTGGTGGGCTTACAGCACCCCCAGTGGAACTGATATTACTACTCTGGACACGCAATGGACACGGTATATTCTAGTTTGTTCGCTGCACTGCGCTGACACACAGCACCAGGATAGCAGTGCCGGCGGGATCCGAAGAGGATCTGAATTTTGTCAGCTATAGCTCGATGCCCGATACCCGGTACATGAGGAAATTCTGGATCTCTCAAGCTCCTCACCTACTAGAATCTGGGATCGGTGTGTTGATTCTCTACTTGTATTTCTCGAATTGACAACCTATAGCCCCGGCGTTAAGCTGGACGACCTTATTCTCATAAACAGTGTTATCCTAACGATGCAGCTCCACTGCCCAGAGCAGAATACAGATCCTCCATCGAGTCCGCCATATCCGTTTGTATTCAAACCGGCAGCTCGTATCGAGGAGGATGGGACCGTTTGGCTCGATATTCAACCCCCAGATCAACGATATTACTGGTCTTTCGGTCCATCGGGAGAAGAACAGTTGGGAGAAGATCTTGCTGCGCAGCTCTCCCTTCCCCAAGTAACCTTTGAAGTCAATTTCTTAGGTCATTCCCAATACGATCTCCTCCGGAAATTCCACGAGCTCAAGGGTGTCAATTAGCACTTCACAGACCGGGACGTTTGCCAACGATACCGCAAGTCATTATACTAGTTCACTGCTTCTCAACCTCCTTCTCACATAAATTCATAGAGCCGGTCGTCGTAGACTTATTTTCGGAATATTGACCGTCTTTTGTTCCATTCCCTTGAATTCGTAAACACGAAGCTACCGTCATTGTGCGCTTTGGTTCAGGCCGCACCACTCCGAATCGCGCTGCTCTCTCCAGACAGCGGCGAGAAATCGACATATCATCGGATATTTTCGATTCACGTTGACTTCTAGTGGATACTTCGACCAAAACCTTCTGTATTTAGGCGCGAGCCGACTCGCGCGGTGGAATTGTCTCAGTGACGGGCAGCGAAAGGACGGGCACATCGAGCACCATGCTATCCTCTGGTTCTCCCACTCGATACAAACACGCTGCACACGAATTCCCGTTCCACACCGCGTCCGCACTGACACTCCGAGACCGGTGCCAACACCCCAAGGACTGAGAAGGAGACGCGCACCACACACCACACATCCCCCGAATTGGTCCTCGCGGGCTCAACGCCACGCAAACCGAGCCCCGCCTCTGCGCCACGAGCAACCCGCCCGTACGTGCACGCCCTGGTCATGGTCCGGACAGTAACCTATCAAGATGCCCCCATTGATACTGCGCAGGCTTCCTCTACGTCCGCGCCCCGCCTCTCCGCCGCACGCACACCCTCGCTCGTCCGTGTCCCGACGCAAATTCGGCAAACCGCGAACCCCGCCGTACAAGCCCCCGCGACTGGGGCTTCTCGTGCTCCGCGCACCAGCCGCCCGCCGACACCGATTCTCCGAGTACCCGCATGCACCTCCCACGCACCCCCCCGCACTTCTCGCCGAGCGCCGGGAACTCGCGCCGCACGCGCCAGCGCCGTATCATCCCCGCGCGCCAGCGGACGCCCTCGTCCCAGCTCGCGCCTTCCCGCGTCCGTTCCGCGAGCCACAAGACGCGCACATAATCACCTCCACATCATCCCGCCCACAATCCATCAAGGAGACAGAAAACGACGCACATCCGACTCCTACTCCCTACTTCGCACGCGTGCTCTCGAGCTATCGATGCGGAGCACGACAAGCCGCTGGAAGAACGCGGGGGGTTGCGGGGCACGAATCTGCGAACGGAGGGGTTAGTTGCGACGAAAAACATTGGCGAGACGGAAAAAGAATGAGAAAGAAGGCGGGGATACAAAGGAAGGCAGGGGATACAAAGGATGCGGGACGTGGGACGCGGAAGGAGGGGCGATGATACGCGCGGGGAAGGGCGCAAGGGGGTTATATATCGCGTAGAATGCGGGGCGGGGCGGGCATCGGCGCGAGAACGGGGCCGGAGGAGGGAGGAAGGGACTCGGAGGAAAGAACGAGAGGGGCTGATGAAGAGGCGAACGGCAGGCGAATGAAGGGAGGGGAGGGAAGGACTGCATTTGTTTGCGATGCGCACGGAGTCGGAGGAGGATAACAAAGATGGGAATATCGGGAACGGGCGAGGGCGCGGGACGGGGGTGGGACGAAGACATCGAGAGACGAGCGGCACGACGGGAATGGAGGGAAGACCATGGACGGGCGGGATGCAGAGGAATAGAAGGACCCACGGCAATGATGCGGGATGTGCGGAGACACAGCGGACGACGTGAAAGGGTGAGGAGGGCGTGCATTGGAAGGAGATGGATGGGGTGCGGTGTGAATCGATACCAGGAGAACATAATAAGAAAGAAGGTCGATAGACGCAAAGACGCACCGAATACCAAGCTTTCCCCCACCTTCGCCGGAATGAACGCGCCCACGATGCCGTGCAGGGAGAGCGAGGGGAGGCGCATGCGACGCATGAGGACTAGGGTCTGTGGGGAGAGTACTCGAGTGTCAGCGAGTGGGCGGAGGGAATGAAGGAAGGACGATCGAGTGAGAAGCAGAAGCGCGGGGATACGGCGGGGGCTCACGGTGCGTGGAGGAAGGAAGGGGTAAAGATAAGGCGCCGCGGGCAGGAAAGGGACGAAGAACAAGAAGCAAGCAGGAAAAATAGACTCCTTAGTGCGCTTTTCAGCCCTCAACACAATCGGTGCGCCCGCAAATCCCGCCCGTCGCTGGACGTCGAGTGCCCGTAGAGCAGGACGGTCTTCGTCGCGGGGTCCGCACCGATGCGCCCGAGGATCGCGTTGGGAAGCAGAAGCGTCTGCCCGCCATGAGGTGCGTGCCGAGTTCGACGCGCTGCGTGGTGATGCCCACCGTTGAGCCACTCGGACTTCTGCAGGAGTCTGGACGGCGGGCGGGTCGCCGGAGATGGACGGGATCACGGCGGCCTCGGTGAGTCGCGTGATGAAGGCGTCGGTGTGCGCGTCGATGTAGTTGAGCAGCTCGGCGGGGACGAGCATGGTGGTCGGGTGAGAGATCGGATCGCGGCGCGGTCACGCGACTGGAATGCGACTCGTGAATCAGGTGAATTGCGAGTCCAGAGTGTAGAAAATAAACCTGGTGGCGGACGGTCCGCGCGCACACACCGCATTACTGTGAAGTTTCCATCGTCTGCGGGAACTCATCGATTCGAGGTCAGCCAGGGGCTATGCAAGCTCGCACTGGTATCTGTATGTTCTTTCATGTGCTTCAAGACGAGCTGCTACATATATGAACCATCGAATCCAACCGAGGAAAACCTGGTGGCGGAAGTTCCGCGGGCATGACCTGTGGATCTCCTCGTTCGACTTGGGGCCAGGCTATGGCGTCGCCCGGTGGTGTCTCTTTTTTTCTTTCATGCGTTTCAAACGAACTGCACATATACCAAGCCTTCATTCACCACAAGGAAAACCTGGCAGCGGAAGGTCTGCGCCCACATACTCTGCTCCTGTAGATTTATCGGTGGGAGCCCTCGCTCGACTCGAGGCCAGGCTATGTATGCATAGTAGCACAGATCATTTTTGTATTTCGACCCTGGGTTGAACCTGCTGCCTAAATAATGGAGATAGAAGAGCAAGGAAAGCCTGGTAGCTCACGGCCTGCCTCCGCGCACTGTGGTGATGTTTTGAGCTGCCATTATCTGCGGGAATTCCTCGTTTGACTCGAGGCCAGGCTATGATCTCGATGGCACTTATAAATCGATACTGGGCTGATCAAGCCCGGTCCGCATCCAAATACCGTGGTCATGTGGTGCTTTATCTGCGGGAGACCCAGTTCGACGACACGGCCAAAGATTTTTCTCTTTTGATGCCTGGTTGAACGGTGAACTGCCACATAACTCAACCATTGAATAAAAAATTCAAGGAATGCCTGGTAGCGGATGGTCCGCACTAACGCACTGTATTTTCTGTAAATTGGTTGCCGAACCCACTCGTTTCCGTCGTAACCGCCGAAGCCCCTAGGCGCTGAACCTACTCGTTGATCGCACTCGCCGAGAGTTGCGTGTCTTGCCGAATTTGCCGAAGTCGTCCACGTGAAGTGGCATCGATCGGGCCGTATCCGAAAGCCCGTGTTCCGAAACCCGAAAGTCCACGCCGAGTGGCATTGATCGCGCCGTAGACGAAAGCCCGTGTCCCGAAACTCGATCGCGCCTATCGAAAGCACGTGTCCCTAACGCTTTCCCCTGCTCATGCCTTGGACCAATATCATTCCCAACATCACCCCCGAACTCAGAGCGACAGCGCTGTCCCGCGAAGTCATGCACGGCTTATATGAAGAGCAGTATTACTGCTTCTACTTCATAGATCTGACGTTTGCTCAGCCGCCCTTCCTAGTGCTCACCTACTGGAAGCTGGCTGACGGCACCGAGCCCACTGACGTCAGGGCTGCCCTGTTTCAAAAGTTCCTCAGTGACCCCTGGGTCCTCGACGCTGCGAAAGACCACACCTACCTCCCGAACGAGACCAAACCTGAGGTCCTCTTTCGCACCATACTCGAAGTTGCGACCTTTCGTACCTTCAGCTACTTCCTCGACGGTACGAAGCGTACAGTCTGGTCCATTGTCATGCTACCCCTCTCCACCGATCCGACGTACACCGCAGCGTTCCAGCGCCACCTCATGGAGTCCCCCGGCTTTTCATTTGATGTCGGGTTTTTTGGAAGCGCCGTCCCATGGCGTGGTTCCAAGGGAGATCTCATGTCCTGCTCGGTCTGTCACAGCGTCGATCACTACCGTCAGGACTGCACCATAATCACTTCTGACGACTATCTCCTCCGCCGCGGGACCCATCCTGACCTTCCCACTGCGTGGAATGCGTCCTCGAAACTCCCTACCTCCCTGAACGACGAGATGGACAAAATCTCCGACTCCGCCGGTCCGTTTAATCGCATGGGTGCACATGTCAGTGGAGGACGCGGCCGCTTCCATGGTGCCAATGACCGTAGGCAGGGTGGATTCAACGGATATCGTGAGACGGGGGGCAGCCGAGACTGGCAGCCAAATTCTCGTGGCGGCCGAGGTTTTCGTAGCTATGGATCGAACTCCCGCTCTGGTGGTTTCCCCTACTAATTGACACTCTATGCCTATATGAATATGTGTTCTATGCTTATGGTCACTGAGAATTGAACACCGAGGCTCAAAGACCACGATCCGAAATCCACCCGGGGTGGATGTTGAAACTGCCGTTTCTCGGTGTTCTAAATGTATAGCTGCTTTTCGAAACAGAAAAAAATATGTAAGCTACCGTCTCCTATAGACTCTGCCTTAGCGATACGATCCCGAAGATAAAATATGTCCATAACCTCTCGAATCAAGACGGCGGTCTCAAAACGCACCCAAAACATGCCTATACACAACACAAATATCCAAATTGGTACCAAGGGCTCTCCTGGTTCACGGGAGAGTTTCGGGGACGTGGTACATCCCTCTCGTCAGTGCCTGCCAGCTACGAGTTCAGAGAGTGAAATCAGCAGGAGTCGGGGTGATCCGGGGCCTAGCTCCGACTACCCAACACACGGCCCCTTCTGTAGCGGCTCTGCTGCTCTGGCTGCTACAGCGATAGGCGAGGGGCAGCATCCACATTCCCCTACAAACCTTCGAAATATGACTAGCACAGACCATGATTCACCATGGTTGATGCCCATATCAACCGCGGCGGCTCCCGATCTGTGGAAGACACCTAACGGCCATATTGCGAATGGTATGAATGTGATTCCGGATATAATTATGGGAGATGTAGAGGGAACGTGTAACGACTCCCATACTAACAATTTTAACACTGCAGCAGGACATTTAGACTCGCAAAAATATTATGAAAATATTGAATCACTGCACATACAGTCAGACAGAAGCCAGAAAATAAAGACACAGGCAATATCATATTCCGAGAATGGGAAGAGTGAATATACAGATTAGAAAGAGGAGAATAAACTCCTAAACTGCTCGTTCAGCAAAATTCACACGTTCGAAGTAACAATTGCTCTCAAAATATAAACGGCAGAGACAGAAATAAATCCATGAGTAGCACAGGGCACAAGCTCACTTACATGAAGAGAATGGTTGACGATAAGAGGATAGGTGTCTTCGCACTGCAAGAAACACATATGAACGACATTGCTGCTAGCCAGTTTAACAACCTTTACGGGAAATGGTTCAAACTGTTCAACTCTGGACACCCAATAAAACCAGACTCCACAGCCGGAGTTAGCTTTCTTCTGAATAAAAAATATGTTGACACTGAAAACGTAAAGGAGTATTACGAGTACTTATGTAATCGTTTCTAATCAATCGAAATGAGCTTTTAGAGACCTACTCGAAAAGTGTCCCAGATCTATTCGTGTAACAGATTTAGTGGCAGTGCTAGTCTTCCTAGTGGCTGTGTTGAACGGAATTTAAAGGACAGCCACTAATTTCCCTTCACTTCTTGTGAGATTATAGTGGCTGTGCCTGAGTTATGTAATGAATTGTTGCTCATCGCGCAGGTTCGAGTCTGGTGATACACATTCTCCGTTCTTTAAGAAATTAAGGTCAGGATCTTCATTTTGGCTCCCCTGCATCCTTTTACATTTCTTGATTGATTGGTCAAATGCGGGACGTGCTGGGAATTAATTCATGTAACACAAACAATTGATTGAGTGGCATAGTGTACGAGAGCATGGTGTATTGCAGGAAGGGGGATCAGAGGAAGGAGCATGAGGCTAAAAATCACACATAAGAAAACAAACATCACAATAACAGAGAGAGCTGCGCCATCAAGGCGCCGCGGGACTGGGAGGGTGGACCACGACGTTAGTGTTGCCGCCGGCTAAGCCGATCAATTTCAAAAAGAAAATATCTAGCTCGCAATAAAATTTCGATAATTCTGGGAATATTTTGGAAGATGCATCCCTTAAAAAGCCGTAGGGCGTACCTTTGGATCCAAGGAGTTGGTGTAACCGGTGCCCTGATATTTGACCGGCTTCTAAACGGCTAAAATTCGAGCTGTTTAGAAGCCGGTCAAATATCTGTACAATGGTTCCGTGGATTGCCTTGTGCTACTGGGAGACCTTGCTGCTTTTAAGGTATTCTTTCTATACAAATATCCTTAGAATTATCTCTATTTGATTCGAAGTGATATCTCAATTCTATGAAATTGATCGGCTTGGCTGGCGGCAACACTAGACCACGTTGAGGGGCGGAACGGCCGCGACGGGGAGTACACAGGCTCAATGTCGTGCGGGTACTCTGGCGGCACAGTGCCCGAGGATGGCTTGGGGAGGATAGTTTCCCTTTTCCTTGCCATCGTAATCGGTTGAGGTGTCCGCGAGCACAGACGGCGAGAGCAAGTAGGGGCAGGGCTTGACGCGCGGACGCGCCCGGCTGAATCTTAAACGTAAGCGCGCCGCCCGCAGGCTGCGAGTGTGTGCGCATCGCCGTGCCATAGCACCGTCACGACCTGCTCCATCCGATTGAATTCCGGGTGCATGTCTTGCCAGGAGCGCGGAGCGGGAGGGTCCCGAGGACATAATTAGTGTATGTAGTATGTATGGTATTCCTCGTGCTGTATGGCACTAAACAGCACACATCGAGCTCGAGGTAGCACAATATAATCACTGAAAGACACACTGTCAAGCTTCAGGGAAGCTACTGGTCCTATTTTTCTAACTCCATTATGAAAAAGAAAAGAGAAAGTCCATAAGTGCGAGTTTGCCGGGCCGGGCCACGGCCATTACCCCCAAGTGTCCTTATTGAGGGTCATGTGATGATGCTTGTTATCCCATCACATAGGGGAGAAACAATGAACATCCTGAATATCTACGCCCCGAATACACCTCAGGAAAGAGAGAGGATGTGGGCCAAATTATGGTATTGTTACTTAGACAATTCAGAACTCCCATTCCCAACCGAAACAATGGGTGACTGGAATTTTGTTGAAGATATCAAAGATCGTACATTGAACAAGGAAGAGCTGGTCCCTCTGAGTTTTCTATGCCCGAAAGCTCTCTTCCTCATGCAAGACGGTTGGCGTACAACATTTCCCGATGCAAATGAATACACTTGCTTCCAAAAGCGCACTAATGCGATTACAAATCCGTAAGAAAGCGCAGTCCGAAGCTCGATACGACATCGAGGGTGAAAGTTTGAAAACTGGCTATTGGACTCGTTCCACGAAGGAGTATCCCCTGAGAAGCACCATAAATGAATTTAAGAGAACAGATAATGATTCAGCTGTACCATGCTTTGAAACTCGACCAAAGCAAATGACGGAAATGGCCCGTGAGTACCATGAGGCGGCGCAACATATTGATGCGCCGGAGCACGATGACTATGGTCGAGTGATGTGCACTGAGGAAGTGCTTGACAAATGCGATGCACGATTATCCAAGGATGAGTACAAGAAAATGAACAAGGATTTAACAGAAGAGGATGTACGGAATGCTCTTAAACTGTCTAGTAATGGCAAAGCCGCAGGAGTAGATGACATCCGATACGAAATTTTCAAAGCCATGGACATTGAATACAGAAAATCTAAAGACAAGCCGGGAGGGGCTTACAATATCTTGGGCTTCCTGGCAGACTTATACCACGATATTGAAGAATTTGGATTAGCGGATGGATATAACTTCAACATGGGATGCTTATGCCCCGTGTTCAAAAAAGGAGACACCGCTCTCATCAGCAACTACAGGCCAATCACACTATTAAATACAGACTACAAACTTATGACGAAGGCTTATTCTATTCGATTAATGGATGTTGCACCCTCTTTGATAAGACCAGATCAAGCAGGCTTCATGAAAGGGCGAAAATTTGAGGAACAGGTCAAATTAGCTAAATTCCTTCTCAACTATACCGAAGTGGGATGGGGTACTTATTGCCCTCGACCAAGAAAAGGCATACAACCGCATAAATCATGACTACCTCCTCCGTGTCCTCGACCATATGCGATTCCCTCCCAAATTTTCAAAGACAATCAAAAGTTTGTACACTGATGCCAAAACTATAGTTATGATCAACGGTGAACTCAGTAAAGCATACGTTGTTACCAGAGGTGTAAGACAGGGAGATCCCCTATCCTGTTTATTATTCAACCTGGCTATTGAGCCTCTTGCACGCCTGCTCCGGAAATCTAACATCGAGGGAGTAATTATTCCCGGAACAAATAAGAACCTGGTGGTATCACTTTGTGCAGATGATACAACAATCTACTTGAAGTCCACAGATTCCATGGAGACCCTGTGGAGTATTCTACGCCTCTGGTGTGCTGCATCCACTGCGAAATTTAATGAGTATAAAACAATGCTCCTTCCTTTTGGGAGGCCCTCCTATCGCCAGAAAGTCATAAAAGAAAGGCAAATTAATGATCTTTGCCCAATTGGTGTGATTAACGCATCTGTTAGAATGGTGCCCGATGGCGAGAGTTGCCGGATGTTAGGTGATTGGATCGGAAATAACATCCCTTACACTACACCATGACCCTGTATCTTGGAAACAATTACAGATCTCATGCGTTGGCAAACAACGAACCCGAGCCTAGAAGGAAAGCGTCACATTATTAGCATGGTGTTCGGAGGTCGGACACAATATCTGACCAGAGTCCAGGGAATGCCCAAGGACATTGAAGAAACACTTGAAAAGCTGATAAGGTCCTTCTTGTGGGATGGAAAGACAGCCAGAGTGGTGCTTAAAACAATGATCCTTCCAGTTGATCGAGGAGGCAAAGGAATTTTGGACATCTCCTCTCGAAATAAAGGAATCAATCTTTGGAATCTCAAATGCTATCTCATGCAAGGAGAGGAGTGACCATTAGGGTGCAATTTTGTTGAGTACATATTCAGAGAATACTTGGAGACCAGCTACCTACATGTTAGGCCTGGTCAAATCATCAACATTTTCTTGAACAATATACATTTATTTCCCAATCCCCAGGTCAAACACGATACCTGACGACCTCAAGCGCATGATCTCCGTAGCCCAAGAATTCAACCTCCAATTTACAGCACTCTCACTCGACCGTGAAGTGCAGCTTGATATGCCTATGTGGAAACGTCCCTCTGTCCGTTATCCAGCATACAAAAATGCCTGCCTTCGAGATGCTGCAACCTGCCTGAGGATTCAACATAAAGTCCAGACTGTTCGTGATGCCTTGATAATTGCTACAAGAACAACTACGGTGCCAAGACGGCCACACACAATAAATCCCAGTGGCATTGGACGGAAAATTGTGGATGCCCACCTTGCAATAGAGATCGAACTGAACTTGATTGCGCAAATCCTGGGAAGTGCATTGAGACTGCCCAGATATTGATAGACTGCATTATGCCAAAGTGGAATCCTCTAACTCCGATAGCCGACCTTCGCGATGATCTCAAACTGACAGCGGAGGAATTGGACGCTAACCAACGAGAGGTCGAAAGAAATAAACCAATGACTTACAATCCGAACTTCAGATTGCCCAGTGCCAAAAATGGCTTCCGGATCTTTGCTGGCGATGATTCAATGAATGAGATCGCTGCAAGACGACAAGGCCAATTAGAGCCACCCCCTGATCCAATAACAGCCTTTGTACATATCAAAGTCATGCGTGCTGGTCAATATGACCCTCAAATTATTGCTAGATTCAAAATTGTTTCAGTTGAACTGGAGGAGGATGCAACTGTACACCTCACATTTGACAATCCAACCATAAAAATGAACTTTAAATCAGGAATATTGGGTGCTACCCTCACCTTGTTGCGGAAAATCCCAAACAATGTCCCTTTACTACTATGTTTTTCATCTGACTTTTTGCTCAAAACACTGATTAAGGAGCGAACAAAATCTGAAAACAACTTGTTAGACCCAAGTTTCCTGCTATTCAAAGCAGTATTTGCAGCGCTGAACGAGCGAGTTGCACGGACACGGCTCAAGCAAACAACAAACACGTTCCCTGTCACTCTATGCATCAATCCATGCCCTCCGCTTGAGGTGGATACCCAAATCGATTTGATGTTTAACTCCCCTGGTATTCTAATCTCCCAAGGCTCTCAGCGAATCTTTACAAAAATTATCAAGAGCAGCCGCCCAGAACCGCTGAGGAAGGCAACGTTCATCAATTTAGACCGCATCCGATGCTCTGTGTATGAAGTTTCTGATTACAATCCAACAGACGAAATGATCTGGAAATCTATACGTTCAACAAATTTGAGACGACTTCACCGTGAATTATTCTGGAAGTCAATTCACAACATTTTCAGAGTTGGTAATTTTTGGACACATATCGAAAATCTTGAAGTGATTTCCGTCTGTCAAACATGTGGTGTCCCTGAAAACCTAGAGCACATAGCAATGGAGTGCGATGCCTCCGGTGCCAAATTAATTTGGGGACTGACCGAGAAACTCTGGGCTATGAAATACCCCATGTGGCCTCGGCTCAGCTGGGGCCTCATCCTGGGTTGTAACCTTGTTAAATTCAAACACCCAAACAGGAAAATTATACCTGCAATGGGAAGATTATTCGCCATTCTGGTATCCACGGCCTGGCACACGACCTGGAACATTCGGAATGACAAGGTTTTGAAGAATCCATGCCGCAAAATGACAGATTCTGAGATTCATAATAGATGGCTGAAATCTGTTAATTCCGCACTGGGACGAGATCAAATCCTCATCAATAAATTGAAATTTGGTGATCTTGCACTGAATAAGGATCTTGTCCTAAGAACATGGAGTGGTCTACTAATGAATGAAGACTCGCTGCCGGATGACTGGACATACACAGTGGGGGTTTTAGTGGGTATACAGCCGTTGAGATTGAATGATTCAAGAAATGGGGTAGGATAACTTTATGAAGGCTGGAGTCCCACACTATGACCCTTGTGCGTAATGGCATTTCCTCCCCTCCCCGGCATTAACTAGAATTTCTATTAGACCCAACGGATGACTTTGGAATGCTTCTGCAGACCGAAACTCATTATCCCAAACGCTCCAAAAAAAAAAAAAAAAGAAAGCGCGTGTCCCCGAACCGTAACCCCGATCGTGCCTACCGAAAGCACGTGTGCCCGCACCAAACTCCCCGATCACGCCTAGCCGAAAGTGTGTGTAATCCGCGCCTATCCGAAAGCGCACGTACCGACGCCCGTACCGGTACCCGACCCCGTATCCCCGTTGAACCGACAAACCCATTACGATGGCCGAAGCCAAAGGTGTTGCGAAACTCACCAACGAAAATTATGATGTCTGGAGCATCTTGATTGAGGCTGTGTTTATCCGCCGAAATGTTCGCGATGTTGCCCTCGGAATCACCCCGCGCCCGACGACTGGTCCTAGCTCGAAAGGAGTTAAAGATTGGGACCGTCAAAATGCCGAAGCCCGTGCAGAAATGATCCTCGCTGTTGAAGTTGATCAGCTCGCGCATATGACCGCCCCAACTGCCTATGAAATTTGGCAGGAGCTCGAAAGAGTTCACTGCTCCCGTCGATTTGCCACGAAAATGGCCCTCCGCCTGAAATTCATGTCGATGCGCATGGATGACAATCAGAAGATGGCTTCCTGGATCGGAGATGTCCGAAATGTCGCCTTCCGCTTGAAGCAAGCCGGAATTACCGTTGCGGATGAAGACGTGATCCTTGTCCTCACCATGGGTCTCCCGAATTCCTACGAGACATTTGTTGTTGCTCTCGACTCCACCAACCCTTCCACGCTCACCCGCGAATACGTGATTGGCTGCTTGCTAAACGAGGAGTCACGCAAAACCCCTGCCTTGACACGCGAAGCCGCTTTCCGAGTTGACGGAAACCGCCCGCGTAACTCCAGCCCTCTCTCCGAAATTACCTGTTATAATTGTCAGAAGAAAGGGCATTATCAGTCCAATTGTCCCGACAGGAAGACTACCAAACCTTGTCCGGAGATGTTCACTCACAAGTTTTGTGGCACTCTGCGCATGGAACTAGCTCACCCTCGGTGTCAATCAGCGAAAGGCACTTGGCCGCTGAGCCCGAGAGAGTTTGACTCATGTTGCCCACCTCCTGAATGCCCCACGTTTAGGATAGGATCCTGCCAATCGTTCTGGTCCATGTGAAACAAGTGGCCGACAGATCCAGTCGACAATGTTTCGGGATATTCAAGAATGGAGCCCAGACAGAATCTCCAGAGTAGTTTGACGGGTAATTTGGACATTAAACCGTTTTATGGGAGTCTCCGAAGCGGCAGACGCAGGGAAGCTGCCAGTGCAAGTGAGGGACTCTGTGGTGCTGTTTGATGTTCAGACATTCGAGGACATCATTCAAGGGATCCTGGATAGCCTGGGGAGCATGAAGTGCCTCAGGACCACCTGAAAGGCTGTCAACCCCGCAAGTTGTGGTCGGATTCGACTTGAGCTGAATTTCCACCCTCTGGTGTTGGCAGAGGCGAGCCAACCGGATTGAGGAGCTCTTCAACTCTCATGCGCGCGAAATGGACGTCCCAGAGGTGAGAATCTTCACTGCAAGGCATCTACTATCACGCGCTGGGAACCTGGGCACCTTAAGGGTTTTGACCCGTTAACAACTCCCTCGAGAGACTTTTTGAACATCTGAAAGTTTTAGATTGGTAGGCGCGCATCCTGGGAACAAGTTGAGCCTATTTGGGGCGTATTTGGGGACATTTTGAAGGTGTGGTGAATTTAGTTCGGGCGAAACTCCCGAAAGGGCAATTATGGGGAACCTGGGCACCCATGCAAATTCATTGTTGCCAGCTCATTTAATGCCATTATGCTGCTTTATGACTTTCAGGGGATAAAACTACAGTATCGCAGATGCCAAAAAGGTATGTTGGACCTAGAAAAATGGTAGAACTGAGTGCTTACGAATGCCAAGCGCGTGCGACGGGATCCATACCGCTGATCAAACGACTGCCGCGCAACAGTGAGAGGACATAGTCGCCCAAAATAAGCAGCAAACAGCTTCATAATAAGTAGATGGACATACTTGGCCCAGGGATCCACTCCTGAGTCGAACTGTCGAGAACCCGGCATTTAGACATTGGTACTAGAGAAAATCAGCTGATTTGGTACATGGTCGATGCTAAGAGAGACATAAAACAGATAGAATAGTAGTCGAACTTCGAAACTGAAGCCTTATACATCATAATAGACTATGTGGAGCTCTAGATCGATAGGGTCAAAAGGTTGTTGATATGGAGGTCGCGGCGGTGAGGTTTGAGGGCACACCATGTTTATCCTGGAGGTTTTATAAGGGGGAAAGCGAATTTCCGGAAACCCTTGATGTAGGTGATGAGCGCGAGATTTTGCGGTTAGAACGAGCCCCAAAACTTGTGGATCGACCGAGGAATGTGGAGAAAACAGGTGAAATGCCTCTCGGCATTAAGAAAATGATTTCTCACCCTC
>JARKIE010000988.1:0-18457 GCA_029378255.1 Mycena rosella
CCCATATCCACGTCTGTCGCAGCAGAATTAGACGACACCAATCACAGTCAATGTAAATCAATTGGACCGACCGTCGTCTTGTATCTCGTCCGGGGTCCCCGCGCTTTGGAACGCCCTTCAACGCGTAGATCCGCCCCTTCCTGAGGAATTATTCAGTAAAGTGACCAGGCTCCGGTAACTGGGATAGCCGCACTTTTTGGCGCCGCTCCTTGCATCTTGTTTTGCTTTCCGTTTACAGGCCTCCGCATGCTTGTCAAACAGTTTGATGTGCCGATCTTGAGAGCACCATTCGCACCACCGCGTAGTCGGCTTCTTCCGGCGTACCATCGATGTTGTGCGAGAGGCAGAGAGGAACGAAAGAGGGAACGCGAAAACCTGAATCACGTGGGCGCTCCAAAAACAAATATTTGCACAACGACGTAACCGCACACACCATCTCAGCCCAATGTCGACGAGAAAGAGGAACAGCAGCCACACCACGGTCGTCGCGCCTCTCGCCGGCAAAAAACTGGAGAAGAATGGTCTGGCAGACGCGGTGAGTCTTACAAACCTTCCCGCACCTCAAACTCACCAAGCTGGGGGGTAGTTTCGGGCTGGGATGAGTGACCAGCGCTCCAATATCTCTCATCGAGTTCGTTGCACTGCCGGCCCCGTGATTTTTAACTGTTCTGCCGAAGACTTGATGTCCAGCGCATCACGCATGAAGGACGAGCTCCGGCGCCAGATTGGCTGGACCACCGGACGAGAAGTACGACCCTGGGGTCGTCGAGATCCTCCACAAGGACTTCCGAGGCGAATTCGACATCGACACGGTCTTTCTGAATCCGAAACTCCACTTGGTACGTTCCCAGCAGCCCTGTAACACGTTGGCTGTAACCCGCCAGGCATTCGTGCGCTCATACGCGGTCCGAGTGCGGTTCCTCTTCTGAAGGCCGGCAAACCTCCGATTGTCCATGCGGAGACAACGACCAAATTTGGGGCTTGCAGCATACAACTCCGGGTGATATCGCCACATCGGCCATCGCGGGTGAGTGCTTTGACCTTTTGCACTTTGCGTCCGCGCTGATTCAGCGATCTAGGCTCGATTCGGCCTGTCCGCAGATGACTCTCTTCGCGGAAAACGGCACGGTAACGGGAATCAATTGGGCCGCCGACCACGAATTATACGTCAAATACCTCACCACCGGACTTGAAAAACGAAAGGCTTCAGTATTCAATATTTCCGCGTCTGGGACGACCATTTTTTTCCCCGGTCGAGGCGCCGGATTGGGAGGGAGGGCTGACGACGGAGGAGGTGGCTCCACGACGGATGTCATGGCAGCACTCAATGCTGATGCCGATGTGGAGGAGGAGACAGGCGGTGATGAAAACGAGAGCCGGCGGCGGTGATGAACCGGGAGCTGGCGGCGGTGAACCGGGAGCTGGTGGCGGTGATGAACCGGGAGCTAGCGGCGGTAATGAACCCGCCAGCCGCGAGGAGCATGAAACTGAAGCGGGTGGTGATCGTGGTGAACGTGATAGCAGGGGTCACCGCCGCCGACGCAGATAGCTACAGGTATCTCTTGAATATATCGTGTGATTCACGCCAAGTTACGATGATGCTGATATTAAATATCAGGGACGACAGGCGGTGGCAAGACGTGGTAGAGACTGTAGAGTCGTGTTAGGCCATATCAGGCGGGAACGTAGGTATAAAACTACCGCACAAGGAAAGTCTGCTAAAGCTCCTTTGGATAAGTGGTCTAGTGTGTGTATTTTGGTAAGCAGTCCTTTTACTGGGCTGAGTTCGAACCGCTCCACTGTCATTACATTACAGAA
Source organism: Mycena rosella (assembly GCA_029378255.1). Lineage (NCBI taxonomy): Eukaryota > Fungi > Basidiomycota > Agaricomycetes > Agaricales > Mycenaceae > Mycena > Mycena rosella. Next base: position 1,819 of record JARKIE010000988.1, read on the forward strand.
CAAATTAGATAGGTAAATTAGACACACTGCAAACGGTAAATAGTCCTAGTCTAACGACACCAGCATTAGAGCTGGTATGCACTTACTTTTCATTCATTTTCTTTAAAAAATCACCCAAACCTAATAGGCTCTGATAGCGCCTGATAACCCCCTTCAGGCCGTATAAGGACCGTCAGGCCGCCTAAGGCGGTGCCAGACCTGATATGCGCCTTTTGGTACATATTTAAACCTGACAGGGCTTTTTTTCCCTGACAGCCTGATCAGGCCATGCAGGGCCCACTATGGCCGCATCAGCCGTTTACGATTTTTTCCGACAAAGCAGCGGTGGCGCAGGAGCTTCGTGCTCTGATTCAACCCATTCTCGTCTCTAAAGTGTTCTGGAATTCTACTGAACTCAGCACAACCTTCTAGCATACTGCCGCATGTCGATTGCCTAAGATAACACAAGGCCTGATCTGGATCTCAGAGCACAATCGGAGCGAAGGCGCGACTACATACAACTCTTCGGCATTTAGAAATATCAAGACGACTCTGAATCCCATGCCGACCACTCCCGCTGCTGTCCGCCTCGCACCCACTGGCATGTCGAAGGATCAAGAGTACCGCCCACTCATCAGCGATCCATCTGACGAACCCGACGATGTCGCCCTCCCCGTGAAGGCTGCGTGGACATCTAAGTTTACTCCTGTCCTTTTTATTGGACTGCTCGCCGCCGAAACCCTTGCATTCGCTCTCTATGTCATCTTCACACGCGCAGCCCATACGAATTGTACTGTGGCTCTGATCCCTCAGCATGCTCTCTACTGTGGGTGCGACCTATTATGCATCAACGGGTTTCGCTGACCCCATCCACAAGCTCCGGCACTCGAGGCCGTGGAACATGAGGTTCGAGTTTATTATGGTGGATTCTCAGGTGAGGACACTGTCCTTCATGCAGATAAGTATAAGCTAACCGCGTGACGACAGGCGACATGTCTCCGTTCCAAATTCCTTCTTCTCCGACCCTCGACAAAATGTGGACGAATCTTTACAACAGTACGGAGAAGTTTATTCCATGCCCTTACAAGCGACTAATGCAGGTTGAACCCAGCCGGCCTATCTCGGATTACAAAACAAGAAGCGGCTCGACTCCCAAACAAGACCAGCGCGATCCCGGGAGACGATGACCACTATGTACGCTGTCAATCTTTCTCGGCGACGCCCACGATCCGACTCCACGCTCTGCAGATCGTCTCACTAGACGTGTTCCATTCTCTCCACTGTCTTGTAGGTTGATTCCGGCTAAGCCTGAACTCTCGCCAATCTGACGCACGGTAGAACAACATTAGAATGGCGGTGTGTATGACCTTGAGTTACGGGAGTACAGCTAATATTCCTAGCTCGACCCTGACTACTATCCGGACTGGCAAATTTCCACGACCAACAATTCCATTCCCTTGCAGAAGGACGCGACAGATCATATCTGTAAACCCCTACGATATTGCAGTCATTTCTGAACCGACTCAGCCTTGAATCCAGCCCACTGTATGGAATGGATTCGGCAGGCCGTAACGTGTTCCGGTGATACCAGCCTAGTCGTGTCAGATTTCCTAGTCCTACTCCCTTCGAACAAGCACCATTGACGACGGTCTCAGATGGCAGTGGCATAACGCCAGTAACTTCAGTAGGCCGAGGGCGAACGTAGCCCATACTTGCCGCAAGTTCGACAAACTACAGGACTGGGCAAAGGAGCACGCCATGAAAATCAAATATGACCCGAATGTGCACATCGAGGATGATATCGTCGTTCCGATTTTCCATAACAATATTGTATGATCCTAGAAAATCATTCTGCCACTAGGATTTATTGTGGATTTATTGCGACCGATAGAATAAGACTTTCCTCTCGTTCGGCCAAGGCTTCCGCTGCGCAGTGTGTTTCGATATTCGCAGCCCGAGTTACTCATAATTACCCGCACACGGCTTCGGATAGCTGGTTCAATTGGTTAGTGGTCACTGTGCCTATTCAATCTCACTCGAAATTGGCGAATGGCCGCGGCGGTAGCTGGAAAAAATGCGTGGTGCAGGCCAGATCTCCGTTGTCCCTCCGATTCCAGTTCACGTGGTTTACGGTTGGGCAGGCTTCTCCCGCTTCGAGGGCTCAATTGGCCGACGATGATGTGTGCTGGCAGTGAACCATTGGCAAGTTACCTTGGGTACTGGGCGGCAGTTCTTGGGGTCTTTACCTGAACGACGGTATAAAGAACCACCTGGATAGGGACGATAAGCAGAGTCCTTCCTCTGCCCTTTCTGCATCTCCCAGCAATGCTCAGCTCTAAATTCTCTGCTCTTCTTGCTTTGGCTCTCGCGGCCGTGGCTATCGCTGGGCCCATCGCCCGCACGAAAACGGTTATGCAAGTGTCGGCTCCCGCCGATGATACGGTGCGCCCACCCCTGCTTCATGGATCCGCTCGCTGATGTCCTCACAGGTCGACGCTGCGTTTTTGCCTGTCGCTTGGCCCCACCCTCGCAACGAGGCCCCCGCTGATGATACGGCGCGCCCACCCCTGCTTCGTGGATCCGCTCGCTGACATCCTCACAGGTCGACGCTGCATTTTTGCCTGTCGCTTGGCCCCACCCTCGCAATGAGGCCCCAGCTGATGACACGGTGCGCCCACCCCTACTTCGTGGACCCGCTCGCTGACATCCTCACAGGTCGACGCTGCGTTTTTGCCTGTCGCTTGGCCCCACCCTCGCAATGAGGCCCCCGCTGCTGATACGGTACGTCCACCGCCAAGGTCGTGCATTCGTTCGCTGACATCCGTGCGCAGGTCCGCGCTTGAACGGAGGTACCACCCGAGACGGCGCGCCGGAGGCGTTGTGGGCCGGGATCGAAAGTGTTTGGTACTAGGTGTATCAATGTCTCGGAGGGATTGTCGGTAGTTGCAATGGGTGGGTTCAACACCCACCATTTGGTGAAATAAATAGAAAATGGTTCAAAACCGCATCGTCAGACAGGTGCATGCAGTATGTATCTGTCGAGCCCGAGTCACCGTCACGGTACCAAGGGATAACACCTTCCCACACGCCCATATTTTTGGTGTTCGCCTTGGAGGGGTGAGGTACATTTGAAAGCGGTGTCGTGATTCGATACATATGATTCGGATGCGGATTTAGGCGAGACCGGCGTAGGGTGGGTATGAGAATGCTGAAGGCAGGACCTTATGTGGTGGACGGATGTGGGTTCGAGATGATGCGGGGCTGGAGAATGGTCTCGTCATTCATAATTTACCCTCGCGGTTCAAGGTGTCCTAATTGCGGATTTTGATTATGTAACGTCAATCGCAGAGGCGGGATTCTTCACAGTGCCGCGCTGTTGGCTGGTTTTGAGTCGACAAAATTGGTTGAAATCCGAACCAGATACACATGGCTCTTGCGGAAAGACGCTGGGGGGCGATTTTGCACGGTTGGCGAGCACCGAGAACTATGTATACTGTATCACCTTCGCTAGACAATTTTAATTCGCTATCTAGACCGGGGACGCGTGCCTTGGCTCTCCGAACGGGCGCAGAGCGAAGGTGTGTTGGAAGTTACGCGAGGACGCGTCTGACGAGTCGGAGCACGTGTGCGTGATTACATTCAAACTCCGCTCCTTCCGAATCCTCGGTCCTTGCTTTCGTCGATGACTCGGACTCACATGATACCAAAGTTTTGTCACCGTGCCTCTACCACTACTACTACTAGTCCCGTCGAATGAATCGGACGACATGCGGTGGACGCGACTCGGCGTCCCTCGGCATCTCTCTCAGTGTGCGTCGTCGACTTGGGTTCCCGTGAGCCTACGGCTCGTCGCGTCCGGCAGCGTCAGTTCCTTGTATTTGCTGACCCTCGATAGACCGCGAGATGTTGAAATTGTTCTGACTTGCCGATAGCTGACCCTGTCGTCCGCGCCGCGCTCCACCCGTTGCTGTCCTCCGGCTCTGCACGGCTCCTCAATGCTCATAGTCTCGCCAGCGTGCCCTTCTCATCCAGTCTCCCCCGTGCAGACCCCACGTCTCTCTCGCGTGCCTCAAAGCTCCGCAATAATTATGACGCCTCGCACCGCGCACCACCATGGACCAGGAGATGCCGCTTCTATATGCGAGCAGCTCGTCCTCCTCCTCGCAGCGCATGCGTCAAGACCGGGCCGCCGCTGCCTCTCGTGCGCGGCTGTTCTTTGTACGTCCGTCCGGCGCTGCTGACGCGCCTCCCCGCAGACGGGTGGCGTTTCCTCTGCACGGACAATGCACGGTATCCCCCGTCTGCGGCCCGCTCCACATCTCACCCCGCGCCGTCCTCCTGCCGTCCGTCTTCGTTTCCCTCGCCCCGCCCCCTCTCCGTCATTCTTATCATGTGCTCCTCCGTTCTCCGTCCTCCGCTCTTGCCCACCATCCCATCCCATTCGCACTCCTTCGGGCTCTTCCCCTTCCCCCTCCCTCGTCATCCCGCACATCGTCATCCTGCGCACCACCGTAATCCGTTCCGTCCTCTTCCCGCCATCCCATCCTCGCTTGCTTCTCCCCTCCCCCTCCTCCCTCCCCAATCGCCCACCCCACCCCTCCCTCCCCTCCCCCTCCCCTCCCCTCCCCCACCGCCCCGGCTGTCATGCCCGCGCCAAAGGGACCGCCCCGCCCCGCCGCCGACGCGCCACGCTAAGACATATAACGTCATCGGGAGCGTGCCGCTTGGGAGTAAGGCGAATTAGTTTGGCGTGTTACGCGGGTGGGGGGCCGGGCGGAGTGGATGGGCACCGGGGCGGGGCTCTGGGCGTAGCGAGCGCTGCGTTAGGGGGAGAGGGGGCGGGGTGCGAGCGGGGCGGGAGAGTGAGAGCGGGATTGGAGCGGAGGGACGGACGAGCGAAGACGGAGGACAATGTACGATACGAGGAATCAGGAATGCGCGCGTTGTGTACTTATCTTTATTAGCCGCCCACTCTTTATATACCACAGAAGGATGGGGCGGGGAATCAGGACCTGGGCACTTTTTTCTTTGGCTGTGATTCAAGCTACGGCCCACGGGAACGAGCGCACGCATACAGCCCCGAATACAGGGAGATACGGTCTGCAGGCACACCGAGCACCCTCTATAGCCAATTCTCGAACGCGTATGCGCCCGGCGGAGGTTCGATTCCCCCAAGATCGCTTCGATGTCGGGCTGAATACATTTTATTCCCGCGTGAAATGCATTTACTAACGAATTCACTTCTGCAGAATTACACGGAGGGTGGTAAGCTCTGCAGGCGCACCGGGTACCCTAAATTATTTGAAGTTTTTCAATGGTATGTGCCCGGCGGGGGTTCGATTCCCCAAGACCGCTTAGAGGTGATTCAACTTTTTATTCCCGCTTGCAACGCTCGCTGACGAGCCCATTTATGCAGGATCAAACGGAGGGTGGTACGGTCTGCGGGTGTACCGGGCACCCACTATACTGTGATCCTATGTTGAGAGGTATGTACCCGGCGGGGGTTCGATTCCCCCGCGACTGCTTACACGTTGGCAATTCTCCTCTTTATTCCTGCTTGCAACGCACTGGCTGGCGAACTCACTTAAGAAGGATTGAATTCAGGGTGGTACGGTCTGCAGGCATACCGGGCGCCGTCCATAAGCATCGACGCTTGGGTATGCGCCCGGCAGGGGTTCGATTCCCCAAGACCGCTGATGTTGCGATGTGACTTTAAACTCGGCGACGATTGACAACGAGCCCATTTATACAGGACGAAATGCAGGGTAGGATGGTCTGCAGGCACACCGGGCACCCGCCATGGGGGTTTTATTTATTTGGGTATGCACCCGGCGGGGGTTCGATTCCCCAAGACCGCTTAGGGAGGCAGACGGTTCCCTTTTAACCCTGCGACGATTGATAAGTTATAACGAGCCCACGTATTCAGGATTAAATGGGGAGTACGGTCTGGAGGTGCACCGGGTGCTCACCATAGTCAAGAGCAAGAGGTACGCAGATATGCGCCCGGCGGGGGTTCGATTCCCTCAAGACCGCTTAGACGCCGGTATTCACTGCATTCAGACGGTCCTTAGACGCGGCATGATCTAGCGGCACTGACAGCTGTCTATATGCGGCTAGTTGGACATATCGACCCAGATCATGATGGTCTGGGCCGCCTACTACCGCCTAGCATAGCCATCGACTAGCGGCCCGAAGTCCCGCATTAGCTGCCTCCACCGACACGTCTATCCCTGCCTCCCTCATTAGCCGCAAGCATGTCGAGGGGCGTGATTTCCTCTTTTCATCTTCTCTGCACTCCCTGTCGTTGTGCAGCCACTGCACCACCGGCGCGACTAATTATAATGCACGACCCTGCGCCACTTCTAAATTTACTCGGGGGTGATGGCCGTGGCACGGCCCAGCAAACACATACTTTTTCATTTTCATTTTCATTTTCATTTTATCACCTTATCTCAATGAATTTCTACATATGCTTATGAGGCATCCGTGTGTGTTCTGGCATTGCATGTGCGAGCACTGTTGTCATGATCCGGCTTTTCAAATCTTGAACACCGGGTCAGACCGTGATCACGGGAACACATTATCCCGCGACGGCATCGCAACAGGTCACACATAACACCAAATCCCGAAAGACGCACGACACGCGACCTCGATATCCTGACAACTCGCGATCACATCCGGGTCGCCTATACATTCTCTGGCTAAACATCAGATCCCGAGCGACAGGATAATGCGTGATCGTGATACTCCGACAACTCGCGATCACATCCCTGTTGTTCGAACCCCTCTTCAGTTTCAACAACATCCCTTTACGCCTCACATAGGGTATATTGAAACATAACACATAGGGTGGATACAATCAGACTCCTAGTTATATTAGTATATAAGCCCGAGGTAGAAACTCCTGTACTTTAGATTCTACCTCATCTAATCTCAGGCTTTACTTTTGCTTGACTCTTGTTCCCTCAGGATTATGAGGGACGCTGGATTCTCACCTGTGGCACTACATACGGCGCTGCCTACGACCTCACATCATCTTCCTCAGCGGATATCACTCTGTCTTCGGCTCCTACCAGTTCCCACCTGCACGACACTCATGGCCTTACATCCCAGGACCGAATGAGGAAGCCGTTCGTCTCGTACTCCTACTTGGCGACCGCACAGGTCACTAGACGGGTTGTTAAACCCCAGGCGGGATTACTATTTGGACGACTCAAGCCAACCCATAGGCCATCGTTGACAACTGTTTGTGCTGGAGCATCTTTCGCTCGTCTGCATTCAGTTCCTTGGATTTTCTCTGTGTACTGTCCACACTGAACAGCAACCCCACCCCATAGGTGGTGAACTGCCTGCTGACAGGTGGGCTGTGCCTGCTGCGTCCCAAGATCCTCAGGATCAGCCTTATAAGCACTGAAAAAAATGGGAAGAGGCTCGCACACTGGCCGCCATGGGGTGATGTGGATTTAACCGGGAACAACTGCAACGGTGGTAAGCAATGTTTGGCCGGTGTCTGGTTTACCGTGTTCCTCGTGGAATTTATCCTCAGGAAGCATGCTGCACTAGTGATTGTCGAGTAAATGAATCGTGCTCATCGATCATCAAACAGGTTTCTGGCCCAGTCAATATTGACAAGATGAAAAAGATCCCCGGGTTCCAGTATTGGTATTCAAATTTCACTGGGGGCAAAAGCCGACGCATGTCGTTTTGACATGCGTCAAGCGCATGTCATTCGCAGGTGCTATCAGCACCCGACAAAAGGGCCAATCATTTCTTTGGCACCTTTGTTTTTGGGCCCAGTTCAAGCCCAAAAACAGGTGCCAAAGAGATGATTGGCCCTTTTGTCGGGTGCTGATAGCACCTGCGAATGACATGCGTCGGCTTTTGCCCCCGGTGTTTGTGGGATCCATAGGCATGCTAGCACCGTACTCAATCTTCTGCCCCTGCGGCCAACCTGAGGCTCCCGGCTGCGTGTTGGATCCGAAGGATAATGATCATATAAGACACGGGACATCGGTCCGATCACCGCACCATCACTTGATCGGCGTTTGCTGTGATTGATTCTGTCAACTTGCCAGAACAGGCGTTATCTGGCCCTGTATGTAGGAGGGAGAACAGGTCGGCTAACTCGGAGATCTTTTTGGGTGCTGTAGGAACAACAGCATAATGGATTGAATATAATTGGGAGTCAACGGATTGCTGTTGAACGACTCGCATTTCGCAGACCTCCAACCCTGGTATCTGCATTGTATGTAGTACTGGCGTTTCTGTGGCCCGGGTTGTCATTTCTACCCGCACTCCCAATTCGAGTATCCGAGGTTGATCATCTAGGGTGCACCATCTTATCCCGGTTGACCCGCCCATTATTTGAAGGATGAACAAAGTTGACAGATCACTAGTCGGCGGTTGGACACCGTTCATTGCAGGCAGTACTTCGCGACATAGATTGGGGCAAGAACTGACTTAGAGGATACATTAAAATAGTGCCAATGGAGTGATAAAAGCCCTCAGACCAGAAGCCGCAGTTCCTGAACCGATATGAGCACGCTCCAGCCATGTGTGAAAAGCACACGTGACCAAAGCAGATTTTGGCGCAAACGCACAATTTATAGCCGGAAACCACACAATTTTGAGTAGGCATCTACATGTGATCTACTTGATGTAAAGCCGCCCAGATCTAGGGTGATATTATGATACTGGAAGGAGGAGGGGCCAGGGCAGCGGGGAAATCTGTCGAGACCAAACAAAAGGCATCACCACATAATCTACAATGTGACTCAGCGACAACAGGATCGATTTAAAACAAGTTGCATAAGTACTCGTAGTACCAAGGGTATCCGGGCCGGTCAAGCCGGCACAGTGGGCAAGTAGGTACATCAGCAAACCCTGGGCCCGCTCTGCAGCGCTAGTAGGAGCCCATAGCACTCGTAGCACCGTAGCGAAGGTCCCTATCTACGGAGCACCCCAGAGTAACCGCGTAGCAGCAGCGTAGCACTCGCGTAGCAGCCGCGTAGCACTTGCGTAGCAGCCGCATAGCACTCGCGTAGCAACCGCGTAGCACGTGGTAGCAGCCGCGTAGCACGTGGTAGCAGCCGCGTAGCAGCGCGTAGTAGGGTTAGGGTTACTGCGTAGAAGCTCGTAGGAGCTCGTAGAGCTGCCGTAGGACCCCATAGAACCATAGTAGAACCTGGTAGAAACAGGGTAGTGGCTCGTAGAAGCGGCGTAGGAGCTTGTAGGAGCTCGTAGCACCGCGTAGCAACCGCGTAGCAACTGGTAGCAACTGGTAGAGCGGCGTAGGAGCTCGTAGAGTGGCGTAGAGCAGCGTAGGAGCAGCGTAGCAACTGGTAGCAGCTGGTAGAGCTCGTAGAACGGCGTAGCAGCAGCGTAGGAGCGGCGTAGCAGCGGTGTAGGAGCGGCATAGCAGTTCGTAGGAGCTCGTAGCACCAGCGTAGGAGCTGGTAGCAACACAGTAGTAAAACATCGTAGCAAATTCACAGCACAATTTCATTCAAAAAATTTGGTTCTATTGTTCTACATAATTTAACCTACTTCAACCTACTTAATACTACATGTTTTCAAGTGATCTTGGCTGAAACCGCCAGTCAGTAAATCCTGGAAAGTTAGTCAAGACATACCGGAAGATCGCTGAGGGTCCCAAGTACAGGAAACAATATGAATCTGTAAATCGGAGTGAATACATGGAGGCCAGCAGGGTTTGCGCATACCAGAGATCCACAACGGCAGCAACATTCCGTTTGGCGTAATCACCAAACGGGATGTGGAAAAAATACGACAGGAGCCGCGGCGCTCTTGACAGCGGCCGCGGCCGGTTGGGGAAAGAAAGACCAGTCCGAAAATCGGTTAGCAAGGCACATAGAAGCACGGAAGTAGTTATGTACACACCGTGGGGGTAGTTGCCGATCGCCGTCTGCATTGTGAGTTTTTGAGCTCGTGCGTCAGTATGATCGCGCCGATCTATGTATGCCCGGGGCGCGTCAGCACTCCTTCTTATGCATCTTGTCGCTCGTCCCGGAATGCAAACACAAAATACACACCGAACGCCAGTTCTTCAGCGCGGACCCGTGGAACGCCTGTGCAAAAGATTCGCTTAGCCCGACTAGAAGGAGAGAAGGTGAAGCCACGTACGTATAAGTTTGGGTACTTCTTCGCATTATCCGTCTCCGTCGCCACCTTGACCGCTTTCTGAAACTTGGCCTCCGCATTGGGTGCCAATGCTGAAGCGGAACTGGCGCCACGCCGCGTCTGCGCATGCACGTCAGCAAAACGACCAGGGGATGATGAAGGAGGGGAAAACACACCGACACCCTGAATGCACTGCTCATCGGACAACAGCATCTCCTCGAGATACACCGTGCACGACGTGACGCACCTGCGCAGCGCATTAGTCAGCCTCTGCACGCACACAACGAGACGAGCAAAAAGACACACCAGCGCAGCATGAACCGCGCCGCAGGGAGCACCTTCCCGTCCTCCATGTCCGTCAGACACGGCTTCAACTTGCCGGGCTTGACCTTGCGCTTCAGGTGGCACCTGCGCGACTGTTAGTATGGATCACCACGACGGCTATGTAATACGCACTTCATGTCGCCGTCTGTAAGGCACATCAGCACCGCAGCAGGAAAAGTACAAAGGATGACAATGCACCGACGGCAACATATCGATCAGACACAATGCTCGCGTGCATCTGGACTTCCGTTAATGTCTCTCCTAACCAAAGATGGGGGAGGGAAGGGAAGGGACGCACATGCTCAATCGGCAGCATGTCAAAGTCTACGAGGCCGTCGGTTCCGGTCTGGTACGACGTGGGGAGCGGTGGCGCCGACGCCGGCGCCGTGTTCGGGTTCGTATGCACCTGGTATGGCGTGGGCTGCGTGACGGTGATGCGCACCTTGTCGGGCGGCGGGACGCGCAGCACCATGCCGACGGGAGCGGTTCGGTCAATCGCACCCTCCGCGGCGGAGCAATACATCACCCAGATGAGTAGGTCGACCGTTTCAGGGTTGTACATGATCTCGTACTACCGCTGTGTCAGTACGGGCAAGGGTAGGAGATAATAAGAGGAGAACAAACCTTGAGCGGCGCCCCACGATTGTGCTTGTAGTACTGGTACCTGCACAGCGAGGACTCGCAGACGTACGGCTTGAGTGCCGCAAACTCGGAGTCGATTCTGTTGTGGCATACGAGGAGCCGGAGGTTGTTCTGATCGTGCCGTTAGTACCATCCATCAAGGCAGAGACGACGACGATGACGCACTCACGGGTTGGCGCTGACGAACTGCGCGACAACCGTGTCGCCGGCTTTGTACGCCACGTTCGTCACCACGTTGATGAGCACCTGCCCGAAGCTCTTCCCGATCGGCGCCGCATCGAAGACGACGCCGGTGGTGAGGGAGAGCGCGCCCGAGGTGAGCTCCGGCGTCCGAGACAGTGGGTGCGTCCACGAGGAAAGGCACGAGGCTCGTGTACTTGTCGATGTACTGCCTGGCGTGTAATTCTAATCAGCGTTTGGGTTGCATGGGTGGAAAGGGGCATAACACACTAGGCCCGAAGATCGTCGAGGCGCCTCGTACCGCTGGACAGCGTACTCCTCGCGCGTGGTGATGTAGTGCGCGTAAGTGTTCACGGGGCTGGTGAGGACCACGTAAGTGCTGTTGTCGATGATTTTGGAGGCAATGAGCTGCGTGCGGACGGCCACACTGCAGATTGGCTTTTGGAAATGATACGACGCACCAGACGACGACCAGCCATGATCGTGAGCTCTTCCAGGATGATGAGCATCACCAAGTTGCCGACTTTGAACATCTACAGAGAGATCAGCACGTATCACAGCCAGACCGGTTATCCTCACCTGGATGTCGACCGTGCTAAGGGACCACGCATAGGGCAACGTAGCATACCCCTGCATCGGAAACAACGTGAACAGAGAGGCTAGAGCTACAACTCGTATGCGACGGCACGAACGGTGTTAAGCAAGATGGGCTTGGACGCTTGACATGCTACTTGCGGGTGCAGAGCTGGCGGGAGGGTGGAGTGAGCACGGAGGGGAAGATCAACCACGACCAAATATTTGCTCACGTGGATCATTTTGGCGATTTTCTCCCAAGTCCGAATCCCGCCTTGATTCTGTCTTCCAACCACCTTCTTGCCCCGCACCGTGCGCATCTGGGACATGGACGACCGCATGTCGTGCATCTTCTCTGTCACACCCAACTCCGAGCCACTTTCCGCGCCGTCCAACCCGCCGCCCAACGCCGACGCGAGGTGGGAATTATTGAGAAGGGCGGTGAGACTGGTTTGGGAAATTGCAAGATTGATTGCCGCTTTGCTCCTTGCTTTCGCCCACCACCAGCGTGTGCTTGACTTCATCGTGTATAGACTCTAAAAGTTCAAGGAGAACGGTCACTTCTGCATGGCGACCAAGCGCGTCCGCGTTCGCGTCAGTTCGTCTTTTTCCCGCCTGCAGCCGACCCAAAACTGACATGTAATAACAGGATGTAAATATCTATCGCCCAATCATCTATGGCAACACCGCGACTGTACTGGCGCCCAAGGCGCATGAAGCGCTTGCGGCCACAGCACCGGACCACACACATACATGGACTGTTACGGTGCGCGGCACGGCTTCCGCGCCAGACCAGGATATCGTTGACGGCACGGACGACCTCAGCCACTTTATCAAGCATGTCACGTTCAAGCTGCATAATACGTATCCTAACCCGTCGCGCAGTGCATCCTGTTACTCCTCTACATTCATCATCCCTTACCTTTTGATTCATAGACATTGACAAGCCGCCGTTTGAGGTGACGAAGACCGGGTAGGGTGAATTTGAGATCCAGATCCGCATCACCTTCGTCGCGGACGCCGGCGAGAAGCCCATCACGCTGTACCACCACCTCAAGCTGCATCCCTGGACCGCGTCGGGCGACCTGGAGATTTCGCCGCTCGACGTCGCGCTCAAAGCGGGGCCTGTGCACTCCTGGCAGTACGATGAGCTCGTGCTCAACGACCCGTTCGAGACGTTCCTTGCGACGCCCACCGGGCACCCGCCCACGTCGCTCGTGCGCAGCCGCCGCAAGCCCGTGCCGTTCCACCTCGCGCACATGGGCGGGCTCGAGGCGAGCAAGGGCGGCACCCCCGAATTTACCGTCCAGATGGAGAAGGAAGAGGCAGAACGGCTGGAGGATGCGCGCAAGACCGTTGTGGCGGAGGAGGAGCGGTGCCGCATGAAGCCCATTGAGCGGGAAAAGGAGCTCGAACACCTGCAGAAGACGGTAAGCTTCACATACCACCACAATCACTTATGCATTCGCTTACTCGTTACAGACCATTGCAGCTTCAATTTTGTGGCTTCCAACGCCCCCCGCGCGGCCGGTAAGTACTTTGAATTCAAATGTTATCCGACGTGATATGTACGTCCTTCCCAGCCATGCACAAACGAACGCCGCCAACCGTTTCTGCGCACGGACGGCGGAGCGGCGAACGGGTTTGGAGAGTCCGAAGGCGTCGCACAAGGTCCCCGTGAACGCAGCAGCAAGAGCTCGCAGGACGGCGCCGCTCGTGTCGCTCCTGCTCAATCAGCCTGCGCAAACGCCTGCCCGCCGCTCTCATCCTCACCCGCCTGAGTCCGCCTTTCTTCCAGCCCCTGCACGTACCGACAGGGTGTGCATGCCAGCCGCACAGCGAGGAGCTGCCGTGCAGAACGCGAATGCGGGTCGGCGTCGAATCCGATGTGTTTACCTCGCCCGGCAACTCCGCGCCGCACATGGGCCTGCGATCGACTCTTACGTTCGTTTAGGAAAGGACAGCGTGGGCGCGGGCGCGGGTATGGGACACGCACGGACTTGGCGCGCGTCAAGTGCGGGAAGTACGCGGAGGTGCGGAGGCCCAGAGGCCCAGCAACGGGGGACTTCGGGGGCTTGCGGGCGCGGAGACGGCTCCCGCGGGCTTTGACTCGGCGCTGGGCGTGACGGAAAATGCACGTGGCACTTGGGTGCGGGCCGGATCACGCGGGACTTGACGAGACGCCGTGGCGCCGGCGTCGTTCCTGTTTGGATGGAAGGAACGCCGGTGCGGCACTGCGTGTTCGGGCAACACTCGGATATTTGGTCAAAGTCGTAAATCTCGGGCATCTCGGAGATGGCCGAGGCGTGCACAGTGAGGCACCAATTACTTATCCAGTTCAGCATAACTCACCAACATATTCATTTAATGTTGCAGCATCTCAAATATGCTGCAGATTCCATTCCAGGTAGGTTGTGGCTCAAATTTTTCTCTCCGATCATCCGAGCGCTGACCTCGATTTCAGGCTCGTAATCGTTCTGTATCGAATTCAACTCTCCTCGAGGACTCGGAGCTCGTATCCGCGGAATTCTAGCTCCCAAAGGTGCATTTTGTGTATTGTCTGCACTTTAGGATCTCCATTGACGCAGACATTTATGTAATTAGATTTTGCGCCATGCAAGAGCTTGAAGCCGTACATCAGGTCTGGAACTTGATTTGAACCCCACTCAACTCATTCATTGAACGGTAAAAGCTTTATCGTGCTCAAGTTTTGGTTCGTTTTCTTATAAGAATTCTCCGCTATTCAAGTAGTTCCCCTCACCATCACATTTTACCAGAAAAGTTTTATTCAGTATGAGCGTTTAGATTATGCCGCTTTTTGCTAATTACACGCTCTTGAAGTCCTACGTCACCACCGAAACCTCCCGACTGGCACGTCTAAATTCTGGAATTTCGAGCTTGGCGGAATTCGCGATCGGTAAGTTTTCGATTTGAATGCAGTTGTGATCCGACTTGATATTTACGGGCTCCCAGCTTGTTTCCGACACCTTGCGCAAAATACCCTCCTCTCTCGCCTCGAATCCCCGCCCGCCTGCGCGCCACTTGTCCGAATCCCGCACGCAAACGCTGCCCAGGTGACGCGGGATCCAATCTGATCTGCGTGCCTTCACAGGAAAAGGACGCGCAGTAACCTGGTGGGCGGTGCGGAGATGGGGACGGAAAGCGAGCGCATGGGGGAAAGGAGCCGCGGCAGGGAGACAGGCGGAGGTCTTGGCGGGAAATTTGAGCCGTGTCCTGCGCCGCATGCGGGGATATGCCTCGGGCGCGCTACGCATGCGGGACCTGGGCATCTGCCGCAGAACTCACGGCACGGCCGCCGAGTTACGACACTGCAAAGTTGCAGCGGCGCGACTTGGCGTTCGTGCGGCCGGCTGCGTTCGCGGAGACTTGCCGTCGCCGCCACGTGCCAGTATCCGAACTCCCCGTGCAAGCACACGGCACTCGGTGCTGCACCGCGGGGCGCGTCTTGGAAAGACGGTGCGGGCACGGGCGGGCGGGGAGTTTGTGGACGGCCTCGACGTGAGCTACGCGTATCTCTGGTACGTACCTTGGCGCACTTTCCAGTGCTGGAAGCTAATATAAAAGTTATTAGTGGGTGCGTGAGTTGCCTAACAGGACGCACCGGGCGGAGTTAGGCGGCAGCGGAGACCGCACGGGCGCGGGATTGGAGGAGGGTTGGCGGGATTCGGGGCGCGCTGCAGAAGCGTGAGCGCGAGCTGCGAGAAGACAGCCAGACGCACCTCTAGCGGGTGCTCTGTGCGTGAATGAGCCCAATGGCCCCGCGCGACCCGTTCCACTGCCGGGAAGCCGCACATGCGCCACGACCAACGAATGCGCCGGGGTGTCCGCATGCGCAGCTGCTAGAAGGCCGAGCACACACGGCACCAGGTGCGGAGCATTGTGGGCGGCGTGCGGATTCTGGAGGAAGATGGCGCGGGTCAGCGAAGGGAGGGCGCGCAGGCTAGAACAGACGTACCGTACGCACATTGTAGCCCAGAGTAGCCTGCGCATGATCGCCGTGCCCAACCACATCCGCAGGAAGTATGAGCGATGCATGAGGGCCGCAAATAACAAGTGTAGACCGGCGCTGGGTGCGGGGACGCCGACACGCTTGCGACGCACAGTATTGAAGCCGCATATGAAGCGGAAAGCGGGCGTCAAGAGACTTGCGATGTCGCCGTACATTTTTCTTGTACATAGCCTGCGCATTTTTATTCCATTTAATATTATGATTCATGACTTACTCATTTGTAAGTTAGGAATGTAGAAGGCATCCTGCTACGAGAATGTGGGTCTCCTACCCCACCGCTACGAAGATGCGGGTCTCCTACACGGTGCTACGCGGCGCTACGGAGAAGGCGGTCTGCTACGCGGTGCTACCACGTGCTACGCCGCTACCGACCCAAATCAGGGTTTGCTGATGTAGGTTGGGCCGTCAGGCCGGAAAAAAAAATATGGGCCTCTCAAATTTCAATAAGTAGTCTGAGATTGGCCAAAAATGGCTTCCTATAAACTTCTCAGGTGTCCCAACTTGCTTATGGGCATCTCAGACAGAGTTCTCTCGTTACAATCATCGTGCAGTGTATTGGATGTACGACTTGTATTTGGCGAGTTCCTCTGGTAAATTAGGTGCACATACCTGCAAAAGGAAATTCCCCGGCCGCTCTAATCGATCCGAACATCTTTGGCGACGTGGCACGGTGCAACTAGAGGAATGTGAAACGAAATGGGTGAGTTGCAGTCCGGTTTCCTGCCTCTTCAAGTTCCTTTATCAATTGTGCCCATGCTAGTGTTGCCTTGG
>JARKIE010000989.1:0-18413 GCA_029378255.1 Mycena rosella
CAAGTCGCGGACCCGCGGTGCACGGGACCGCTGCGGCTAAAATACCTCTCCTCCGATTCGATGGACGCTCTCCGTCTCCGAGTCAGCGTAAGGTCCTCTGACTCGCATATGTATAAATTGAGGATGCATCTTCGCCTCCACCTTCCCCTCCAACTTCATGGCCACCACATTCGCAGACTCGGTGAGCATAACTTCGCGGCACACGGTACACTGCGCCAACGAATCATCGTGCACCGCGCTCGATTCGCCATTCGCCTCGGCCCACTGGATCATGAAGTGTCTCCTGGTATCCCCGTTGCAGTAGTTTTTCGTCTACGACAAGCCTCCCGACTTTGAGCGCCTCCGACGCGCTTTGGCGCGTCTCTTGGACTACTATCCGCAGCCTTACTGGCCGCCTGCAGGTCGGCAGCGACCAATCGGTCGAAATCACTCGCCTGGGCACTGGCGCTGAGCTTCTCGAAGCGCAGTGCAGCGAGCGGCTCGATGCATTTTCGTCCGGCGGCCATGTTGTGCTGCAGAACTTCCCCGGCGCTGGGAACGCACTTATGCCGCCCTTCGACCCGGCCGGCATCAGCCGCGACCCTGTCTTGACCATTCAGTACACACGCTTTGCCTGCGGAGGCGTTTCACTCGGCGTGCGGACCTTGCACACGTTGTGCGACGCCGATGGGTTCTTCCAGATGGTGCAGGATCTGGCGGAGTTGTATCGCGGCCTTGGGAACGATGCAGATATTCCCTCACTGGCTCATCCTCCTCACATCCGGCCTTATCTGGCCGACCTGACTGCTACCATGTCGCCAGAGGAACGGGCGGCAGCGCTCGACTTCAAGCCGTCGCTGTTCTACGTTGAGGCGAGTGCGCCGGCCGAAGCGGCCCCTTCCTCGCCCCCCTACGCTGTTAATCCCCTGCCCCCTCCTCCTGTCGTTGGACGTTTCCTGCGCTTCTCCAGCGCCGAGCTCGCCACTCTGAAAGAAAATGCCACAGACCCGACATCGTCAGACAGCTGGGTATCCACCTTTGACGCGCTTTCCGCGCATCTCCACCAGCGCGTCTACCGGGCGCGCGTACGGCTGCGCGAAAACGACCCATCCCACGGCGAACTCTCTCCCCCGACTTCCTCACCCCCGTCAACATCCGCAGCCGCATCGGCACCGCCCAACTCCCCCCGCGCTACTTCCCCAACGCCCTCTTGTGCACGGACGCCAGCTTCCCCCCGGACGTCCTCGCCACCGCCCCGCTCTGGCAGATCGCCAAGGTCCTGCACGCCATGACGCGTACGTCCGGCGCGACGTCGAAAGACGAGCTCGTCGCGACGGTGCGGTGGCTCGCGGCGCAGCCGGACAGGCAGCGGGTGAAGCAGAGCTTCCGGTATGGGAACGGGAGCCTCAGCCTCAGCCAGTGGAACAAGGTCGACATGTACGCGGTCTTTGCGGCGGCGCCGATCCTCGTCGCGCCGCCCTTCACGCTGATTTCCCTGCTCGACGGGCTGGGCTATTTTGGCGACTTTGGAGCCGGGTGCGATTGACGTCGCTCTGGCGCTGGCCGAGCCTGTCTGGGCTGTGCTGGACCACGCTGTATGATCGACTAGATGTGTGGATTCGCGAGTATACCTTAGGCAGAACTGTATAATAACGCGTCGGGCGAACGATACCATTTCTCTCAGAATAATATGCCTTGCGGAAGGTCGATGACTTTTGTTCCCAGTCCCGACATCTTTCGTGGAGATTATGACTGGGGAGTCATATCCACACTCGTAAACCAGACGAACTTGTAAAACGAGGTGAATTGTTTGCGCCAAAATGTATACGCATAAGACTACTCAAAACCAGGATCCTCCTCAAAAGTCAGCTGCACGCGGAGCATCGTATAACAGTAAACAGACCTGTTTATACAAATGATTCCCGTTTCCGTGCCGATGTAAACGTCTATGCCTTCCTCCTTCAACTTTCTGATGGGAGGAGCATCTCTTCGAAGAAAATTGGCAGTAACGTCCGGATTCTTGCGACGAAACGGAACGATCTGAGACTCGGCCAAGTGTTCCTTCTGTTGGTCATCGTTTCGAGATGCCAATTCGATGACATTGAATATGGACGCCTCGTCCTCTTCTTCCCGACAACCCGACAAGGACAGTGTTTGAAGATCCAGGATAGTTGTCTCGAATAAAGCCTCCACAAATCTAAGGGATGGGCGCCAAATCTCTAGATCGATGAGGGCAGGCACAGCTGAGAGGGACACGAGCCGAAGCTCTATGGCAAGGTCGCTCCGGATCACAAGCTTCCGCAATGGGGAGCAGAGCGCGACAGGAAGTCGCCGAAGACTTCGCTATCGAAGCCTCTAAAACCATTACCGAAATCAAGGATTCGAGGGTCTGGAGGCCGGGCAGGGTAAGGAAGTTCAGAATCTCGGTGTTGCAATCTACCAGAGCAAACGACTGTATTTGGGATGGGATATCGAGTCCGAGGGAACTCCATCATCTGAATTAAAACGGGTTGACAAACGACATTCCATGATGTTCGGCATGAGATGCAATGCCTCCGAGCATTCAACAAGGGTGTACCAACCAGCCGTGAATTTCGTGATTTGTTGCCACGGAAGGATGATGAACGAGGGCGAAGGAAATCCATCAGCAGCTCATGGAGCATCGGGACATTATCGAACGTTCCAACGCAAATCGAGCCGGGATTTTCATTCTGGGTGAGGCGGATCGTGAGATTCTGGAGCAGCGGAAAGCTCATGCGATGTTTAGCCATCCTCTTGTAGTCCTCCAAAATGAGATTCAGCTCCAAAGATCGCATTCCTCCCGGATGCCGGCGTAATGACTCCAAAAAAGGGACAAGATCGCTAATTCCGAACCACGGACTGATGATCGTCACTGACAGCGGACACAGACGGGCGCGCGAGAGCCAGGTGTCAACGATTTCCGAAGAATGGTGGGGCGGAAGGTTCTTCGCAAAGTTGATATCCAATGTCGACCACAGGGCGGGTGTGGAAACGGCTATCTCTCTCCAGGCGCTGCATGCGCGCATCAGTAGCAAGGGGGCCTCGTCGATATTCACGACGTCCAGTCGCCGCGTGCTGGGAGTGCAGTGCAAGAAAATCTCGGACGAGATTTCGGGGGGTAGAGTTAGGACCGGATAGACGATGGAATTCAGCTCGCGCTTCAGGTCTTCGAGCTGGGCCTGCATATCCTCCCAAGCCGTTGGTGGCGTGATATCGCCAGGATGAGGTCGGCTGCCTGGGCGCGGAGCAAGGCATTGCACATGTTGGACGCTCGGAGCAACTCGTTTGTTTGCGCGTGGTGCGCGGCAGCGCTGATGCCCCTGTCCAAAAAATTTAAACAAGTTCAAGGGCACAAAAGGGCATGAAGGCGATCATACTAAGAGGTATGAATGAATTTCCGCTTGACCTGAACATGCTAGGGAGCTATAAAGTTGAAGTTTATAGCCAACATAAGTATATCGACCCCTCCCAACAGCAACTTCTAGTTGAAACAACCGAGAACAACCGGTTCAACTCCGTAAACACCGTGCCTTTAAGTGAACTCTGCAATATCAGTAAGCGGAGTGAGATCCTTATGAAAAGTCAGCCGTGTAACAATTTCGGGACATTCGACCTTGAGGGCTTTTACACAAACGATTCCTTTTCTGTGCCGATATGAATGACCATGCCTGCCGCCTTCAAGTTCAGCTCCTTGAATGGGAGGAGTTCGTGATCTGAGCAATGTGGGACAGGACTCTCGGCGTCCGAGACGAGACGGAATGACTGGAGCGGTAGAAAACCGCTCGGAGTGTTCATTCAGTCGGCCATTGGTACAGCCGAAATTTGCACAATATCAGCTATGGACACCTCACCCTCATCCTCGGCACCCTTACAGCCTAAGAAGGCAAGTGTTTGCAGGCGGGGGATGAAAATGTGGTCGTGTCCGAAAAAATCGAATAAAACTTTAATGAATCCTATTCCCGGGTGGGAAATTTCCAGATCGATGAGGGGAGGCACATTTAAGAGAGAAGCGACATCAATTTCCACGTCGCCACGAATAACAAGTCTCTGCAATCGGGACCCTGAGCCCAAAAGAAATGCATCGAAGACTTCATTTTCAAAGCTCTGGGAGTCGGGGTAGAGGATTTCGAGGGTCTGGAGGCTGGGTAGGGTAAGGGAGGCGAGAATGTCTGTGCCGCACGCATAGAGCTGCAGTTAATCAGAGTAGGACCGGTACAGAGTAAATGACTCTATTTTCGGATGGGAGAAGCGCCGGGGTGGTGTGATCAAACTCCTCGGTGGTTGAAAACCGACATTCCACAATCTTGGGCATGAGCCGCAATGCCTTCGCGCAATCCGCAGCCGTGATGCAATCCCCGGTGAATTTTGTGAGTTGATTCCACGGAAGGATGACGAAAGAGGGCGGGCACTCGGCCAGTAATACTTCGCGGAGCGCCGGAACGTCATAAAACATTGTGGTGGGATCTGAAAGCTCTTCGTTTTCTGGTAAGAGGCGAAGGCAGACTCGAGGAGCGGAAAAGACTCGCGGCGTGTATTCATATGTTCCAAGTCGTCGTCGGTGACGGTTAAATCTAAACACCGCATCGTCTGTGAATGCCGTCGGAATGCCTTCAAAAGGTCCCTGAAATGGTGAATATAGGACAATGGCCCATCGATTTTGACCGACAGGGGGCACTGTTTCGCACGGGAGAGCCAGACGTTGATTATCTCCGAAAAATGGGGGGCAATTTTCGCCGCCGCTTCGATCTCCAACGTCGACCACAAAGTAGGCGTGGAGACAGCGATGTTCCTCCATGCGCTGCAGACGTGCATCAACAGTAGGGGCGCTTCCATGGTATCCGGAATCCATGATGGCTCGGCGGGGAGACAGTAAACGAATATCTCTGACGTGATTTCGTGGGGTAAAGTCAAGACTGGGTACACGAGCGAATCCAGCTGTTGCTGCACGGTTTCGAGCTGTGTCTCCGTGTCGTGTTTTTGGCGGGATATCGATAGGACGAGGTAGGCGGCCTGTGCGCGTAGCAAAGCGCCGGACATGAGGTCGATGGTTAAGAGCGGTGGATGAGGATGATTAGGGTCCGCTGACAATGGGGTTGGGCCTAGTCCGATGAAACCGCGTGATTCTTGATCCATCAATTGCTCGATACAGCATCAAACTCAGCGGTACACGGCACGTTTCTCTAATTGCTCGGTCCCCTCGTGGTTTTTCGCCAATCTGAGGAGGCATCATGTAGAGAATTTCCTCCTCTGTGTTTTTTTATGCTGGAATTCCCATTTTCCAAGTAACAAGCGAGATACTCGGAAACACTAAACATGTGCACATTTGGCGGGGAGCCGCGATTTCTACGGTTTCGGGCCACATTGTTGAGATAAAGAATATCTGAAGAAAATTTTCAAAACCAATGGATATTATCTGTGTTATGCTATGATAGAATTCCCAGATTTTGGTTCTATGCCGAGATCTCGACAGAACCATCATTCTGTGGGCCAAATTGAGTGGCTGGCATTTCCATGATTTCGAGATGACAATGAAATGGATCAAAAATCTAGGAGATGGATCTTCTTAGAATTCTCGAAACTGTGTTATGTTATGACAGAATTTTGATAGCTGGATTTTCACTGAGCTAGTCGGACCTCGATGAGCAGTGTGTACCGTCCCGATTAAGAATTACTTGAGAACAAACATGGACAAACTGTCACGCGGCTCAATTAATCTAGGCCCAACCCCACTGACAATTCCACTTTGAAGAAAATATTTGATTGTCAGACTGACTGTCAGAACTGACAGTGACAGATAACAATTGACAATTACCTATTTGGGAATTGTGGAGGTATAGGTATCTGACGACCTACCGGTGCAAGTTGGCTGCTCCTGCAACGCTGCTAACCACCGGGACCAACCTCTCCGCTCTCTTGAGTCCCCACATGAACCCCGGGCATTATCTGTGACCCCCTCGGTCTCTTTGGGAATTCCCGGCGGTAGATACCCCATGAGGTGTTTTGCAGAATAGACAGCCGTTCAGCACTTCGTACAATATTTCGTACGCACCTTTCAAATCGGCTTTATAGGCACAGTTCACCGTACTGTAGCTCCGAAGAACTCAGTGAAATTGAACACGGAGAATGCCGGTCGCTTTGATGGTAGTCCGCAACAACTGGAAATATAGCTTCTGGTAGAACAGTGCCATACGCAGTCCAGGGAGAGGCCCTGTACGAGTTTCTGGACGCCAAAGCCCTCAGTAATGTGTGAAACGACCCTAGTAGCAGGTTGTAATTGTCAGGATTGTCAGGCGGAATTTTTCCGAAAATTTAAATAACCCTTTGTCAGTCAGTGACTGACAATTATCTGTCAGTCAGCTGACAATTAAATTGTCATGTCAGCGGACCCTAAGGATGATCCTGAGGATGGTTGTGGGAGACGACAAAACGCGGGACATCACATGTTGAAGTCACACTGATATATTGACGCGCCGGGGTAATATTGGCGGCTCCATATTACTACGCCGGCATTCACTGGCGTCTGCTTTCTACTCAAGTAACTAGTATATGATACAGCAGCAAAATTGAATCGTCCCAAAGTCCAACATGCAACTGGCGTCTGAGAAAAAAGGAACGAAACCGATTCAGAGGATTCAACAATATTCATTGTATGTATACGTATGCAAAAAAAACCCAAACTGCGTGTAATTCAGCTGCAGGAGTGAACCACGGAATGCAATAACAAATCTCTGACTTTTATACAAACGATTCCGTTTCTGTGCCGATGTGAATGTCCATGCCTGCCGCCTTCAGCGCCTTGAATGGGAGGAGTTCGTGATCTGGGCAAAGTGGGACGGGACTCTTGGCATTCGAGACGAGACGGAATGACTGGAGCGGTACGAAAACGTCCGGGGTGTTCATTCGGTCGGTCATCGGTGCAGCCGCCATCCGCACGATGTCAAATACCGACGCCCCACCCTGCACACAGTCCAAGAAGGAAAGTGTTTGGAGACGGGGGAGTAAAGTTGTGTCACATCCGAATGAAGGAAATAAATTCCGGACGAGCGAAGTATGGGGGCGCTCAATTTCCAGGTCGACAAGACTGGGCACCCTTCGGAGAGAGGCGACCCCAATTTGGTGGACATTGCTGATCACAAGTTTCTGCAATCGGGACCCTGAGCGGAAAAGAAACACATCAAAGACATCGTAGTCCAAGTCATCGGGGTAGAGTAGTTTAAGGGTCTGGAGGTTAGGCAGGGTAAGGGAGGCGAGAACGGCGGTGCTGTCTGTCAAGGTCCCCGTTTCATCAGAGAAATACTTGAACAGAGTAAACGACTCTATGTTCGGGTGGGAGACGGCGGAGATACCATCCTCAAAGTCCTCGAAAACTGCAAAGCTACAGTCCACAAGGTTGGGCATGAGTCGCAATACCTTCCTGCAATCTGCAGCAGCAATGCCTTCCCCGTGAATTTTGTGAGCTGCTTCCACGGAAGGGCAATAAAAGAGGGCGGGGACTCGGTCATGAATACTTCGCAGAGCGCCGGAACATCAACGTCATGAAATATTGTGACGGGATTTGGGGGATCTTCGGTGACGAAGGAGCCAATATGAAAATTTGGAGCAGAGGCAAGGCCAGGCGTTGGCCATCCATCGCCTTGAAGCTCTCCTCCGGCATAGTTAAATCCAAGGTTCGCATTCGCCCCGAATGTTGGCCGAATGTCTTCAGAAATTCGTCAAACCTCTCGATCTTGGACACCCCTCCGCAGATTCTCAAAGAAAGAGGTCTTTGGCCAGAACGTTGCAGCCATATCTGGACTATCTCCAAAAAGTAGGGGCAATGTCCGTCGCGCTGATCTCCAAAGTCGACCACAAAGCAGGCGTAGAAACGGTGATGTTCCTCCAGGCGCTGCAGACGTGCATCAACAGCAGCGGCGCCTCTTTAGGATTCACAACATCCCACTTTCGTCGATCGGGAAGACAATGGACGAAAATCTCGGATGTGATTTCGGGAGGGAGGGTCAAGACTGGATAACGATGGCATCCAGCTGGTGCTGCACATTTTGGAGCTGTGTCTGCAAGCTGTCCAGAATATGCTGTTGGCGGGATATCGCGGAGGTGAGGTTGGTTGCCCACGTTCGGAGCGAAGCGCTGGACATGATTTGGCAGCGCCGCAGCGGTGGGTGCCAATTGGCAATGAGGGTGGTTTATTGGTGGTTTGGACGCAGTGTGTGCCGCTGGTACTTGACTGGGCGCGGAGATTCGCAGCCAACGCACAATGAGCGAGGAACGAGGTTGTACTACTTGTAGCGTCTGTCTGTCTTGATTTCACATCACATGTTTCCTGATCCAGCGTGATTTGATTTTAGTGATGGGTCGCGTCAAGGTCGCGTACTTTGGCTTGGTGTAGGCAATAGGCGGTGTGTGGCTGTGTAATGTTCGGATCGAATTTCCGTCGCGGGTCATGTGAATCAATACACCGGCCGAAACACGAGACACAGAGACAAAGAGCGGTAAGTATAATGAGCACTTCATTCTCGTTTCTCCATCCAAGTCTGTGTGCTCATCCATCAATCCCACATATCAAGAAATCAAGTCGCAACTTTCTTTCTGCTGATTTTCTTTTCGTCGAATTATTTCAGGTAGAAGGCAGTGTCTGTCATATGACTCATATTTGACGTGGCAATCGTTCTGGTGAACAGCACTCTTCTTGACCAGCACTTCCATGACGAACCTCTCGACGCGAGATAGATCCCGAAGACTTGCCTCGCCAGGAGATATTCTTCCCGTAGAGCTCTGGGAGCTCATCTTCCGTCATATCGAATTCGACCCCGATCTCCTCCGCCTCGCTCGCGTATGTAGCACATTCAATGCGGTCTCGATCCGTCTGCTTTTGGCTCGGCACGGTCAAGGCCAAGATGTATTTGACTGCACAGACCTGCAGCTCTCTGTTTACACCCTTCCAGGACTATATCTCTCCCTGCAGTCTTTCTCCGCGACTCGAGTCACCTGCTCGCTCGATAGGGCAGAAACCCAGTGGAATATCCATCTACTCGATGCCCTCTTGACGCGTACACCAAATCTCCGGCGTTTGGATCTCGAGTTTAATCATGACCTGCTCGGTGACCTGGCTTGCGTGAACAGGGCATTTCGAGACATGGTCGCGTCCATGGTTCACCGCACCACAGGGCCTGTCTTCATCTTCTTGGCAGATGAAATATTCAGCTGTTGGCCTCATGATGTTGACACGTGGGATCTGCAGCAATGTCTTTTTATGTCCTCCGATCCAGGGACGACGAAGACAGGCGCATGGGGGAAGCGCATCCGAGAGCGTTTCGGCAGGAAGCCCGTCCCCACCAAGTCAACTACAGGGAAAATACTGCTCCATACCGGGGATATCATGGACATGAAGAGGCTCTTTAATCTCCGTGCTGTCTCCATACAGCTCGTCGAAGGCAACAAAGATCCCCCATGTGCGCTACTGATCCTAAATCCGGGTGAAGTCGACACCATCTGCCTAGGTCGATTGTATGGCGCGAATATCCCTGCGGTGGACCTTGGCGGCGCACTTGTCCATGTCGCCCTCCCTCTCTTCGACGTGTGATAATTCGCACAGATAAAGCAAACCCCACCGCCCTGCGTACATTTTTGGCGAACCACCCTCAGGTTTCCGACATCACATACGATGTGCCTGGTGGGGTTTTAACATCGACACACAAGCTAATCGATCCCCCATTGGCGCATCCCGCGCTCGCCCTCTTCCGCAGCGCTACCAACGCGCTAGGCTCTGCACGCGTCCTTTGCGGGCTGCAGGACTCACCCAACTTGTACGAGTTTGCCTTCTCGTTCCCCGGCACCCTCAGACCCGAACGGCTTTCCCTTTTACTCGAAGACCTCCGCCTCGTCGCCGTGCGGACGCGCGACACCAAGCTCACCCTGGGTATCTGGGAACGGCAGCACCTCGCACAGCCAGTGAAGTTCTGGGCATCCGAGGAGGAGGCGCGGGAACTCGCGCGCGCGATGCACGCGGTACACGTTTGCTTAGTCAAGACTTCGACCATTCGGGATGCCCGGGAGATGTTTCCTTGGCTGGCCCAGCTTCCTTCCGCAGCAGAGATTCATTTTGAAATCTATGAGGACTTTCCCTACATGGATGATATCCGGCGGGGTTCAATCCACAACAAGGTATTCCAGAGTTTTTGGAGGAGGCCCGCGCTGCTCTCGTCAGTGTACGAGACATCACTGCATGGTATCACTATTATTAGGTACCTGAATGTACTCTTCTAAGTATGTTTTTACTTATGACTGGCCCAATTTTCTAAAAAGTACTACTGAACTAGTCCAGCTTGGAACCTTCCTCCAGAAGTTCAAAAAGAACGACGAGGTGAAGGCTTGAAAAGCGAGACCCTAATGCTACACTACACTACAACACTCCTTACTCCAAAACTAGTACAATACAACATGATACAAATGTCCGTCTCGCCAGCCCCGTGGCTCGTCGCTCACAACCAAGTTGCCTTCCACTCACTGGCAGGCCTCGCATGAGCTCGCATTCTATTTCTTCTGCTCCAACCCAGTCAATCAGCCCGACGAGCATTCCGACAGCATTCAACCCAGCCACTCAGTACTAAGTACCGCAGTATCCAAACAGTATCCGATAAGTCCCACCGCGTGGGCGATCTGCGTCTGTACTCAGGATGTCCCCCCGTAACACTGGACTCATGACTAGTTACCAAAGCGCGGGCTGGAGCCTGGTCACATTTTCTTTAGTTTTCTGGACCTGCCGGTCACCGCGTCAGCCAGGATCACTCTTCAAGTCTTGTACGAACAACCCCGATCACTGATTACTACATGTTGAAATATTACATTTTCTCCTCCGAGTCGCACTTTGAAATTTAATCGTGTTTAAAATGGTGTTTACGTAAGTCTAACGGGCGTGCAAATATTGTTGGACGTCGCACCCTTTCCATGCCGAGTTTTTACATTCAACGGAAAGGCCGCTGTCTTCCACCACGAGAGCCAGTTAGGCACAAAATTGAACTGACCATATTCATCCAATGGATACACTTGTGCGTAATATCGCAATTGTCGAATAGACGGTGGTATTATATGCAGCCCGCGGCTCGATAGGTAGGTTCTTAATACTCAATAATACACTAGAGAAACTCTATCCACTGACCCGAAACACTAGCAGCCCGAGTCTATATGCAGCGCCCGCCGTCGACCTCGACGACGTTGCCGGTAAGGTAGCACGCGTCGTCGCTCGCGAGGAAGGCGACGGTGGCGGCGACGTCCGAGGGCTCGCACGCGCGGCCCATCTGCGCGAACGTTAGTTTCAAAGGGAAGCATGGAGAATGGAGAAGGACGCACGGGAATATTCGCGAGCATGGGCGCGATGTTCTCTGCGGTCGCGGCGACGCCCGGGCCGAGGTTCAGCTGCATCCTAGCGCACCCGCATTTTATCAGCCAAAATAAAACAAATGAAACGAAATAAAGGCAAAGAGGAGACGCGCACATGCCGGTGTTTCCCATGGAGGGCGCGATGACAACGGAGCGGACGTGCGGCGCGTATTCGATCGCGATGGACTTTGAGATTGCGATGATCGCTGCTTTCGTGGCGCAGTCTGGGGGTGGATGAGCGGGGGCGGGGACGGGGTCAGGAGATAGGGGCGCGGGGGCACGCACAATATGCGATCTTGGGCTTGGGACGCAGGGCGCCGACGGACGAAATGTGGATGAACACGCCCGATTTCTGCTTGAGCATTCTGTGACACAGTAAGCTTCAAGTCGCCAGAAATAAAATAAAATAAGCCTACACCGGCGCACACGCAGAGATGCTGTGATACACGCTCTTGACGTTGATGTTCATGAGCCGGTCGAAGAATGCCTCGTCGACCTCGTGCGTCTCCTTGCCCGTCATGTTGATCCCGCGTTGTTCACCACGACGTCGAGGCGGCCCACTTGTCGAGCACCGCGCCCACCGCGCGCGCCCAGTCGTCCTTCTTCGTCACGTCGCCGCGCAGCACGACGCGCTCACCGTCCTCACTGTCGGCGGCGACGGAGATATCGAGCACGAGCACGCGGTACTGCTGCGCGAGCAGCTTCTCCGTTATCGCGAGGCCGAAACCCGCTGCGCCGCCGGTGACGAGCGCGACTTTCTGTGTGGAGGTGGAGGGAGTTGCCATGTGCGGTTGTGGAGGTTCGCGAGCCGCCGCATGAAGTTTGGCGAGTGGGGAAGGAGAAACCAATTTCCGCTGATCGCGATCAGGGCTTGGTGATCCGGCCCAAATCCAAATCCGACAGGTCCGATGTCCGATATCGTCGAACCAAAGTCAAAAGGAGGCAAGGAAAGGAGTTGAAAAGTAAATTCGTTACAATTTGGGTGCACAAGGAGTGTAATTAACACAAAAACGATATCGTTTGAATGTTCCTCCGCTACTGTATTCCAAGCTCGCGCTTCATGCGGATCCAGCTCTGCCACGCCACCGCCGCCAATTCGTCGGGAACACCCTTCTCCTCCGCCCACGCGCGCGGCACAAACGTCTCCATGCTCCAGATGCAGCGCGTCGCGTCCCGCTGCATTTCCAAAACCGCGCGCGAAATGTCGAGGAGGGGGAGGAGCCCGCCCTCGGTGAACGGGTAGGGGCGGTTCGTGCGCGACATCGTCTGCAGGCCCGGCGCAGCGGGGTCCTGTGCCGGCTGGTTTGCGGGGAGGGGATTGGGTACGGGCGCCGCGTCCGTGAGCTGGTAGAGCGTAAACTTGGATGCGTGCGGCGTGCGCGCCAATTCGGCCATCGATTCGGCGAGCGACTGCCCGGCGGGCATTGGCGACGCGGGGATTTGCGCCGAGTTGGCGTGCTCGAGGTACGTGCCGATGTGAAACGCGTCGAGGCAGATGGAGAAATTCGGGCGGTCGACTTTTAGCGCGACTTGGATTGCGCTGCGGACGTGGTTCAATGATCAATAACTAAAAGTAATGTAGATTGCATGCTCACTCCTGCCATGTGCGGACATGCGTGCTCCAGCTCGTAAATTCGTAGAGAATGGAGACCGGCGGATCGTACTTTGCCGCGAGGTCAGTCAACTCGATCAGGTCTGCGATCCCGAGTTCAAGGGAGGTTTCAGAGCTGGGGAGCATGGAAGCAGGCAGCTGGACGAGGGGCGCGCGCAGGACATGGGCGAGGTCGAGCCAGGCTGTCGCAGTCTTGAACTTCTCAGCATGGAGGGAGCGATCAAGGATGCCCTGTATGGGAGAATCACAAACTTGAAGCAAACACACACGGCTGGGCCTCTGACCTCAAAGTTCATCAACGGCCCGAGGG
This sequence comes from Mycena rosella, assembly GCA_029378255.1. Taxonomy (NCBI): domain Eukaryota; kingdom Fungi; phylum Basidiomycota; class Agaricomycetes; order Agaricales; family Mycenaceae; genus Mycena; species Mycena rosella. Next base: position 13,299 of record JARKIE010000989.1, read on the forward strand.
ACACGGACTCAAGCTCCAGCTCGTCCAGGAGGGCGCGCGCATCTTGTGCAGCTTCAAGCAGCGACTTGCCTGCCTTATCTGCGTATGCGGCCAAGCAGAAATAACTGATCTCGATAGCGGGAAACCCGACGCGCTTGGCGGCGCGAATCTTGTCAAGAAGATGGTGCCCCACCTCGGGTCGACCCAGGGACAGTGTAACGATGGCAGGGACAATCTGGGGAGGCATGAATGTCTGGACAGAGAGCTCCCTCGCCAAGGCACCCGCTTTTTTTGCAAATTCCGCACTGCCCCCTCGAGGAACAACGTTATTCCCCGCCCCACAATCTTTACCCCGCAGTCATGTGGTGAAACCTGGAGGAACAATCTTCGCCCATAAAAGGCAGCCGAAATTTCTCCTGATCCTCCGTCCAAGACACCACCGCCGACATGCCTTCTCTTGCCAAAATTGAAGACCGTCCCACCCCGTCCGAGGTCTACAACTGGAGAATCTACGCCTACTCCATCACCGCCGCCTTTGGCGCTGTTCTCTACGGCTATGATGTGCGTCGGCCGTCGGCCGTGTCTCCGACGCAAAATAAAACTGACTGGCAACTCAGAGCGCCTTCATTGGCGGTACCATCGCCCTGGCGTCCTTCAAGAAAGAATTTGGCATCACCGCGCATAACTCGGCGACCATCTCGGCCAACATTGGTACGCACCATTTCTTTTCGCTTCTCCTTCCACTGAGTCTCATGTCTGGCTGCAGTCTCTGGCTACCAGGCCGGCGCGTTCTTCGGTGCGCTGCTGTCTTTCCCCTTCTGCGAGCGCTACGGTCGCCGGCTGTCGCTCTCGCTCGCCGCCGCGTTCTTCACCCTCGGCGCTGGCCTCCACCTGGCACCGGACGCCCACAGGGGCCTGGCTCCGCTCTACGTTGGTCGCGTCGTCGCGGGCCTCGGTGTCGGCGCCGTCTCCCTCACCGTCCCGATCTACATCGCCGAGATCAGCCCCCCGCCATCCGTGGCCGCCTCGTCGGTCTCTACGAGATGTTGCTCCAAGTCGGTGGCCTCGTCGGATTCTGGATGTACGCCCCCTGCTCGCTGGCCGTCTTTGCACATCCTAAATATTTTGACTTAGCAACTACGCCGTCAACGAGACCATCCCGTCCTCGCGCAAGCAGTGGATCATCCCCATGGCTATCCAGCTCATCCCGGGCGCGCTCCTCTTTGTCTTCTCGTTCTTCCTGCTTGAGACCCCGCGTTGGTTGCGCTCCAAGGGCCGCACCGAGCTGGCCGACAAGAACCTGAGCATCCTCCGCAACCTCCCCATGGGTCAGTCGGCTTTCCTTCCTTCCAATGCCCGAGACTCATACACCCCCTCAGACCACCCATACATCCTGCAGGAGAACGCGATGACGGACCAGCAGCTCGCCATCGAGGAAGCCAAGACGGGCGGCGGCAGCCTCTCTGCGCGCCTGCGCGAGATCTTCCTCCCCGGCATCCGCAACCGCCTCTTCATGTGCTTCATGCTCTTCCTCTTCCAGAACGCCACGGGCATCAACGCGATCAACTACTACTCGCCGACCGTCTTCAAGAGCATCGGAATCACGGGACGAGCACGGGCCTCTTCACCACGGGCATCTTCGGCATCGTCAAGAACGTCGCGACGCTCATCTGGCTGCTCTTCCTCATCGACCGCTTCGGTCGCCGGCGTTTGCTGCTCATCGGTGCGGTTCGTCCGCGGGCCTGTGCATGCTCTACGTCGGCGGGTACATCGCGATCGGGGAAGCCGGCGCAGCACGTCGGGAACATCACCAGCGGGGGCATCTCCGCCGTCGCCTTCATCTACATCTGGACGGGCTGCCTACGGACCCTCGTGGAACGGTGCGCTTCCCCTCTTCTGCCTCGCACGTTTTCTGATTCTGACATCGGCCGCTAGGCACGCCCTGGGTTATCGCGAGCCGAGGTCTTCCCCCAGCACGTCCGCACGCTCACGCAGGCGCTCCTCTCCGCCAGCCAATGGGTGCGCCCCCCTCCTTCCTTTCTTGGTTACCGCAATACTAACCGCGCCGCAGATCTGGCAGTTCGTGATCGCGCGCCGCGACGCCGTACATGTTCCAGTCGATGGGCTACGGGACGTACTCTTCTTCGGGCTGCTGACGCTCGTCGGCGGCGCGTACGTGTTCTTCGTCGTGCCCGAGACGGCGGGGATCCCGATCGAGGAGATGGACGCGATCTTCGGGTTCCGCGGCGCGGAGTCGTACGGCAACAAAACGGACCTCGAGAACTCGAGCGTCGAGGGGAAGGATATGCACGAGCATGTCGAGTGAGCGGCGTGTATGTACGGATTCGCGCGGATTCATCCCCCCCCCATACTTACTTTACTTTACGACTCTGAGGACTTGGATAATGTACTGTAGGATTGCCGGCGCTGCGGGCGTCGAATGTATTCATGAATTTAACGGCATATGTATAATGTAACGCCCTTTCATTCTGGCTTTTGTTCAAAAAAAGAAAGAAAGAAAGATCGAGCCGGGGTGGTGACTCTGCGACCCATCAGAAATCAAATCGCGCTGGGATTAGGAAACATCACAACTTGGACACGCTCGCTCCTCGCTCGTTGTACGTTATCTTCGCGTTCCAGTCAAGTCCCAGTGCACACTGTATCTAAAACTCATCACCCACCACCTCCAACCTTCCGGCCTCATTATGTCACTCGTGTCCAGCGCTTCGCTCCGAGCGCAAGCAACCGACCTCACCTCCGCGATATCCCGCCAACAGCATATTCTGGACGGCTTGCAGACACAGCTCCAAAATGTGCAGCACCAGCTGGATGCCATCGTTTATCCAGTCTTGACCCTCCCTCCCGAAATCACGTCCGAGATTTTCGTCCAATGTCCTCCCGATCGACGGATGTTGGATGTTGTGAATCCTACAGAAGCGCCGCTGCTGTTGACGCATGTCTGCAGCGCCTGGAGGAACATCGCCGTTTCGACGCCTGCGTTGTGGTCGACTTTGGAGATCAGCGCGACGCGCATTGCCCCCTACTTTTCAGAGATAGCCAAGATATGGCTGCAACGTTCCGGCCAAAGACCTCTCTCTGTGAGGATCTCCGGATATGTGTCCCAGATCGAGAGGCTTGACGAATTTCTGAAGGCATTCGGCCAACATTCGGGGCGAATGCGAACTTTGAAGTTAACTATGCATGAGGAGAGCTTCGAGGTGATGGATGGCCAACGCCTGGCCTTTCCTCTGCTCCAATTTCTCAACATTAGTACCAGCGGCAACCCAGGTCGGCCAAATCCCGTCACAATATTTCATGACGATGACGTTCCGGCGCTGCGCGAAGTATTCATGAGGTCCCCGCCCTCTTTTTTCGCCCTTCCGTGGAAACAGCTCACGAAATTCACGGGGGAACGCATCAGTGCTGCGGATTGCAGGAAGGCATTGCGACTCATGCCCAACCTTGTGGACTGTAGCTTTGCAGTCCTCGAGGACTTTGAGGATGTCATCCCCGCCATCTCCTACCCAAGCATAGAGTCGTTTACTCTGTTCAAAAAAAACCTTTCTTACAGCGCAGCCATTCTCGCCTGCCTTACCCTGCCCGGCCTCCAGACCCTTAAAATCCTCGACACCGCTGACTTTGATGGCGATATCTTTAATGCGTTCCTCTTGCGCTCAGGGTCCCGATTGCAGAAACTTGTGATCAGCGGCGTGCAAATTGAGATCGCCTCTCTCCGAAGGGTGCCCAGCCTTGTCGACCTGGAAATCTCCGCGCGCGCTATTTGGGACATCCGAGATTTATTTCGTCCATTCGGGCACGATGTCACTTTACTTCCCCGACTCCAAAAGCTCTCTATCTTGGGATGTAGGGGAGGACCCGGGTCGCGTCGGGCGTCTGTATCTGACATCGTGCGGGTGGCGGCTGCACCGATGACCGCCCGGATGAACGCCCCGGATGGTTTTGCACCGCTCCAATTGTTCCGTCTCGTTTCGGACATCCGTAGTCCCGCCTCAGATTGTTTAGACGATGAACTCCTCCCATTCAAGAGGTTGAAGGCGGCGGGTATGGACATTCACATTGGTACAGCAACAGAATCACTCGTATAGAAGTAAAAGATTTGTAATTATGATACGTGGTTTCCTCCTGTAGCTGACCCCGAGAGTCCTGTCCCAGTGCTCAGATTATGCCCTCCTCCCATTCAGGAAGTTGAAGGCGGTACAGAAACGGAATCGCTCATATAAAGGCCCAGGGTCTGGCGTTACAATGCATGATCGTTCGAGTCGCTGACTGTGGAAAAGGGTTACTGTACTTTCCCCCTTCTTTCAGCATACCCATCAATTCATTCTTGCATCTCCTTCCTCAACTCAATCCTCCCCATTGACATATTGTAGTCGGCTACTTATAGTCTGCCTCCTCGAAGCCCTCTTGCGACTATTTCCTGACCTTCATCAAACCACAAAGGTTTAGCTACAGAATAATCATAAAGAAAGCGCATCATTACATATTACACATCATCTAGGACCCGCCGACCCCCGCTTTAGTAACCAGCTCGTAACCGTCTATCTCCCGGTCCTTCCCCAAAGCGCGCCCGCTCAGCGTCCTACTGACGCTCAATCGCGGCAACTCCGAGATGCCACTCATGTCCGGATCGCATTCGCTGTTGTTGTCGGCGAAGATGACGTTCGACGCGGACACACCCTGTGCGATGGTTCCGGGGAGGGAGCGAATGTTTATTATCATGCGCGATACCTAGGTGGGCAAAATAACTTAAAAATGGACGGGCAGAATGGGAGGGCGACGCACTGCGATACACGATATAGCGGATGTGGGGCTGATCGACTCCGAGTCAGGATCGAGGCAGGTTACATGCAACTGAAAAGGACTTGCCCAAGCAGGATGGCATGATAATATGCCGCAAAATCAAGTTCGTAAAGTACAGTGTTGGCGAGGGTGAATGCTTTACGCCGGCAAGTTAGTTTACTACTCAGACTTCATGATAGAGGGACTCACTGAAAAATGAAAGCGAAGTAGATAATCTGACGAAATTTTCAAGTAAGTAAGCTTGTCGACGTATGCCATTTATCCTCTATTCACCGAGTCGCGCGCAAGCATGTCTAGTCTGTGAATCGTGCATAA
>JARKIE010000099.1:0-275506 GCA_029378255.1 Mycena rosella
TTCTTCGGCGAAACGTTTACAGTTTATCGAGCGAGGAACGAGCTAGAAATGATAACGATAAGGCCTCTAGACTGCAGCGGAATCACAGCGGCCGTCTCTGATTTACCATTTTGAGCGAGAATCAAGCGAGAATACAAACATGTCACGCAAATTGCCTGATTTGTATACCCGAGTTGCCGTTCACAAGCTCGCCATCTTGGATTACTACGCTCTCCACTCCAATGGCAACATCAAGCCTCCCCCCGCCATTCGTAGCCATCGAAGGACTGATAAACGCTCGTTCCGTCGGTGGATTCGCCACCCGATCCGATAGCATCGTCAAACCGATAGTTCTATTTCGTGCTGCGGACCCATCGCGCATCACAGCGAAGGGAAAAGGGCAGCTTCTGGCTTTTGGAGTACGCCGTGTATTTGATTTCCGCGCGGACGACGAGATCGTGAGCTACAAAAGCACGGCTCCGGATATCCCGGGCGTCGAATTTCTTCGTGCGCCTGTCTCGGAGAGTCGCGCGTTTGATCCTGTCAGTTTGGCTGCGCGGTGGGCACTGCCGATTTTTGGAGTCGGCAATATACTGAATCGATTACTATTGTAGCATGCAAGAGTTTGCTGGGAACGAACTGGAGGTGGCCCCAACACCTTTTTTAATCTGCTCCGTCTGATTTCATCCGGTAAAATAACGAAGACGTTCGTTAGACTCTACCACGAAATCCTAGAAATGGGCGGCCCAGCATTCGAAATGGTTCTTAGGCATATGCTTGAGAGACCCGACGAGCCGTGTTTGATTCACTGCACAGGTAGTAATTCCTCTCGCCTCCGCGATATTGCCAAGTTGAATACTCTCCTCAGCCGGAAAAGATCGAACGGGTCTCTTCACGGCCATCCTTCTGATGGTGCGCTCGCTCCACATCTCTCTTCTTGCGTGCGTTGACCAGATTGGTTCGCAGCTCCTCGGAGTAAACGACGAGGAAATCACAAAGGAATACGTCCTGACAGCTGTCGGCCTCGAACCCTTCCTCCCCATGCTTATCGAGCGCTTCAAGCAGCAAGTCACTGGGGATGTAGACAATTGGGACGGGGCAATGAAGATGGCCAGCTCCAGGTTAGTCTCGGCGTCCTTTCAGTCTTTCTCGCTTCATGCTTTTTTTTTTGCAGGCCAGAGACGATGCGTGCCACGCTGAACATGGTCCGCGAGAAGTATGGCAGTGCCGAAGGATGGGTTACATCGCACACAAGTCTGACGGAACAAGACTTGGTAGCACTCCGCCAGAATTTGCTCGTGAAGGCGTAAACACACCTGCAGCTCACCTTTTCAACCGACATAATTTATGTTCTCAACACTGCACGGGGAAAACCTGATATCCATCAGTAAACTCGTGATACAGGGAAGATCTCTCTCTTTATACAATTGCATGTGTCCGAAGCCTTTTTAAACTCCGTCAGGCAATCAGTGGATTAGTGCTCCAAGACATGGACCACGTAGCGCCACGACAGTACCTCAGTCGAAGTGCCGGGGCGCGCTCCTGTACTTATCAGATTTGCGAGTCATAAAAGCTCGGCGGGACACAATCTTTCTCCATGTCTCCTATCCTTTCTTCTCCTCCGTTTGTGGTCATCGACATTAATATCTGTGATATCGGCGGATATGTAACGAATGACTCGACTCTTCCCGCTCGGGCGAGGTGTCCAGGGAAACAATAGCTCGTCACTCTTGGGATCCGGCGTGTATTCGGTATGCGCACCCAGGTCGAGATCATTAGCTATAAAAAAATGGCGGTTCCGGACATCCCCGACGTCGAATTCGTGCAGGTTGGGATCGGCAAAGAGGAGCCGTGTGGCATGGAGCTGCGGTCGGGCTGATCTGCCCGCGGAATCTTCTGAGCTATTTCCTCGCAGCTTCAAACATTACGAAGAGAATGAGTTGGAGATAATATATCACGTCGTTCGAAACGACGACTGACCATATCCAGGCCTTTGTGAAGGCTGCGCAAGACACGCTAAAGATGACGTTCGAAAACATATTCAGACAATTTCTCGAGCGGCCGAATGAACCGTGTTTAATCCACTCTTTCGCGTATTCGACTGCCGCCCGCGCACTTTATAGATGTATACACATATAGTAGGACACCAATCCATGTCAGTCCAATGCCGCGAGTAAGTAATATGGATCCGCTGAGGCGCGGGGTGCTCGCGCAGCAGACCAACACCGCCACGGTCTAGACCACCGGGCTCTCCTTTTTTTCAGCTCTATCAATTCTGCTTCAAGTTGGGTCAAGTCCGGCACCATTCGGACCACCTGAGAAATCCCCGTCAAATGGAAGTCTCCATGTCGTGATATCACATGAACTGAATGAGTTTGAAGCCCTTTTTCCTCCAGGGAAGGACCGTCAGCCACGCACATGCGAAGTTTGTTCGTGTTTGTTGCATATCCTAGCCCTCTGCCAGTCACGTGCTAAGGGTAGAAATGCTCGCTGCGCTCGCAATTACTCAGGAGGCTAAACTTGAACCGGACCTCATCCGAGGTCTTCATCTAGGGGTGCTTCAGGGGCATCTCCGAACACCCCGCTCCCAGTCGGTAACACACAGTGAGGTTGGCAACCATTGTTCCTTAAAGGTATCCCGTGTCGATTCCTAACAGGTGGCTTCAAATCCTTACTTGGTTGTGAGGGCCAGTGCTCCGCATGGCAGTACGAGTCCCTTACGGCCTTTTGATTCTGCGGAGTTTGAAGCGGGCATTTAAATCATACGACAGATCAGACTACCGAAGCGACTAATGATGCGACTACCGACCCGAAACCCACCGCCCCTCGATGCCCTAGTCTATGGTGTACACTGCAGGACACAGGAAAGTACCGTCAATGTTCTGCAGTACTACTGGGTCCTGTATATTTTTGAAGTTCCCCATGCACAGGCAACATCTAGTCTAGTCTCTTATAAACAGATGCTACAACAATTTTTGCTCGTACCTCGTGTGTTGCAGGCAACGTCTACGTGTGGTTATTCCATTGGGATACCACGTGGTGCCTTCGACAATAACAACTATACTTGTGAAGTGAGTGGCCATCGCGAGTGGTACAGAAACCCTCTCAAACGAAGCTTTACATCTTGATTGCCGTTGGACAGACGCAAGTTGCTCATGCCAAGCCCGACCAACAGAAGAGGTGGGACATCTTGCACAGTTGTCACTCTTTGCATCCTTGCATTAGGGCCTCTTGCTGTGCACCAGGACACAGCATCCTGTCTCTATCAAAATGGTAATCAAACCAGCCTTGCAGAGTCATTCCTGTTGGAAACTGTCTGGTCAGATGGGCAGAGCTCTGGACGTCTACATATTGGCCAAAGGTTTCCGTTAACCAGGGACTCAAGTAATCAAAGCTTCTGCAAGAGGTCACTGCGGACCCGTAGCTTCTTCACTCCATCATGGCCATAAAAAAACTGTCTATATTGATGTTTCCCCTTCCCAGTGGAAAATCTACTGGGTTCTGGAAGTGCAGGAGCCGTCTTACAGCATCTCTGGTCCACTGTTCCTGTGTCATGCTCAGGGCCCATAACCCAGCAGAGCGCTGCACCTAGTCAACTCTTCTAACTGCCTCACAGGATCATCTGCCCACGCACCAATAAGTGGCGTAAAGAGTGAGTCGTACCCGCAACTATAAATTTGAGTGTCCCAGATCAACCCCAATGGTTCCGTTTCAACTATGCGACTGATAGCAGGACCTCCCACAATTTCTATGGTTTGTCTTGGTTTTTTAACTGGTGCTTCTTGCTTGGGTTCAGGTTTGTGTTTGCTGCTAGTCCTTTTCTTGGTAGCTTCTTTGACAGTAGGTTTCCACTTACCGTACTCTGTAACCCCACAGAACTATCTTTAATTGGGTTATATTCGATAGTGTCATGGAAGTGATCTGGATCTTTTACATGATCACCCTTCCAAGCCTTATAGCTGCAAAGGAGCTTCCCACAGTAGAGACCTGTCACAGACCGAGGCAACTTATCCTTGAACCTCAGGTGAGTAAGTCTGTCCAACAGCTCTAGTTCTCGGAACTCCTGTCTGAGAAAACCATTCAGGCCTGACATCATTTCTTTTCTCATTGAATCCTTGGACTATAATTGTATCTTTGGTGGTGAACCCTGGGGAGAGCGCAGTCTAATAGGCTTTGTGCTCCTTGCAGTTATTCAGGTGGACCACGTTCTTGTCCCTAGACTTCCCTTGTGATGCATAGTCAGTCATAGTAAAGTTTGGGAGACAAAGCACGTGCTCTCTTATCATTGACAGCAGCAAGTTGTCTTGTAGTAGCACAGTTACATGGGTCAAAGTCCTACCCAATGGAATCACATTCAGAGGTAAGCCAGGAATCAATATATCTCTAGGTGGATTAACCAGTTTTATGAACAGTGTGTCTAGAATTTTTGACCTGAAGGGCTGACTGCGGCATCCCAGCCTGTTACAGTGGCCTTCTGGCCCTTTGTGATTCAGATTCATTCAACTTGATCAGTATTGGCATACCAACACAAAGATTTAGGCAGCCCGGTATGTGCTTGTTAGTAGTAGATGGAAGGGCACTCCATAATACCTTTTGCAGGCTTGGCCCCATATGTTGAGAATCTGAGTGATGCAACTAGCCAGCTGGAGAATATTCCAGATGATATTTGCAGAACTTAGTTGAACTTTGTAGAATATTCTAGAACACCTTTGTAGTAGTATAAATACCCTGCAATGAAGCAAAGGGCATGTGTTTGTTAGACATTGCTCTAGCCTCAATCAACCGCACACCCCACTGTTGTTTTCTCGTCACTCTAAACCTAACAGCTTAGCTCCATATGCGCACCCGAAAAACCAACACCATAGACTGGAAGTGTGCCTGCTCACATTGTGGCCATTTTTTTTGTCAACCGCTCTGGTACTTAATTTATCAACACTGAAATTTTTGACCAACTCTTGGCTGGTGTCCTCTGCAAACCTCCGAACACCTAGCTCATTTATAGTATCTCTGTAGATATTCAAAGTAGTTATAATGGAGATGTTCCGATATTTCACTGTGTCCAGATGAGGGAAACCTGGTCTATTGCTCGCAACCCACTGAACAACAAACAGGATAGCAAGCCGGTTTACCCGTGCCAATCACACTTAGGTACATCAGTTGTATCTTGTCACCTACCATCATGCTCTTGTCGTAGCTCGTGCTCGCGCTGCTCGTCGTCAAATATATTGTGGTCTTGTTGATCTTGGTGTGTTTTGGCTCTTCAGTGCTTCCTGCTGGCCGCAGGCTTCCAAAGGGATACATAAAAATGAACATGAGGGACTACCACACTGATTACAACAGATGTTGACACCAACAGAATGATGCCCGACAGGTGCCTGCAAGTTGAAAATGAGCAGCGAAGAAGGGAGCAATACATCTGAAAGAGGTGCAGGAGTTGGGATGTCTGCATGCATGCAATAAGGCCAATGAAAAGAAGATGAGGCATGAAAGATGGACCAGGAAGACTGGGGTCAGTAAAAGATGCAGAGGCAGGGACATCAGCAGCATCAAGAGATATAACAACAGAAGACACAAGGTACCCAAGCATAAGAGGTGCAGGAGAAGGAATTGCAGGGACTCCAGGGAGCACAGTAGAAATGGGTGACAGACCTGGGGAAAACAATCATCAGAAAAAGGAAAGAAAAAGACAGCAAGTGACTCACCAAGTACGAAAGGTACAACTAGAGTCTGAGATGAAAGTAGATACACTAGGTGGCGGTGTACACAATGGGTACAAATGGCTGTCAAGGCATCATTGAAAGCAGGGCGAGAATTGAAAAAGAAAGCTCAGGTGGAGGTGAAGAGGTAATCTGTGTTGAAGGGGCGCTTGGCTTTGTGGCTTGCGCAGTGCTGACAAAAAGTAGTGTTCAGTGTTCAAATGCAGGGAGAGAACAAGTGCATGCAAGCTGCACATGACTAACAGGGAAATGGTCAGTGGAAGAAGGAAGAGGAATAAGTAGGGAACAGACATCAGGATGGGATGCAAAGTATGTGTTGATGGTGTGGACATCAGCCAGGGGGACTTAACTGCAGAAGAGAAGTTGGTCGGTGAAGGCTTGCTCATCAGCACACTTGGTGGTCGGAGAACGGAAGTGAGCGGGGGTCAACAGGCAACAAGGACAAACAAACAAAAATTCAAATATTTAATACAAAGTCAACAGGAAGGTGTATAGATGACAAATGAAACAAAAGGTACAAAAAGAGGGGTCAGTGTACAGGAAAGAAAACTAAGTAAACTCAATAACACTGGCAAGCTCGAGCTTGAGGCCGAAGAGGCCCAAATTCGAAGAAGGTTCCAAAACACAGCATCGTAAATACTGCATGCAAGAGCAAGAGGTTCTAAGCAGCAAGAAGAAGTGCTGGGCCAACACGAGTGAAGGAGTATCTGGAGGAGATAATCAAGGACGGGAAGTTACAAACAGATGGGAAGTGCACCAGAATGATAGGAATAGGGATAACAAGGAGAACCAGCACTATTGAGAAGGGCATCAACATGCAACGGACAAGCAGAAGAAACATCTGTAATAAGAAGTGCATGGAACAAGCAGAAGCCAACAGCGAGAGAGTACATAGGAGGTAAGTGTAGAGGTGGGTGACAAGGGACGGTACACCAATAAGGCACAGGAGTAAAGACCAGAGTACTGTAGGAAAGCAACAGATAGCCAGCAAAAAATGGAGGGAGGCTCAGGAGTGTGGATCTGGAAAGAAGATGAAAAAGAGCAATACAATAGAATAAAGACGAGCAGCAAGGCACATACATAATGCTTGAAAGCAGGGACAACTGTGGACCAGCAAGGTAACGTGACAGTGGTCAGCACACAAGAGAGGTAGAGCAAGAAAGAGAGTTCTAACCGGGTCAAGAGAAGGGGGAAAGAGAAGTTAAGGTGCTAAGAGGTGAAGCAAACTGCATAGGATTTGAGAAAAAGAAGATGGGAAAAAGACAAGATGTAAACACAGGGCTGACAGGCGAAGGATGCACAGGAGAGGAAGGCATAGGCAGAAAGGGCCCGAAAAAAAGACTGCAGGACAAGACAAGAGCAGACTACAGAGGAAAGGGGCACTGTCAGCAGGAGATAGATGGAAGAGAGAAGCCCAAGAGGCCCCATGAAGCTTTGCCAAAGCCTTGTCCACTCATCAAAATCCTATCATTTTTTGATGGCATTCTGATTTTACTCACTGTTTTGCCCCATTTTGGCCGGAATATGGCTCAAGCCATGCCAGTCACCTGCTTCTACAGACCCAAACACTTTTTTCTGGGTGAAAATTGTCCAGGAATTGGAGATACACATTTGATGGCAACATTGATGGATTGATTGGATTTTTGGGACCCTCATCGGGGAAAAAAATGCATAACTAGGGGAGCCCGCTGTGTAGCAAGACCCGCTATCTACCTTTGACCCTGGTACCCATTAAAGTCATCTTTTCTCCTGTAAAATTCTACTACATAGGGTCCCAGCGAGGTCACCTTTCGTGAGCTCAACATACCGTGGACAAATATTCAAGGCACAAGTTCACTGGATTGTTAATTCTGCTCCCAAAAATATGGAATTAAGCTCAACTGGTAGAATACAGGCCTGAACGAACCTTTCTCTACCCCACAAGGATTTTAGCCCTGCCCTGCCGCTCGTTGCCGACCTTCGGTCGCTCCTCACAGCAGGACAGTGGGGACGACATGTAAATGATGAATGATTAAAATAAATCCAGTGTTTCTTAACTCCGAATGCTGAGTATATAGTTGGAATAACAGTGAACACTGAGTTTGCAGAATACATGGAAACACCTGGACCAGCATGAAGCTTAGTGAAAATCTTGGTTCCAGGGACAGTGAGATACTGAGTAAATACCTGAATGCATCAAGAGGTGTTTGCAGTTACAAAGCACTTCAACACGGCAGATTCTCATTCTCATTCCCCCTGCAAAAAAAATGTGAGGGGGCATACAAGAGCATGACCAACAGCGAGAATGAAGACAGGAGGCAACCACTACCCGCAGATAATACTCGAAGCACTGAAAGACATTGATTGCTGTGTACTAAAGGCATCACATAAATTTCTACATTGACATTTACAGGACTCAGGAGTGCTTCAACAAGCAAGGCGGAGGCCTTGATATATGAGCAGTGGCCATGGATGTAAGTGGCTCAGTCAAAACCCAGGACGACATTGAATGGACCTGTGGAGCTGAGAGCACAGGTCAAGACAGTGGACAGATTGCCAGTGGGACTAAGTGTGGTGGTACTTAAACAGATGATTTCCAGTACAAAAACCCACTATAAGATAGCAGGCAGAATTGCCTATAACTCAATGACCGAGGCAGGTATCAGACTTTCGACTGCTGGAGGATCTACTAGGACCCTTTGCGCAACTTTCTACCTCTTCAAAAAAAAAACGGCCATCAAACTGACCCGGAGCACAGTCTGGGAGTCTGCATATTGGCGGAGGGAAATGCCTTGCCATTAGGTGTGACAGATGTTGAGTTAAATTAGTTGCAGTATATTGCCCCCCAAGGGACCTAACAGAGGGAGCAGGCTTCACTTGACTTGAGCTTTATTGGTGGTTGGTGACCTGGCTGAAAATAGCTACTACAGTGCTTCTATGGGAGTATGGAGATGCAGGAGTGTGGGTATTGTCGGGGTGTGTACCAATTCACGCCGAATAATGCCGATTGATCTGGAGATCCATCAATGATGCGCCATCACGCAAGCGCATCAACGTCGATGCCGGATAGTCGGCCAACAGCAGCGGAAGGATATGCGGCCCGAAGGTGTGCTATTAATCAAATATTGGTCGTGTAATACATAAGGTGGCGCAAATGGCTTCTTTGATGGGATGAGTAGGCATATTGCACTCACCACTCCTTACACAAAGGAGGAAGAGTATAGGGCAGGCCAACGGTAGGCAAAAAATGACAAAGCAAATTACGAAAGAAAATCACGTGGAGGCAAGAGCTGAGCGCCGAGCGCTTAAAAAGAGAAGCAGGAAACGTAGTAGGGATGAAAAGATCACGTCAAGGCAAGAGCTGAGTGCTGAAAAAGAAGCAGGAAATGTAGGGACTGAAAAGATCAGTGAGGCAAGAGCTGAGCGCTGAAAAAGAAGCAAGAAATGTAGGGAACGAAAAGATCACGTGGAGGCAAGAGCTGAGCGCTGAAAAGAAGCAGGAAAAGTGGGGAAAAAGAAAAACGTGACAATGACATATAATGCAAAACACGTGCATCAAAGTCGACAACAAATAACAACAACTTGAAGAACAGAGCGCTGAAAATGCCCAAAATGTTAGCGGACAAGCCGCTTACAAGAACGGACCTAAAAGGATATTTAGGACTCGTAACAAGGTTCAGCGGAGTCTTACAGTGACGTGAAAAGACTTTCGGATCAACCTTCGGATCCAAGGTCTCTCAGGCTGCTAAAATCCTCACGATCCCGATTATCCCCTGGGCAGAATGTATCCAGTGGACGCTTGACACCTTCTGATATGTGTAGCCTCTTAAAGGTGAAACAGTCTTGCATAGCCTCCTTCGAAGCTTCCCAGTTCTCATCCCCGCCATGGCCAACTTTCCCCCCTCACAACCTAAACGCTCAACGATACTCAGGCGCTTGCTCAAGTCAGTGCGCATTGCAGGGAGCACGTTCGGCTCCGCCTTCGAATATTCTCATAACACAAATCTATTCAACGAAAAACCGAGATCTAAATGAGCCACCAGAGAAACCCCTCCGAGATTGCTAGGTAACCGATGCACCTGCACAGGACAATATATCAGACGCCGCGAATTCCGCGTACCAGGAGTTTCTCGCCACATTCCCAGGTGAGTTGCGGCACGCGTAAAATGCAGCGTCTAATTGGGCCGTTTTTAGAGTACCGCTTTACTTGGATCCTCGACACCCTACGCCGAAGCGACTATGGCAGACTTGAAACGACTGGAGAAACCTACGTCAATTATATGAGTGGCGCTATATACCCAGAGAGCCTCATCCGGGCCCACCTGGAGTTCTTGAACCGCAGCATCCTCGGGAACACCCATTCGGTCAGCAATATATCATGCGCGAGATAGTTTGGCATGCTGACGCTGGGTACAGCTCTAAATTATCTGGGAAATGCGCGGATGATGCCCGAGCAGCTGTGCTGGTATTCTTCCGGGCATCGTCAGACGAGTATACAATTGTATTCACCCCCAACGCCACCGGGGCGTTGAAATTGGTGGACGAAGCATATCCCTTTTCTGGAGGCAGCAGCTATGTTCTCTCGTGCGACTTTCAATGTTTCATGTTCACGGTATTCAAGAGTTCGCTACACACCAAGGGGCGAGAGTCTGCTATATTTCGTCAACATTCAGATTCCACCGGAGGTTTTGAACCGTCCACCGCGAAGGTATTTTCAGAATGTATGAGCATTTCATTCATCGCTAAGATTTCGTAGGACTTGCTGTTGAAAAATCAACCTACTTTACAGCTAATTGCAGTACTGAAGGTGTGAACCAAAATTTTATGTTTTGGGATTTTTTAAAGAATTCCTGATATCTCAGTCAGTTCTTCCCCGATTCACATAAAAACTAGATAGATCTACTCAGCTAATTCACGCACAATTAGTGATAGAAAGGGATTTGTGAAAATATTATGTATTAGGAATTTTCTGGTTCCAGGCTGTTTTGGCACTGAAAGCCATCTAGCATGCCGAGAACATGTCCCAGCGGCCTAATATTTCAGGACGGACAACATTTATAGCTAATGGAATATGTGATAGAGCCAGAAATGTATGAAATTCCTAGATAAATGTAATCTTTGCAATATCTCTCAATGACAAAACTGGCAAATGTATCCGAGGGAGCTAGAGGGACTGTAAGTAATTTATCTGTGTTTCTGGCTCTATCACATGTTCCCACAGCTATAGATGTTGTCTTTCCTAAAATGTTAGGTCACTGGGGCATGTTCTCGGCATGCTAGATGGCTTTCAGTGCGAAAACAGCTCGAAACCAGAAAATACCTAACACATAATATTTTCACAACTTCCTTTATATCACTAATTGCGCGTGAATTAGCTTAGTAGATCTATCTAGTTTTTATGCGAATCGGTGAAGAACTGACTGAGGTATCGGGAATTCTTTGAAAATATCCCAAAACAGAAAATTTTGGTTCGCACCTTCGGTACTGCAATTAGTTGTAAAGGACTCGGCGCCGTGTCTCTTTGCTCTAACCGGGCAATCAAAAATTTCCAACACCAAAAATGCACTCTCAATAATTGAGTACGCAGCCGCCCTGGGTTATCACACTCTCCTGCCAGGATGCAGCCGCCCTTGCAGCCACATCCACCATCTCCCTCTCTGACTGCCGTGCAAACACGATGGCAGTGTCCTTCTACGAGGTGTTCGGGTTCCCAACCGGGGTCGGCGTACTGGTTGTGAAGAAACTATTCTTAATGCAACTGAAACGGCCTTGGTTTGCGGGCGGAAACATCGATGTCGTGCAGGTCCCTGGCACCATCGTAACTACAACATGCGAGGTACGAGCAAAAATTGTTGTCGTGTCTATTTATAAGAGACTATATCGTAACCCGCTCCCATGAACTTCATGAACGGTTCGAGGTAAAGTACAAGCGGCCCCCACTTTAACGTCGCGTTATTAAAACCCCACAATAGGACGGCACCATTGCATGGGGTTCCTTAGGTTGAGGGAGTAGAGACACAGGGGCAAACATTCCCAAAAGGGGAATTCTGGAAAAGCGCGAATCTGGCAATTATTGTGCGCGAAACATGCCAAAATATTGCGCGCAAATAAATGTACAATGTGAAAGCCATAGTTACGACACAACAGCACCGGGACTCCCGTCGTTCGTATCCTCTCCGCGATACAATACCTACACCCATCCTCCTTACCATCACCTCACCCCCCGGTTCACAAATTCAGTACGAGACGTTCCTGCTGGCTACATGCTACATTGGGAACATTGCCCACTATGGCACTTATCCCTGCAGCCTTGCCCCGGACCTCCTTCTCAAATTGGTGTCGTCGCCGTAGCCCCTATTTTTTGGCAACCAAGTACTCGCATTTAGACCTTCATAATCCGAGGCGACTCGCGCTCTGGCATCATAGCAGATACCTCACGTTGCCGCTGTCAAGAAGGACTTCCGTCACTGCG
This sequence comes from Mycena rosella, assembly GCA_029378255.1. Lineage (NCBI taxonomy): Eukaryota > Fungi > Basidiomycota > Agaricomycetes > Agaricales > Mycenaceae > Mycena > Mycena rosella. Next base: position 12,148 of record JARKIE010000099.1, read on the forward strand.
ACATTATTTCCCTGGACTTCAGCTTCCTCGTCGTCGCTCCTGTCTCATTCCGTCAAAATGCCCTGTAGACCCGAGCTTTCTACTGAAGGCTCGGTCTAATGTTAGAGGCTGAGACTGAACGACTTACATGGCTTCTGACGCAGGGTGAAGAGCTCGCGATCTCCTAGGCATGCTCATCATCCATGTCCATCCATCAAAATGCCCTGTAGACCCGAACCATAAATGGAGGGTCTAACATTAGAGGCTGAGACTGGACGACTCGCGCGACGATGCTGCAATGCGAGGCCCGAATACTCGAGCAGGTTTCAGGCCCCCTGTCTTTCATCGTCAATATGTCCTCTAGACTCCAGTGCAAGCGTCAGCTGGAAGTCTGGTGTCATCAGGAAAACCCGAAGTTCATAATTGTGAAGAATTGTCGATAATTTTCACGAATCCGAAGATTGACGGCGATTGTGATGGATTCCGACATTGTGTAAGTCCCTTTCCGGTTTCACCAATTCTGGCCAAATATCATGGATCTGGTGCCAATTCGTCGCCATTATCGAGGCTTGGGAACGCTTATGCAGGCCTGGCCAGAACTTTGCAAAGAAATAGTAGAAACTATCATTCATTGGGTATGTATGTAGTAGACATGAGGATACGGGATTAAGGAGAATGCCTCGTCCCCAATGACACTCCAAGCCATGCTTCACTTCTACAACAGGCAGCAGCTCCTTGCCGACAGGGCCCTTTGCATTCCTGTGCATAGGTAGGTAGGTAGGTAGGTAGGTAATAGAACAGCCCTTGCTGTGCACACCGAAAACAAGATAATCATAATTCTGACAAGGCTGGGTTAACGTGGGAGCGGCAAGGGATAACACACCGCAGCTAGAGTCGAGGTGACTCCGATTTACAAGCATGGGAGAGGGAGGAGGGGGGGATGCTCAGGCAGGGAGGTGTTACTATACAGAAAGAAAATGGGGCAACCACGCACCTGCTGAACCGGGAGGGCTACACTCAGCAGCTCCGTGATGCGGGCGGCCACGGGCGGTGACATGACACGTCCAATGGACTTGACAATGTTGCTGGATCGAATTGGCTCTGAAATGGATGTCAGTATCATGGGGAGCACGGGAACAGTGTGTCTGGACTCACCAATAATAGACAATGTGTCTCGAGTGAAAGTCCAGATTTGGGGTTCTATGACTGGCCGCAGGTTGTTAATGAACGAAATGAAGATGGTGGGGCAGGAAACATACCTGGGATTGGCCCGGTAAGGTGCTTGAGGACAGGGAGGGGAGGGGAGTGCGTTGTGAGTGAGAGAGAAGGTGGACGGAAAGGAAGAAAGGTGTTTGATGATGTTGTTGCGTTCATCAAAAGCAACCAACTTCTGGGCTCACGTGTTCCGTTACGTGTTGAACGGCCCCAGGCGGCTTTACGCGAGGTTTAGGGTGGCTCTCGGTTGGCTTTAGGGACACCTTTCACTGTGCACCGTTTCTTCCCATAAAGAATTCAGAGGTCTGGCACCTGTCTTATGTACCTGGGCATATATCAGGATGTAATTCCCGCGAAGATTTTACAAAATGGGAAGGATTGAGGTTGAATACTGGATTGTTGAAAATTGCCAACAATTGACGAACAATTGGGGAATCTGGATTTTCCTGATGGTAAGAGGCTGAGACCAATCTTAATTATCAGCAGATATGAGCACATCGATAGCATAATTCACTAGGTGCAGACTCACATTTGAATCCCGTGAGATGTTGCTGCATACTCGCATACTGGTGGACATTGGGGATTTTCACCTGGGAGGGGAGAACTTCACTCAGGTCCCATCGGGTTTCAACCAAATGTCCTGCCATACAAAGTGGCCGGCCAGTATGAACATCTTGCATACTCTGTCCCTGTTTCCTTCATACTTGATTTCGGATGACACCCGACCCTGGGGATTTTTTCCATGCCCAAATTCCCGCCCGGTATTTTTATTTTTTTCGTACTTGATGTTGCGGCGGGCATGGAAGGGTTACTCAGGTAATCCAGTGGCTGAAGCTGAGAGTATCCATAGCATACATTGTGACGCCATGTATGTAGTACGGGCCCCGGCTGTTTCTTAACGGGACCGCGCCGGAAAATACCTACCTACCTACCTACCCTCCCTCCGTCTGAAGTCGGTCGGAGACCAATCCGACACGGGCTCGATCATCTCCATGATCCTCCTTTCTGCGAGTCCCGTTCCCCTCCCAAATCGCCAATTTTGATCATATATAACCACAGCCCACCGATGACATGCTTCCCGACTCCTTCGTTGAGTACTCTGCCTCAACTATGAACATCTCCTTGAAGTTGCGCACGGGCTGCTTGTGCAACCCTGGCGGCGCGGCAGCAATTCTCGGCATCCAAGATGATATGAAGCGTCTTTACGAAGGCGTGACGTTGAAAGATTTTGAGTCCGTCGTGGGGCGTGAACTGGGCGTCGTGCATATAAGCCTCGGACTCGCGAGCAACTTCCAGGACGCGTGGAATGTCGTGCGATTTGCGGGGCTCCTCGCGACAGAAATGGCGCGCGCGGCGCTCTGGGAGCGGTATGTGAACGCTCGTCGGCTTAGGCATATTAGGTGCATCTCATTTTATTTTACTTGATTTCTCGCTTTGTGACGAATTGCCGCGTCTTGGGAATCCGGAATCCCGTCGAAACACAAAATACTGATGGATCACGTCCGTTGATAAACATCAGCTCCGAAGCACCGAATTATCCGATCATGCGATTGTCCTTTTTGAAAATGGCAACTTCCCATCTAGATTCATCCTCCAGCGCCACACCGGGCTGCTGCGGCCTAAGGCTCCTGGGAATCAGCCAGGCCAAATTTGGCTGGAAATTCCTGATCGGGCTTGATCGGGCGCCTCAAGGCTCACTGACTCGGACTCGCTCAGTGACTCGGACTCAAATACCCAGGCAATATTCGAGCGCCTCGTTTTCTTTAATTTCCGCCGAAGCCTCGCTTTTCTTCGACACTTGGACGAGGCCTTCTCTACCGTCTTGCGATTCTTCAAGCGCTCTGTATGCGGCAGCTACGGAACCACTTTCGAACTCCCGACATGCTTCGTCTCGAGCTCTTGACTCGTCTCCCACTCGCGTTTAAAGCACAGAAGCCTCTATATTTAAACCGCTTTGATCCGGTACAGAAGCACGACGGAAAAGGCAAGTTGCCAAAGCCACCTTTGTGCCGGTTTGCATTGTGTTCAAAGCGTTCTTTGTGCTTCCAATCACTATTAAAACAGCCTTGCATCCCTTTATCTGTTCTTAACTCCCATGTTCCGCAAATTTTCAAAGTCCTCCGCACCCTTTCAGCCGCTGCACGGTCCGCACCCGTCGGCCTCAGAATCTGAATCCCCTGCACCCAATTCGGGTGACCGTAGCGACCAGCCATGGCCACGCCGACGGCTACAGACGGCGTCTGACTCGAACCTCCCGGCCAGCAGGAAAAACGCCAAAGATAAAGGCATCGTGGCTCCCTTGAAATCAGGTGGCACAATGAAAGAGAGTCGCCCTCGACGCTCAACCATTGTCACCAGCGGTCCGAACAAGCGTCCGGCCGTATCATCTTCGAAGAATCTGCCTGTCGTTAGTTGACCAATCGATTCAACAAGACTAAAGCACTAACACACCATAGCTTCCTTCTAATGCGAGAATCGGCCGCAAGATTGTTGAATACATGCCCGAGCTCTATGAAGAGGTCGATCCAATCCGGGTAACCGGCCAATTTTACACCTGGGAGGATCCCTCTTGGCTCAAATACGTGCCGCTTCCACCTGCCCCCCGCAAGAATGTGAAGTTTGGTAGGGTTTTGTCGAAACCCAAACAAGGACCAGATGTCTGCTCGTAGGTCTCACCCATCAATTTCGCGTTGCGTTTTGATATGAACATACTGCACAGAGGCTGTTCCACGACGAGAAGCTTCTCTTGTATTAGCTCTCAACATCAGCCTCAACTACCAGTCGCGCTGCCCTCACCCACTGTCACTTGAAACTTTCAAATCGCGCCTGCCCGGCATTAAAGAAATGTAGTGTACTAACGAATTAATTCACCTGTCTAATGTAAATATTCTCAACCGTATTCAACCTCATTCCTTTTTCTCTTTATCTTGTATATCCAATCTTCATGTTGTGTTACTACCGTCACTTGTGTACCCAGCGTCGAAAATGATGGCAATGTGTCACAGATCACGATTATGACCTGCGCGTTTTCCTTTACCTACCACCACCAGCCCACAATTTCGCGAACTTTCACGCGTTTTTCCGACGTTTATCGAAGCATCTCTATAGCAAACCACTCAATACCTCGCCACCGGCATTCAAACTTGTCGTCAACGACGCGTGCGATTACCAGCGCTAGCATCGATAACCCGATAACCCGATAACTGCCTGCAGTGGCTGGTCCAGCCTGTCGACAAGGATTTCAATGGCCCTTCAGTTCGAATATCCATCTAATAGCGTCAGTCCTCCATCTCTCGCGTCCAGCCCGCTCATCGCGCCCAATAACCGTTCCCAATCCGATTCTGCGCTGTCGCAACGTGCTGTCGCCCAACCCTACTATCCCAAGTTCACGAGTTATTCTGACCCCTCCTGCTACAACCCATCGAACACCTACGAATATGACGAGCACAAGGCTTGGAACACTCGAGGAATCACTGTTTCCCTTGATTCTCCCTCCAATCCCGACCCCGTGTTCCAGCATGCTGCCGCCGACCCAGATTCCCATGCAAATTTTTCTGCAGCTCGTTCCACTCCTTCTGATAAATACGATGAAGATGCCGAGAACATCGATCCCAACTCATCAGTGATGAACGACCAGCACAACCATCGTCCCGTTTCCGAGTCCACTCATGCTCGGGCGACCAATATTTTGCGCGACTCGCAGGCTTATCCTATTCCGATCACGATCGCTCCACCCAAAGCGACCCGCATTGCAGAAGACGCCGAACTCATAGCTGCACCCGTTCCCCTGCCGTACTCTGCTCGCAGTAAAGAAGTCCTGTCTGCAATGATCTCCCCTGTTCAACCCTCCGGATTCCCAAGTACGCAAAGCCATTTTTGGGCGTTATCACTCTCTCACCTCTCACAGGGCCAGTGATCTCCGTTCCTGTATCCCAAGAAGCAGAAAAAGAAGAAATCGGTGTCCTCGCATATCCTTCATCCAGCCCCTCCATGCCGGTACGCATACTTTGCATTCGAGATCGTGGTGCTCAAAATTGGACTAGCCGTCGGGGACGGTCACCGATTTTTGCTCGAACGCCTCGCAGAACTTGCACTACAATTACTCGAAAGAAATGGCGCAATACACAATCATGAAGTTGGAGAACGCCGCCCCACGAAAATCCATCCGCCCGATCTCGCCCTCGACGCTTATAGCGCTCACGGAACCCTTTCTCATGGCGTGGTGTCGGGATTATCCGATGCCCCTCCCGCCGCAGCCCCAGAAGCGTCTTCTCCAGTTACGTAGGTCGAACGGGTGGGATTGGTAGTTGATGTTTAGATTCTGGGTGTGTTGTGCTTGTAGGACGGAATTGTGGATAGGATTACGAAAGTGTATACTAAATGTTCTCGGAAAGACGTGCATCGCACAGTCAAACATTGCCCGCCTGCGAAGACTTCTCAAACAGTGGCCGCGCCTGGGTCCACCAATCCCACGCCTCGCTCTAATCCCCGCCCCGTTTTCTAATATCCCCAATCCGACGCATGCAGTCGGCCCTCGCCTGATGTATGTCCATCGCCGTGGAGTTTTCCAGCACCAGCACGAACAAGCTGCACGCCGTCGCGTCGTCTCCCTCTCCAACAAACACGTCCCTGATCCGCTGCAGGCTAGCGCATACTTCCTTCCACTCTTGTGTCCTGTGCGCCAACGTCAAGTGCGTCACGAGTCGTGGTAGCAGTGAAGAAATATTACCGAAATCGGAAGCAATGCGCTGGACCAGGTCCCCGGATGGGAGCTCCTGGTAGCTGTCAAATAAACGGACGAGGTCGAAAAAATATTCAGGGAGCGGGGTGACTGGCGCGGTGGGCGGGGGATGCAGAGAGCGCACGTATTCACGGATGGGGGCGAGCACCTTGAGTCGCTGGTCGAAGTCGATGTACGCCAAGGAGGTTCGCAAGAGCGTGGATTTGGAATTGAGAAGATTGTCGAAGTGCATGGTGAGTTGGAGTTGCTTGAATACCTGTTCCGAGAGGCCATCCGGTAAAATCGATAACAAACTCAGCAGAGCTCAGCAGCTGGGGGGCGTCAGGATAGGATGTCATCTGCTGGTTTGTAAGGGACAGTGCGATAGATTTGTCGAGACTCGATTCTTTACCGGCACCCGCAGACAAGAGGGAGGTCTTCTGTGTCTCCCATCTGCTTATGCCTTCTGTACAGCCTTTGTACGAAACGAGATTCGCCATGAGTGACACCGCGAGCGGGAGGTTATCTGTGATGCTGAGGATTTCACGAAGCTGATCTTCGTCCTCGACGTGATCCGCAATATCAGCAAATGTTTGGCGGGCAGCAACGTCGCTCAAAGGGCGGAGAGGAGGTAAGAATGGGCGGGACCATTTTATCCTCGACGGTCAAGTTTCGCTTCCGTGCATAGTGACCTTCAAGAAGAAACGTGACTCATGCCCATGATCGGTAAGCTTGAACATACGATGAGACTGAGAGGCGTAATATCTTCCAGAGCGGCCAACACCTCTTCTACTCCCTTTCGGTTGTCGGGGGGTTCCCAGGGCGTTTCCAAGTTATCCAACACCAGAACGACCGGGCTGCCAATAGTGATGTTTTGGCTTTGGCTTGGCCTGAAGGCCGCGGCTTTGGCCCGGCCTGAGGTGGCTTTGGCCCAGTGAAATCCCAGGCCGGGCCAAACCATTTGGCTTTGGCTTGGCCCGGCTTGGCTTTGGCCTGGGCCCCGGCTTGCCAGTGAATTTTCCAACCACTCAAAACAAATCTAAAAGGTGTTCAAAAAGTGTTCCAATGAAGCCCTGTAACAGAAAGATGTGTTCCTGGGTGTTTCTGAATGCACAAAGCCTCGAGCACGGCAAATCAAAGCTTGAAAAATCACAACCGATTTCGGCAACCGGAAGTTCAGAAGTTTGGGTCCAGATATGGTGATTCCGTAGGGTGCGGAGCATAATCATGGCCACTAGTAATGCAACTGATATTTTTTGGGCACTCTCCAGTCAGTGAATTTTACTTGTACAGCCAATGTAATGGGTACTTCAGAAGCCACGGCTTTTTGGCTTGGCTTTGGCCTGGGCAATCATGAAGCCGGGCCAAAGCCAACTCAGGCCAAAAATTTGGCTTGGCTTTGGCTTTGGTACCAAAGCCAAAAAGCCGCGGCTTTTTGGCCTGAGGCCAAAGCCAAAACATCACTAGCTGCCAATCGCCGAAATATGCTCGACGATCCCTTTGGTTGAGTTCGATTGTTGCCTCAAACCGAAGAATGATCCGATGAGGGACACCAATTCAACTGCAGAAGTCGCAGCGTCGCAGGCAACGAAGTTTCTGTTGAGCCCGAATTTGGCAACGACGTCTGGATGGTGTAGAACGGCGAGGGAGAGGCCGCTTTTGCCGATCCCACGGGACCAAGGATAGCGATTCGGGCGGCGTCAGGCTGTAGGAGACCCGCCACAATATCCTGGAGTTCTGCCTCACGTCCGTGAAATATTCTGGGACTTCCAGGGAGCAGAAGGAAAGAAGAACTACTGCTGATTCCGGTCTGTAATGGGTTATTAGAAACAATATCAGGCTTTGGGAATTGTATTTACCAGACTTCCTGTCAGCCTGAGAGAGAGTTTCTGTCGGATCGGGATGAATCTGCAATATACTCTGGTGCCGCTTCAACGTTGCCGCGTGAATTTCAGCCACCGCCGCAGAATTGAGGACGGCGCGTTGGATCTGTATGTGATTATGAGCTTTGGATACGATGAAACAAATGCGATTTTACACCGAATCGATCCATGGACAGCCTCAAAGCGGCTTTACATTTATCGATCTGTTGCGCATTTTCAACATGCCGCACAAGCCGTTTCGCCAGACCGCACTCGAGCCGCCTTCGAATGAAGGATTGCACTTTCTGGAGCGTCCTGAAGTTCTTATCGCATCAGTGGAGCAGAGCGCGACCGAAACTGTGTTACTTACTCGATAAACGTATACACTGTGCAACATCGCAGACGAAAACGCGGTATCCAGTTCGAGAACGTTGATTATCGCGCAGACTATGTCGTAGATTTGCTCGACCATCTGCAAACAGTGTTCCCGGTTCGTTTTCACGACATGGACTGTTTCGAGTATCAACAGAGTGATTCCGGCGATGGGTAAGTTGAGGTAGGAGACGTTGCTACCCTCTGCAATGTCGCGCAGTAGGCCGATGGCTGTCTGCACATGTTGAAGGATGCTGTCGCTCTCGGATGCACGCAGGCTGTGCATGTCGTCGTTCAAGACAGTCTTGAAAATTCAGCTCGTGTTTTTACCTTGGGTTAACTTTAGCCCTCGGATCGTCCGGATCATTGCAACGTTGCAGGCTCAGCGTTCAAGTTGGAAATACTCGGCGTACTCGAATAGTACCAGTACTGTGCTCGGATAGATATTACCATGCCACAATCCTATCGCAAGATTGTTGTGGAACACTGGAAGCAATTGTGATATCGTTCAAGGCCCACCCTCGAGTCCAGTCTGAAATCTTGCCTGAGCACAATGAGACCCCATGAGCCTCAACTTCCAGACAGCCTGCCAGTGCGGCGTCTCCGCACATCGGCCTCGTGTAAACTGGAGGAGGACATGAGAGCCGGAAATCTCCTGTCAATAGAAAAGCATACCTGTCCTTCTGAGCTACGAACTCGAGTGCCCGAGCCTTAAGCATCAACACGTTCAAGCCGCGGCAGACTTAAGACTAGACTTTCAAGATCCAGCCTCCATAATATACGAAATCTGCCCACCCCAAGGATCCAAGGTACCGGAGGTATGGATTGTAGGTTGAAGATACATCATGAACCTCTTGAGACGGCAACTCGATTTTCAATCAGTCAGGTAAAGGATGAGTTTGGTTCGTTGAAGTGTCAGACCGTAAGTACGACGGGAGATCCGTCAGACCAGTGACACTTCAAGTTGAATAGCTGGGCTCCCAATTTATCCTGAGTCTTTATCCTGCAGTGAGAATTTGATTATTTCTAAGAAATGCGTACAGCGACGTCTGATTGGCAGTCGTCAGTACCACATAAGCTTGGAGTGTCAACGGATGTACCAACGGCTGATGTTCTGCATTGAAAACTTGAGGGATCGCATCAAATCGAGTCTTGACTCGGACCTCGACGTGGGTGGGTTATGAATAGCCACCATCTCTGCAGTCCGACAATGCTCGAAAAGGGTTGGCGCGTAAACGTCCAATGATAAGAAGTGTCGGCGCCGAGCTGGGTTTAGTTGTGGTTTGTCAAGTGCATTTGCTTGAAGCGTTCAGCACGGGAAGTCCCTGATTTTATGCGAGATCGGCTTTACACGGCTAGTGCAGGCCGCGATTTTGACGTTATGGGGAGCGCCCGCAACTTAGTACTTATGTGGTCGTGAGATACCGTCCCGGCTTTTGGGGGAAGGATCCAGTCCTCATTGGTTTGCAGCGATTGGCGGCTTTAGATTTATGGGGGGGATTCCGCAAGGAATCCGGCGAAGCCGTGCGGCGACCCCATGCATGTTAGTAGACTTCTCGACAGCTCACAATGCGATTGACGACGTTGATAGGACTACTCTGGTACTCCCATCGCCGGTTGAGCACGATGAGGATGATTGGTGTCCGAGTCGGAGTCATGAAAGGTCATGCATAGTAAGTGGAATTTTTTGAGTTTGCGATATAGTTGGATGTACCGAATTAGACCGCATTCATCGCTTAACTCGCCTCCGTTCGCTTAGAGATTTGCGTAAGTTCGTCGTACCCCAACAAACCCCAACGCTCCCCAACGTCTTTTCAGAACTTGAAGGTGATGATCAGTCAAGAAACGCATGAGCTAATCTAGGCTAGTCTTACCCCTTCCGACTTCGTACTAAATTGCGTAGGATCAAGCAGGATCAAGCGCACACATGGCGAGGCGGGAAAGCGCACGTTTTTCGGGATACAGTGACCACAACAGCGGAAAGTGTCAGGGATCGCCTATTCGCATTTTGGCCATCTGTCCATCGGCGTCCTCTATCTCGATTTCGATGCCCGCCGCATTGAGTGCGCCGTCATCGTCGCCGGCGTCGTCCACTTCGCCCTCCTTCGCCTCTCCGCCGGGATCGAGCTTCATCATCTGCACCAGCCATTGCGCGCCCTCGTCCCATCCCGCGAGCTCCGCCTCGGCGAGCGGCGACCGGCCAGCAGCGTTCTTGATGTCGATCAGGTCGATTCCGGGGCCACCCTGGAACTGGACGAGCTTCTTCACGACGTCGAGGTGGGAGTTGACGGCCGCCCAATGGAGTGGTGTCGACTCGGAGCTGTTTCGCGCGGATAAGAGTACAGGCGGGATGATGGGTAGCAGGTAGTCGAGGAGATCTACGAAAAAAGTTCTGCGTAAAAATCAGATATTTTGCGACTGGTTTCGGCCCTCGTCCAAGGGGTTCACCTGCATGCCCGTTTCCACACAGCATGTGCAGCGCGGTGTTGCCGTTGTCGTCCCGGATTTCGGCCGCAGCGTCGGAGCCAAACTGGGCTACGAACTGCTTGACATCGTCGAGGTCGCCGTATCGGCAGGAGAGGAGGAACTCGTCCTTTTCGTCTGTGGTGGGAGTTGACATGATGTGAATTTTTCTGATGCGATCAATCCCAATCCCAATCGGGAATTTGCTCTCTTCCTCCGCTTTTCAACTGCTGCATCCCACATGGCCAGGCACAGCCAAGGAGAGGTCCCGTTTCACCCACCCTACCCTACCCAGCCCTACCCTCTGGGACAGGCAGCCGACGTCTCAGGCTCCGCATCAACGTCTAGCCATCTTCGCGGAGCACATCTGACATCAAATCTCAAGTGTATCATGTGGGTAAATCATATATAGAGACAGCGCCTGGCGGATCTCTTGGTGTCTGCAAACTTCGCCAGATTCCTGCAGCCTATTCGTTTCCTTTCTCGCCGGCTCGAGCTTTCCCTGTCGGCATACCAGCTTCAATATTGTGCAATGTCCCATACGTCTCCAGCAACCTACCTTGTGTGGTCGATTATATCATGCATCGTGAGTACGATCCGGCACGTCCTGCACCTGGTGCTGAGGGAGTCGATGTAGCTCTTGGCGTTCCTGGTGTTCCACATGTGGTCCTTCGACCGCTTCAAATGCTTGAGGTCCGTCGCTGCCCCCTCGACGGTGTGATCCCAACGGCTGACGGCTCTAAAGGTGGAATAATGGATCATCAGGAGCATTCAAGAGGGTTATGACGGTGCGCCCTCCCAGTTGTATGCCCTGGATCTCGCTGATGCCTGCTCTAGTATTCGTACCTACTGAGTGTACCATTGATAATGACCTACGCGCTTGGGTTTACGGTCATCAAGTACCAACAAGGGTTCATTCCCTTTGAGGGACAGAGTGAGTGCTGGCCCGCTCTTCGCACGTGTACCACTCTAATGCGCGCCAGTCATCCCGATGCCCCAAGCTATGTGGCCCGAATCCGCACGCCGAGCTGCCTTTCCGTTGATGCTCGCATTCACGGTGGGATGGAGTATGGAAATGTGCGTGTCCCCCTTCCGCCCCTGGGCCGACCCATGCTGACCATGTCGCAGGATAACTCACCTGGAAGGTACATACACCCCCGCTGTCGCGTCGCCTGGACCACCTTTCTGACGCTACCCGCAGAGCTCTGCTTCTGGCTCTTCCTCGTGAACGCAGGCTCTGTACAGCAGGATTGGTTCCGCAGCTGGTATTTCCGCACCTGGATTTTGGGCTCCATTGTTGCGGTCACCTACATGCCGCTGCTCACGATTTTGACACGCGGCGATCCCCTAAAGGTGCGTCGCCATCCTTCCTTTGAGGAATCACGCTAACGAACGCCGCAGTGCGAGGCTTATACGTTCTTGGGTGGCAGTCTCGGGAGTATGTCCCTTACCCTGTGGTTTACCCCCATCCTTTGGGCTTTCCCAGCCTTCTTATCGTCACTTGTCGGTCTTTCTCCGCCGTTTGCACCTCATCCACTAATCCGAATGCAGAAAAGCGAAGGCGTCGATACCGCTACGATAGTCCGTCTGACGAAATTCCATGAATTGAATGTATGTTGTCGGGTCCCCCTCTCGAGACACGCAGAGCACTAACGACACCCAGATGATCCGGATCGTCTTCCGCTTCGTCTTCGTCGTGCCCTTCGTCATCCTCGGCGCGGACGGTGTGCGCGTGCACTCGCACATCAACGAGAGCATGCTCTGGACCGGTACGTCTTACCCTCTCCGCGCGACCCTCCCCTGAGCCCGAGCGCCCCCAGACTTCCTCACCATGATCGCGGCCTTCGGGTGCTGCATCTCCTCCGCCCTCACTCTCGTCGTAAGCATCCCTTGTGTCCCCCATACCGCGTCCTGACCCGCCCCAGATCTTCTTCCCCCGCTCCGTGGAAGGCGAGATCGCGCCAAAGACGCCGCGCGCGAGCGTAAGCGACAGCGCTCGTACCCCGGGCGCTCGGGCATTAGCTTCGACGACATGCGCACGAACTCGGGCGTCTCGCAGTACTCGTACGCCGCGCCGCAGCCACTCCTCGTCTCGCCGACAAAAGACCGCTTCAGCTTCCCGCCCGCGGGCAGCATCTCCGCCCCGCAGACCGCGCACGCGTACAAGGAGGAGTGGGCTGGGTACGATCTGGCAAAGTCGACACGGAGGTCGACGCGCTGCCGCGCATGCCCATAGCGCCGATGCGGCCCAACCGGCGGCGCGGTGCGGACGTCGAGATGGGCGGGATCGAGGGCCGCTCGCAGACCAGCCTCGGCCGGCAGCCCTCGGGCAAGCTCAACCCCATGGTACACAACTTTACGTCTCCCATCGGTGCGTCCCCCCTTCCGTCCGTCTCCTCTACCTATGCTGACGCCTCGTAGATCTTTACGGGAATTAAGAGGCCCCGACGCAGTGGGTATTCGCACTGGCATTCACACGACACTGATTGGACTGCTCATGCTTGTTTGTTACCATGCGACATTGTTTCGTTCTTCCGTTCCTTCGTTCATCTGTATATATATCACCATTGCCCGCTTTTTTTCTTTTCTTTGTGCCTCCGCGGAGGCCGACATCCAACTTGCACCCACGCTCATTCCTCGACTACGCATACGCTAGCTTCAGTAAATAATGGGCCGGTACTGGGCTGCCGGCTGCTGCGTAGATAAAGTATGATATATTCTGTTAATTATCTGCGTCGGGTGTCTACCTGTCTGTCTACGGTGGCGTGTCTCCCGCCTTCGAGGCTGTCTGCTACTTACTAGGTTACTGAGTGATGTATCTACTAGGAACCAGATCTTAGTCTAGCATGGAGGACCGATGGGAGGGAGTAAGGCTCCTCGACGCAACGCCTTTTATACGTCCTCAGAGTGACAGACCCTGACAGACCATGTGCAGCTGCGCCATGTGCTCTAGTAACCGGCGATGCGGGGTAGCGGGGTCGTCTATCAGGTGGCGATCAGCAGAAGCCCGTATGTGCCTGTCAATATCCCCACTGTCCGAGTTGGTGTTGATCTGGGCGCCAAAAAAAAGCTGGGGGGCTTGAAGGCAAAGAAATTAAGGGAGGGGGAAAGGAGGGAGAGAGCCGGAGGAGGGAACATGAGAGTCTGAGAGAATCTGAGACTGGTGCACTGTCCGCTCAGAAGACGGCGTCGCGCGGATGTGCACATGGACCTTCAGAGTCACCTGGCGACGTCGGGCATCTTGGGACCGTGGCTGCTCCGTACTGCCTCGCTGTGCAGTGTGCACTCCATCAGACAACCGTGAGCAGGTACTCATCAGAGCAGCCTCCGGAGTCGGAGGAAAGGAAAGAAAGAAAAAATCGACTATGAAGAGCCATGAAGCCACTGGAAAGGAGTTGCCCGCGGGGAAGAGGATTCAAAGTCCCGTCGGAAGGGGCTAAGTGCTCAGGAGGTAGGTCGTCGATACTAGATAGCAAGCGCGCTTACTACTTAGCCCCAAGAAAGAGGGAGAAGGCCGCCAACCGTTTGGGGAGACGAGGCCACAAAAGCGGCCGACATTGGGCGGGCGAGATAAGACTCTGAGTTCGGAGCCGTGCAGGCAAAGTACAAGTAAGTTCTGGCCGCTGCATGGCAAATCGGTCCTACGGCCGAAAAACTTTCCGTGAACGCGTCCAAAAGCGAAACACACGTTCGTCACATCATAACGTCACAAAGGATGCCGGCATCATCGCCGACTTGTAACGCCAACCTCAAAAATCAAGTGCTTTGATCTACGCTGTTCAGGCCCCAGCGCAGTATATGATTATTCAGACTTTCAATGCCTAGCAATGCTGAAGTGTCCCTTGGTTCCTCCTGTCGATCACTTTCTGGTGCCTGGTGCGCCTTCTTTAGACTTTCCGACCAATACAGTCTGTCTGAGCAAGGCTCAGCATTGGCCAAAGCGCGTTTCAATTTTATAGCCACTCAAGAAACCAATACCTGGTCGGGGCGCGGCCCCCACGTGTACTTGATTGGCGCCTAGGGTTAGCTTCGACGAGGCGCCAGCACCGCCGTCGATATTGAAAACTACCGCAATCCATGGGGGATGCTCTGCTGTACTTTTCAAATTAGAGCCTTTTCTGGAAGAAACTTTGCATTCTGGACTATTTGGCACCCGAGAAAGGCTTCCTGTCAACCCCGCCCTGAAGTTGTAATGAATTTGTGGTCCTTGAACGCCCATGTTTCAAGTAGGCTTCTTTCTACAGCCTTCCGGCAGCTAGGTTAAGTGGTAATTCTCACTACTTCGCTGCATTTTCTCCTGAACGACAGGAATTTTCCAATCTGCAGGATTCATACCTCACTTCCTCGTTCATTGAGTGCCTAATCAGCATGCCGACTCACCTGCCGAGATTGTCGGCGCTCCATAGAGTCATTCTGACAGCATCTATGTACGCCACTGCGCTTCTCATCAGAACCTCATACAGCCTTATTTATGCGTCACAGCCACCGAGGATATATATGTATAATCGGTGTGCTGATTTCTGTGTCTCTGGCCCCCTCCTTCGCCGATGGAAGACTCCTCGAATTTTCAGGCCTGGAATCCTGAATCTAGCCCAGCTACGCAAAGGTGGCATTTGCACCAGATTATGATCGCAGAGATTGACTTGATTTCAGCCCTGCGCACTTGTTTCAAAATGCGACTGGTTTCGGCATCGAACGATCACAGTTTATGAACATACTGGGAAATATGAACGTCCATCCGATAACCGCCCCACTGCCCGCAAGTGAATATGCCTCTGCTCTATGGCTTTGACACCATCTCACCGCATCATCTGATTAGTTCAAGCGCCGGCAGAAATAGTACAGGTATGCAACTGCGGAGGTTTATTTACGGTTGCCCCTTGACGTGGAGGTTTGGTCCAGACGAACACAGGTTTAGGAATCCCTCCGTTGCATTCACTGGACCCCCCGGATGATGTGTACAGCGACAGCGGCAGTTACTGTAGCCAGCTACTTCGTCAAGGTCGCGGATTTCCTTTGTACGTGCCTGGGCCACAAAGGAATCTTCCTCAGGAGTACCGGAGGAAAGGTGTTTCCATCGGTGATGTTGGCAGGGTCACACCCGAGGGGATATTCGATTTTTTCTTCAACATTTACCTGCCTGCGGAGCATCCTATCAACGCAAACGATGTTCCTGAGAACTTCTACCCCCTCACACAGTACTTCCCCAGAGACGTGGTCCACCTCGATTTCGATTCCGGCAATTATGTTGCGACCCCTTCCCTTCGCAAACTAGACCTCGAGCCTCCTTTAAGGTGTGTTCACCGGGCAGGATTCGAACTGTGCTTATATTTCACCAGCGATTTCCCTGGCGGGGATTTTATTTTCGACTGCAATGCTCCACGGGGCGCTGTTTTGGCGCTGCCACATGGATCCCAGTTGACAAAACTCGAAAATCTTGAACACATGCGCCGATATGCGAGCGAGCATGCGGAAAGCTGGTATAAATATATCAACGGCGCCAGGGGACGTGGACTTGCCAATGGCTCTCTGTACCTGGTCACCGGCTGTGAAAAATCGCGGTCTTGGGGTATGGCTGCATTTCAGGATGTTACAACAGAGCCCACATTCCAACTCTCGTTCAAACCGTATGTCAATGCCCAGGCGGGAGCCAATGGATACAGATATCGCTGGATGGTTGCTGGCCCCGCTCGCACGAAAGACTCCGGACTTGTGCCAGTCAATACCGGCGGTCCACTGGATCAAACCAACTTCATACACGGTCTCTCGATTTCGCTAGGCACGGGGATATGGGGGAGACTTTTCAAGCATATAGAGATTCGCCAAATTGTGGATTCACAATTGGGACGCTCGAATAATGCATTCGTGCCATATGGATCTCAAGGATTTTCTTTTTCCTGGGTTTTCGGGTTTCTTGCAGGGGGCGGTGGAGGAAACACAGGAAATCAGCGTGCTCTGGCGGGTCGAGAACAGGGCCTCGACGATGTTACGATTTCCGAGTTCCCTCCAGTACCAAAGGTATGTTCTTGCTCTTCAGCGCGAACGGGAAACTAAACCGTTTCAGTTATTTCATCCATCCCAAGTGATTCACGAGCACCTTCTGGCAAAGGTATACACTGAACCAGTGTATCCCTTTTCAGCGTTGATCCATCTATTCAGTTCCCTGAGGCAACTGTCGTCATAAGCCACGACGATGACTGGTGTGATATCTTCCGCGTAGGTATCATTTTACGCTTTCCCCCTCAAACTGAACGCTCACTATCAGGATGATGGCTCCTACGATGCGCAAAACGCGTTGAATTTGTTGCAGCGAGTCTGTGAGCAGTTCACAGTGATATATGAAGACGGTCGGGCTACCGTCAGCCGTTTGTGCGGCAATGAAATGCAGCCACCGGCGTTCGGACCAATGTCTTTCCCGCCGGCGGGATTCTCGTCCCCAGAGCGGCCCACTCTCCCTGGGATACACACCTCCGACTCGTTTCGGCCGACACAGTCGGACTATCAGTCCCGATCCTCATCCCAACCAGGGCCTCAGCCAAAGGGCAAACGCCAGCGCAACCCACAATCCCTGGGTGACCCCAAGGACGATGGGATGGAAATCAATGTGGACGAAGAGCCCGCCAAGCCGTATGTGATCGTGGTAGTACCTGTGCGTCACCTACTAATTTTTGGTTAGCCCCGGAATTTGTGGGCGGTGCAAGGCTCTCAAAATGAAGTGCGAATTCAAGACCGAGACCGATCCGTGTAAGCGGTGCCTCAACGGCGGGCACGATTGCATAACGCTCGGCCGCAAGAAGCGTAGAACACCTCCGTGCGTTTCTCGGTCGAGGGTGCCTTATTTACCGGCGCTCAATAATTTATTAGAAAACGCGAACACCTGTTAAACCAGATTCGCGAGCAGGCAGCCGAAATCCAGAGGCTCATGTCGCAACTTGCGGAGGCGCAGCTTGCGGAGGCCAACATTCGCCACGACCAACCCTCGAATTCTTCCGATTATGGCACCGGCTCATCGACCAAGATCGGGTCTGACGCAGACATAGAGGAATGGATCTCCAAAGCTCGGTACATCGCAGAGGTTAGTAATACCATCGGGATTGGCGGCCCCGATATGCCGAAGAGTTCCTTGGTCAAAGAGAAGAACTCGAGCAGTAGCAGCGAGGATAGTGTCAGCGACGACTCCAAGGGCGCTCTAGAATGCAAGGTCGAAATCAAATCAGAGGACGAGGAAGTGACGCTCCGAGAGCGGGGGAACCCACCACGCCCGCACTCTGTCGCCTCCAGCAATAGTACCGATCGCGGCACACGCGCCCCTAAACTGGAGGGCTCTGGGAATCTAAAGCTTGAAATGTTGCCCTTCGAAGGCAGTCCGTTTGGCCTGATGGCCAACCTCAGCTTGAACAGTGATGAAGCGAAAACCCCGAAAGGCAGGGGCCACACACCAACGCTGAAGATGGAAAATGATGATTTTTTGAAACCCAGTCAGTGCTATGGGACTAGCTTCATTCACTAGCTTCTGAAACTCTCCACTCTCCAGATCCAAGTAGATTGCTCGATGAGCCGATCCTTCCCCACATCTTGACTACAGGACTTGTAACGCCTGAGGAAGCCGAGATGCTTTTCGACATGCACGTGGAACCCTAATTGCTTAAACGCCTGAAACTAACATTCTCGCTGATAGATATTTCCAACGCATGAATATCTCGGTATCTCTCCTAGATCCTGTCCTGTACACGGCGCAGAAGACATGTCTGCGCAGCCCTTTCTTATTCACAGTCGGTGTGTTTGTTCCGTTCTGCCGCCCATAGTGGACTCATCGATCAATCCCCGCAGTCTGCGCCATCGCATCGCGATTTTACACAGACCGCCCCGAGCTCTACCTTCAGGCTATGCACTTTGCGCAGCTGGCCGCAGGAACTGCATTAATTAGTGGCCACAAATCGGTCGAGTATTGCCAGGGCTACATTCTGATGTCGTTATACCCGATCCCCGCAAGGCGATGGGAGGAGGACCGGGTGTGGCTTTACCTTGGACTCGCCATCAGGTGCGTCCCGTTCCGCCGCTGTAACTGCAACAACCTCATCCCACACAGGATAGCGACCGACCTTAATCTGCATTTGCCTAATACCACTAAACCGACCGACGAGAACGACGCGCGCGAGATGCTAAATCGGACGCGCGTCTGGCTCAACTGCTTCAACCTCGATCGATCGACGGGATCACAGTATGGCAAGGCACCCATCATCAGCAACGACGATTACATGGCCAACCACTCTGAGGACTGGTGGCGAAGCTCACCTTACAACATGGCCTGCGATATTCAAATTTGTGCCTACACTGCGGAGTTCAAGGTAATGGCCACCTTCATGGCGAAGGTCTACAGCGACCCGAGTCACCCAACGGGTCTTAATAAGGTCACCCACATCGCTCGAATCTTGACCTAGGTGGATTGACTTTTGGATAGTTTGTCGACTTTGAAGGCCTTGCAGGGGAAACAGACGAGGAGCTCAAACGGCTCGCTGACAAGTGGCGGCTCGTCTTGGAGCAAGCGGACAAGAGAGATGTGGAAAATCGATTCCGCAGCGGGTTGCTGAACCTGAACTGCAGCTATGCGCGGCTGGTTGCGCTATCCTTTGGCATCCAACATAGCTTTGGCAAGAACAACACCGACGAAAATCCTTTCTTGATGCGGGTAAGCGATCTTGCCTTGAAAATACAATCTTTTATTCACATTATACTTTCCAGTGCTTGACTGTGGTAATGGAGGCTGTCACTGCCATCGTGCAGGATGTTGGTGGACCAGATCAAAGTCGGTATTTTCCACTAGCCTTCCTTCAATAATAACATAGCTGTTCTCAGAAGTCTACCTCCGTCACGGACCGATAGCGCAGAGCGTCTTCAGTGCTTTCGCTGCATCGATGCTAGTAAAGGTTTGTGCCCGCTTTCCACCAATCTACGCCCATCTAACGTCAAACCCAGCTCCTGCAGCCAAAGTTTGCGTCCTACATAACTACTGATAAGCGGCAAGAAATCTACGGACTCGTCGAAAATGTGATCAACCTATTGGCATCAACGGACGTGTCCATCGACGATAAACACGGGCCCAACCTCTACGCCCGTTTTCTGAAGAGCCTCTTGGCTGCTCCGTTAGCCAAGGTCGACGACTCGCGCCAGCGGCGACGCAGGCGGTCCAACTCGGGCGACTCGACGGCGTCCAGCCACACGTCGCTGGATACCTTGCATTCCCTCTCTCCCGCGCCGACGGCCGCGGCGCTCTCGTTTGACCGGTTCGCGCCCCCCCTTGGGGGAAGCATCGACCCGTTTATGCCCCTCGCTCTCCCCTCTGGGAGCGCCCTCGGGATCGATGCTGACCCGTCTGCTCCCGACTTTTATCCGCCGTTACCGTACAATCAAGACCCCCCTTTGGAATCTCTCGGAACGGGCTGGCCGGATGGTGCGCGATTGTTTCCTCATTCCATCGCGAGGAAACTCAAACCCCGGCAGATTTCTCCTGGATGAACCAGTTACCGAGAGCAGAATATACGAGACCTCATGAGGGGATGAATAGCAACTCGTATTGATTTTTTGTATCTTGCTTTTCAAATGGCTCGTCAACTTGTAGTACTTGTGTACTCCAATGTAGAATGCTTAATCGAGAGGCTGGCACGGTTCGGCGAGCTGGCGAATCAAGTTGTGGGTCTTGGATTTCTCAATTTTCAGAGCACGGGCGGATGCGGAAGGAATAAAAGACACAAATTCATCTCATCCGTGAGTTATATATCATTATAAGAGTCTGGCTCTCATCGGACGCGTCTACGGACGGCCAGAGAAAAAAGGTACAGTGACAAAAGGAAAACACGAATCCGCCTCACGCGCGCAAAACGAACCCGGCAATGACGAGCCCCTCGTACCCGTCATTCCGCATCTTGTCGTCCCGCTCCGCCGGATCTGCCGTGTAGAAGTGCGCGCCGATAACCGGATTGTGCACGCGCCAAAGCGGGATCGCGCCGCACACGCGCGTGGCGAACACCCACGCCGCGACGCCCGCGTCCGTGTACGCGGCGTCGCGGAACAGCGCGCGGTCGCGCGCCTGCGCGTCGCGCGTGTAGAAATGGTCCTGCGTACGCGCGTGCGCGAGGTGGTAGAGCGGGACCGTCCCCGACTGCGCGGTGGTGAAGACGCGCCCGGTGACGCCGTCGGGCTCGAAGAACCCCGTTTGACTCTCGGTGACGTGGGCGTTGCCGTCGTCGGCGGCGTCGGTCGTGTACAGGAAGTGCTCCGACTCGGTGTTGATGCGGCGGAAGAGCGGCGTGGAGTCCGCCTGCGGGCACTGCACTCGCTGTTCGCAAATAATTAAATAAAAATGGGACAGCGCAAGGGGAGGATGTCTTACCTTCCCGGGGCGGAACACCACCTGCGCAGCGGCCGAGTCCGGCAGGGCCGCTGCGCGGACGTGCGCGGAGCAGAAGAGGACGGCAGCCAGAACAGAGAGGGATTTCATCTTGCAAGCGAGCAAGTGAGCAAGTGAGCGACGATTGATAGCGAATGTGTGTGTCGCGGAGGGAGTGTGTCTGAGGGAGTGTGCTTATCCCGCGAGTCGATCCGAACTGCGCCTTTATCAAGTTTATGTAGCACCGCGCTCCGAGTCAGGAGCACCGAAGTATGCAGACGCCCCACTCCATTTCCCACCGCGTCTTAGATCGTCTGCTTTGTTCCCCTAGCTGCGGGAAGATCTATGTACGCAGCTGAGCCCTAGCGCTGCAACGTCGGATTCCGCTCTTCACGAGAACTTGCAGCCCACAAGCACAGAAATCTTGTCAACCCACACAGGAAGGATAACCAAATAATCCGAGCTGGAATGCTGGAAAGATACACAGAAAGTACTTACAATAACTTCTGCATATCTGTGGGCCCAGGGCGGAGAAAACATTCAAAAGACACTGCAAAGATATTCTAATCTAAGAATATCTTTTGAATACCTCCAGTGTCTTTTAAATAATTCCAAGACCAAGATATGTGAAAGTTATTGTAAATACTTTTCCAATATCTTTGCCCTATTTTGGCCTGGGTCATCTGGTTATCCTCCCTGTGCCATTTGTCCGCGGAGGTGAAGTTCAGAAAGGTGCCTATCCAAGGAAATCTTAGCAATCGGAGCCCCTCATCGAGCGCGCAGGGCGGAGCCAGAATGTCGGGAAAGGAGTGGCAGATTGTCGGCGTTGACGCCGCCCGCTAGCGATCTTGGCTAAAGTACACAGAGAATAGCAACTTAGCACATGATGCACGAGCGTTACTCGTAAGGAGCCCAATTTCTTTTTTGGCCTAGACGAAAGAACACAAGCAGACATAAGCAAGTCTCGGTCCGTCGGATTTGTCAGCATCGTCCTCGAAAAAAATCATTCGAAAAAACACAGCAGGAAAGCACTCCATATGCATGTCCACGTCTCTAATTACATACATGTACGCGTAGTCCTACACAGCAAACCTCCCCTCACACGAACAACACCACGAAATTACTCGGGAATATATACCGCCCGGGCACCCTCCGCGAATCATCCAGCAGCTCCCCATGCCACCACCCGTCCTCGGGCGTCGCCGTCACCGCGATAATGTCCCCCTCCTGGAAGTCGAACTCCTCCTCGATAGTCGCCGCGTAGTTGAACAGCGCTTTCACTATGTTGCGTGCGTTAGTTGGTACATAGTATAATTGAAGATAGAGACGCACCGTAGAACAGAATCCACTTCCCATCCGACGTCTGCCCCTGGTGCTGCTCCCCGCCCCGCACAGGCGACGGCGACGGTGACCGCTGCTGGTGCTGCTGCGTGTGTTGCGGCTGCATCAACTGCAACTGCTGTCCTTGCTGCTGCTGCTGCTGCGGCGCGCGCACCAACTGCTGTTGCTGCTGAGTCGGCGCCCTCACCAACTGTTGCTGCTGCTGCCCCGGAAAATAGCCCCCGCCTCCGCTCCCCGTCGACACCCCGCGCTGCAGCCCATTCACCGTCCCGTACCCGCTCGCGTGCGGCTGCGGCTGATACACCTGGTGCTGCTGCTGCTGTGGGGGCGGCGCCTGGTACGGCGCGGGCGGTGCGGGCGTGTACGCGCTCACAGGCGGCGGCGGCGGCGGCGGCGGGACATATGCTGGCTGTGGCTGCTGGTAAGGCGTAACCGCGCCGTACCCAGGCTGTCCCGGCGGCGCGCCACCGCCCGGACTCATGTAGCTCAGCCTCCGCTGCGGCTGCCCATAGCCCTGCGCCTGCGGCGGCCCCGCTTGTATCGACTGCCTCTGCTGCTGTTGCTGCTGCTGCTGCTGCTGCTGCTGCTGCTGATACCGCTGCGCCATCTCATCATGCATAACCCTTCCACTCGGGTCCAGTGCAATCCCCACATTATTCGGGCTCACCGCACCCTGCCGCCCGCCTCCCTGCTGCTGCTGCGGCGGCGGCGCGATGAAGCTGTGTCGTACATTCGCGAGCACGGGCGCAGGGCTCGGACCGCGCGACATCGGCTGCGGGCTCGCGCTGCGCGACCCCGTCCCGATCCCCGCGTACCCCATCTGGCTCGCCGGCCTTGCGAGGCTGCCCTGGCTCGCGTTATACGCGTGGCTCGGGCTCGGGCTCGGGCTCACCCCACCCGCACCCGGTCCACCCGCATTGCTATAGCTCCCCCGTCGACTCCGGCTTCCCGAGCGGCTGACGGACTTGCGTTCGCCGGGCAGCGACTGATGGTAGTCCGTCAGCACGTCCGCGATGGCCTCCGCGCCCGCGGGCTGCACGGACGCGGGGCGCATGAACGCCGCGGTGATGGGCGCGGGGTTGGGCGAGGCGGGGCGCGAGGCGGACGGGTGCGGGCCAACGACCGAGTCCGCCGAGTAGCGGTAGTCCCGCGCGGGCCCGGGCGACGGCGCGCGCTGCTGCTGCTGCTGCTGCTGCTGCAGCGCCGACGGTGAGATCGACGCGCCTGGCGTGGCGAGCGACATCGAGGAGAGCGGTCGCGCGTTTACGTTTGCGTTCGGCGGGGGCGCCATGTCCATCGTCCCGCGCCGCGACTGCGATGTCCCCCGCGTGCTCCGTCGCCTCACCGTCCCCGACGCGCTCTGCAGGTCCTCCATCTGCTTCGCCAGCGGGTCGAACCCGCCGTTCTGGGGCGCCGACCCCATCCCGGAGCCCGCTTGCCGGCTCGAGCTCTGCTGCGCCGTCGGATCGCGCGAGAGGTCGACCTTATACGCGTTCGGGCCGACCTTGATGAACGTGTCCGCAGTGGGGTCGATCGGCTCCGCGAGCGGGTCGCGCGGGGGGACGCGGTAGGAGGTGGGGCGGCGGACGATGTCAGAGGGGGCGGGGGAGACACCGTTGGGTTGGTGGTGTTGTTGTTGCTGCTCGGGGGGCGGGACGCTCGCGCGGTGGCTCTGCGTGTTCTGCCTCGAAACCGACGCCGCCGCAGTGACGGACGGCGGCTCGTCCCCGCGGCGCACACCCCCGGCGCCGATGCCCGCGGCGTTCGTCGCGGGCTCGTCGTCCGGCGGCGGGATCGAGGAGCGGCGCTGCGGGGGCGGGCGCTGGGATGAGCGCGGGAAGTTGGCGGAGTGGAAGGTCGGGCGGGAGGAGGAGGAGGGGACGGCGTTGGGGTCACTGAAGTTGACGAACGCGGGGGGGTCGGGGATCTGGCTGCCCGTGCCGTAGTCGTGCACGAAGGTCTCCATGTCCTTCGCGGGCTCCATTTGCTCCAGCGCGAGGCGCATCTTTTCGCAGGACTTAAAATCGAAAAATAGGAACGAGAATAAGAGTTGTTTAGCGGTGAATTAATTGAAGGCGCACGCACCTCGTCATCGGAGACGCAGACAGTCGAGACGGCGTTGGCGTACGCCCACATGTTGTCCTTGGTAAACTCCAGGCGCTCCTCCTCGAGATCCTGGCAGCTATCGCAGAACACCTTCCAGTCCAGCTCCCACTTTGCGACCGTGTCTGTCAGCGCGCGCGCAAAATTCGCGAAATCGCGCTCGTTCTGCACGACGGTCTGCTGCGCGCGCTCAAGCTTGAGGTGTATTTTTTCCGCGTCCTTGCCCTGCACGAGCCCCAGCTGCGCCGTGTACGAGTTGATGCGCATGCAGTCGTTCTCGTACTTGTCGCGCGCCTTGGTGACGTACCCCTCCTGCGTCTGCTTCGCCTTGAACTCCTTCTCGATGCCGGCCTGGTACCCCTTCTTGTGGTGCTGCTGCTTGGCGTGGAAGGCCGAAGCCTGCGCCTCGAGCTCCGTGCGTACCTGCTGCGCGAGCGTGAGGTGGAAGGACGCCTGTCGCTCGGTTTCGACGCGGATGGTGTCGAGCGAGTTGCGCAGCTCCCTAGTAAGGGTCGTCAGTGGATCATTGAGAAGCGCCCACTTGGTGGCAATTCCTGGACAAGATCCACATGAGATGTCGGATCCAGCGCCCAAGCTCGAGCTCGCCAAGACGCCCATGTCACTCTAAGGCCAGTGTACTGCGACTCACCCTATCTCGTCCCGCCCCAAAACCTGCTTCGCCAGCTTGGCCAACCGCTTCGCATAGTCGTCCTCGATGGCCGCCCTGCCACTCCATCAACACCAGCGCAATCCAACAGCACAGATGCATGCGCACCTCTCCTTCCAGAAATTGCGCAGCTCGTCCGTCGTTCGCGCCGCCCCACGCATCCGCGCAAAGAGCACATCGACCCCGCCATCGAGCACGCCCCAGAATGCGTTGCAGAAGTCGGTGGATCGGTCGTAAGGGCCCGGGTCCCCCCGGGCATATTTTGAGAGTGAAGTGGTGGATGGCTGCCGTCTAGCAGACATGCTGGGAGTCGAAGGGAACAAAGCCTTTGGCACGCCAAAGTCAACCGTAACCGTAACCGAAACGCGTGGTCGTACGTAAGCCCGGTCAATCCAACCAACGGCAAATAAACGCGAAATGAATCCGCTGTTTCATCCTCGACGGCCTCCTTTCACGGTGCTGGAATGGATACAAGGCGAAGTTGACTCGTCTGACAAGCTATATCTGATCCAGGGACGTCGTGAACCACAGAAAGACAAACCTCCTGCACCGCAAACGCTACGACTTCGGCATTACCTGTCCATGGTGAAGACTCAGAAGCACAGAGAAGCTCTTACCTCTCTTCTGTTGTCAACCCATTTGTTGGCCGCTGAAGTACTGCGATGGGGAGACCATATGCAACCACGAGAGGATGATCGTGCTAGACGTGTATGCCGGTTCTGCAAAGTTGAAGTTGAATCTCCCGAACATGCCCTGCTAGCTTGTGACACCTCAATGGAGGTTGTGTCCCTGCACACTGCTTTCTTGGAGAAATTATTCATCACTGCACCGAACCTACGGCAGCTCATGGATGAACCGGATAATATTGAGTTCTTCAAGTCCATGGTCTACGAAAGATCAACCGTGGCCCTCGTGGCTAAATTTGCACATGAAGTTCTTCAGGTTTTCTACGCTACTCCCGTGTTTCGATTGGCTGGTTAAGAGGTATCCATGTTTCTTTCTGTTTCTTTCTGTTTTTTGCCTGTATGTATCACCTGGGTTCTACAACGCGACAGGAGACTGGGGTGCGTGAGCTCGGCTTGGGAGATATATAGAGGTCGGGGACGATGGTGTACATAAAAGCCTGTAGTACACCGGGATACTTCCCGAAACCGGCGTTCCTAAGCGGGACCATGCCGTGTAATGATACCTACCTACCTACCTACCTACCACGGCGAGCTCGGGTTTCACTTCACTTAAATTCCTAGCGAGCTCCAAAGTGTTGTCCAACAAGGTTTTCATCACTGATTTCGAATTGATTTCGGATCAGTTCAAGTGGTGGTGGGCAATACATCAAGCGATCAATTCATTCTCACGCCTCCGGTGCCGAATTGCTGACATTTTGATTGACTCAATTTTTCCAACACAGATTCCGGGCCCAAACCGCTGGCGTTCGCTTAGCTCAAAGGGAGTGGTCCACATTAAATTGAGCTACGGATGTTATGTCGAGGGGGATTTCCTGAATTCTCATTTCTAGTTGCGACCGAACGAAATCTCCTACTAATACAGCAGGTGTATACACCTAAAGTGCGAAAACAAAAAATCCCCCTCGACATAACATTTGTCTACTTGTTTAGACTGTATCACTCCGCAAGTGTCAGAGGAACGCAGACGATCCGAGCGTGTTTGAAAATGACAACTACCATCATTTTACACCTATTTTGACTGCAGTGATCGAGTCCATATCACCCCAGGAAATGTGAATGAATGGTTCATAACCTCTTGAAACAGGTATAAAAAACTTCTTAAAGTATCCCAGAGTCACCCTACTCTTTTTCAAAATTTATTCCAGTATCTGGTCGTTGAATGGATTTGTTGCGCCTTTCTTAGCTCCAACTATGCAGAAGTGTTGAGATATCAATGAGCTCTGGTGACCTCAATTCCTGTGGAAAAAAATCATGGCTCCAGACAATGATTTGTATGGATACATGGTACATTTTAGCCACATTTGGTATAAGATAGATAGAAGATTTAACCCTCTGCGAGTGTAAAAAGTGGTGGGTCAACCAGAACTGATCGGCTCTCGAATCAAGTCGCACGTGATCGTCACGGATCAACGATCCCGGTTGCCCACCACCAGTTCAACTCAAATTCAACTATAATGTTTACTCGAGTTGGAAATCTGTTCTTTAGGCAGGGAATGGTTGGACCTACTATACATTGAGTGTCGTTTGACTATCGTTGAGAACGCCGACGGCTTCCGATCAAGAATCCCATCAGTGATGCCATCAAACTGGTCGGTTCAGTGTTCATTTTATAACTTCCACTGGTCCTGAGGTCATTCAAAATAAGCAGAACCATTCAAAATTCATTCTAAACCTGCACCTTTCATCGTATATAAATAATTGTATTGTTGGATGTGGGACGTCAGTACTGGCGGAGAGGGAATGTCTAAATTTGCTGGTTTAATTGCTGTTTATTCTCTGAATATATACGGAACCTACCGTGAATAGAAGTAGAATAATCAACAAAATTTGAGAAAATGCTCGACATGATGGTGTTATAATTCCCAACATTAAATTATCAGTACTACAAGCATTAGGGCATTTCAAACCTTGAATTCTAACCTTGTTTCCACGAAGGCTGGGTTAAACATTCAAACCCCTCAAACATTGCTTACATGTTGTGCATGGACCCAGGATTCCAAGCAAAAGTCTGATACAATATGTTACATAAAGAGAATAATACTAGAAACATCCACCTAGGTACTATGCTGAACTTGCTTACAAGACCAGTGGTAAACCAATTTGTCAGAACCAAAATACTGCAACCAAATGATAGATAAGTACAAAGTAGGAAGCTAAAGAAGACAATATAAAGAAAACAATAGAGATCCGAGACATTTCCATATTCTTTCACAGGGGTGACATATATTCATACCTCAGCCTCAAGACAGTTTGTATCTTCAAGAATTGAGTTCAGCAAGATCAGCAAGTGCACTTTGATGGTGTTGCTGCACAGCACCAAGCCTAGCATCAACCTGAGCTACATCACTCATTTGTGATGACCTTCCAAAGAGTGGCCGAGCATTCTCCCATAGTTCCACTGTTTTCATGAACTGCCCTCTTTGTCGTGCCAGATCTCCAAGCCTTAACATGCAGTTAGCCCTGCTGCGATGGACATCCATAAATGTGAAGGTGTCTAGTGCCACAATGAACAGACTGTGTGCTGTCTTATCATCTCCATCAGAAAGAAACACATCTCCTAAAAATTGGAGTGCTTTGTAAAATGCCAATCTCTCCTTAGTTTTCTTTGCATGTCCCAGGTATACCACTGTCCAGAAAGATGCCCAGCCAAAATCACTGACTCTCCATCGACTAGTATCAGCCAGTCTCTCCAGACAGTAGCTCACAATCTCCATGTTAGTTCCCCAAGATGAATTTAGGCATTGCTCAAACAGAATCTTTGCAACCACAGTATTAATATCACAGTAAACCATCTCACTAGAATGTCCGATACTCTTGAGCATTACTCCTGCCCTCTCCAAGCTCTGCTGCACATTGTGTGAGCATGCACCAATAATCACATCAAGCAGGGCAACATTAAGCAGGCCAACAGCAGTGTGATATATGTTTCCTTCACGCATGGTGTTCTCGATGGCTTGGGTATGGATCCTCCGAGCCTCAGCATATTCAGACTTGAGTACATAAATTTCTGCCTCAGAAATGATGATACGCAGATACAGGGACCACCACTCATTCCACAGTGATTCAGCAGCTCTTTCCCTCTGCTAAGCAGAGCCGTACTCTGTTTACAGTGTCCCCAGGCCATGTAACACATAGCTTCAATCTTCATTAAGGTGGCTTCTGTGTGGAAGTTTCCAGACACCTGAGCAAGCATCTGTCCCTCACGAGCATCTATCTGGGCAGCAGAATAGTCTCCTCTGTCCCACTTTATTTGAGCAAATCTGGACAATATTGTGGCCTGCTGGGTGGTGCTTCCTGAGGATCTTGCCAATGCAAGTCCTTTTCTGAGAAAGTCCTCCCCTTGAGATGGATCGCCCATGAAATAGTAATAATAATGGCCAGCTGCTACATAAAAGTGTGCTATACACATGTTAACCAGAAATCTGGGTTAGAATTATGATTAGAAGCTTACCTTCATCAACCAGATTATGGAGTTGCGCAGGAGAAATACTGCACGGGTCACCAGTAGTTCTGCAGTGGGTGATAAATGATTCGTTGAGGCAAGAGTCTCGATGATGAATTGTAGCTCCAATTTGTGATCCTGTAGTTTGGGAAAGATGCTTGGAACAACATCCATCAAGTTAAGCCATGCACGTCCAGTAAGCCGGCTGAATGCATTCAGTGATATTGTGTATCCTATAGAGTCCAATAGATCTGGACTATCTGGATGTAATCCTCGTTGGAGTATCTGTTTCAGGTTCCAGAAGTTGGTTTCGATCTGGTCTATTATTGCTGCCATCTGGACCTGACCACGGTATCTCTGGTATAGCTGCAACAGTGAATGAAAGTGCCTCTGCAGAGGTTCAGTCAGATGAGCTGAGGGTGGGTGAAATAACAGCACATGCTCCCTAATGGGTACCAAGGCCTTCAGTCGCTTGTTGTTATCAAAGTGCTGATTTGATTCTGGCGGAAAAAGTGCTTGATCTTGTTCCTGTCCTGTTGCTCCTTGACAAATGCGAGAATCTTGTGAAGTGTCCTAGACATCTTTTGAGCACATATGTGGAATGCTTATAGATATAGATATACTCGGTAAATATACCTATGTGATCCAAGGTTGTTGGTGGTAGAAATCCTGTAGTTTCGGATTTTATGTGCAAGTTGATGATAGCATATAACACTTGATGGATGTTTTCCATGAGCTCAGCACATGTATCCTTGTTCCTCTTTACTTTCTAGGATTCTGAGTCAGCCTCATAGCACATCCAGCTAGATTTACCTACCTGCACCACTGTAATCAATGCAAGGGTTGTATTTGAAATAGCTTCCACGAAAGGTGTGCCAAATGCATCATTTAGTTCATTCAAGAGTGGCATAGCAGGAGCCAAACAGGCTACAATGTTGTCCAGACGGATTTCGGTGATAGTGGGTTGATGGGGCATCTTTGGAATGATGAACAGCTGCTCTAAATTAGCAGCCTTTTATGTTCCTTCATATTCTCATGTGCTATCATCTGTACAGTAGGGATCCCCAAAAATAGGCTCAAACATGGCACATTCACACGGGTTAGTGGTTAAAATTAGTGGTTGGTGGTTAGCGGTTAGCGGTTAGACAATAGATGTTAGGGGTTAGGGGTTAGGGGTTAGTGGTTAGTGCTAGGCTCAGGTATCTTGTAATGCTGTTGAAGGCAGTTGTGAGGGATGGCAACATTAATGGCAGTTCAAATTTAGAAATCAAACCCGACACATTCTGAACCAAAGGCGGCACATTGAGCTAATGTGCCGTGCTTTCGTAAATGTGTCATGCTGTTGCACATCATATATCCTCCTGCAAAAGGATTCTTTTGACAATAAGGGTGATACTATCTGATCCCATGTTGGATTTCCCTTCTCCAATCCCCCCGGAGTTTCCCGGAATCATTCCTACGGGATCCGTGGACGGGAAGTAAATGTTGAGCGCAACAGTTGTGATGAATCAATTTTGATCCTTCATGCATGTCCGAGTCCAATTCAAGTCTGAGTCCAATTCTCGGCTAAATCCGAGTCCTTCTAGTCACATCTCAATTGAGTCGGGAAATAGAGCCTCAAGTCGGATAATTAGCCTTGCAGTGATTTTTTGTTGACTGGGAGAGGTTTACTTTTAGTTTTGAGCCTGGACATTGTTGATAGGCAGCTTGCTCGGGCACAACAAAGGTACAGCCATGTTCCCGATTGAGACGAAAAGAAAAACAGTGATAAAATGAGCACCGCCAGTCCTCAAGGTCGAGTTTGCCGGGTGGAGTATGCAGGCAGTGCGTGGCGTCATTGGCGAGAGTGGCACAGGGTGGTGTATTCTCAAGGAGGTTGCCGCTGCTGCCGACCCCAATGACGGCTACGAGGATGTGGGCGACGTGTTCTCCAAGACATCAGCCATCCTCTCAGGGCTCGACGATGCAGGGCACTTTGGCTTGGAGGCCCTGGCACATGCGGTGGACCCCATGCACTCGCTTGTCCTCCCCACACTCGACTTCTCCTTGACCTTCCGTGCCTCAGAGGCGTGGTGCACTGTTGATGCCGATGGCCCCATGCTCGTCGACCTGCTGTCTGAGAACGGGTGGTTCGAGTCCCACATGAAGAATCTGTGGCTGTCATGATCCGGCTTTTCAAAGCCTTGAACACCGGGTCAGACCGCGATCACGGGAACACATTATCCCATGACCGCGTCGCAGCAAGTCACACATAACACCAAATCCCTAAAGACGGACGACACGCAACCTCGATATCCTGACAACTCACGATCACATCCCAGTCGCCTATACATTCTCTGGCTAAACATCAGATCCCGAGCGGCAGGATAACGTGTGATCGCGATACTCCAACAACTTGCGATCACATCCCTGTCGCTCGAACCCCTCTTCGGTTTCAACAATAGCCCTTTACGCCTCACATAGGGTATATTGAAACATAACACATAGGGTTGACACAATCGGACTCCTAGTTATATTAGTATATAAGCCCGAGGTAGAAACTCCTGTACTTTAGATTCTACCTTGTCTAATCTCAGGCTTTACCTTTGCTTGACTCTTGTTCCCTCGGGATTATGAGGGACGCTGGATTCTCACCTGTGGCACTACATACGGCGCTGCCTACGACCTTGCATCATCTTCCTCAGCGGATACCACTCCGTCTTTGGCTCCTACCAGTTCCCACCTGTAAGACACTTGTGGCCTTACATCCCAGGACCAAACGAGGAAGCTGTTCGTCTCGTACTACTACTCGGCGACCGCACAGGTTACTAAACGGGTTGTTAAACCCCGGGCGGGATTACTATTTGGACGACTCAAGCCGACCTATAGGCTGTCGTTGACAGTGGCTCTCCAACTCGGACTCGAGCTCCGAGGATGGGTGGCTCGACGCCCCTGCCCCGTCTGTGTTGCGCCGCTCGTCTGAGAGCTGGCACTTGGGTTTGGATGAGGGCTGGGCCCCCATGTGAGAGCGCAGCTGGCTCGGGTTCAGCTCCGCATTTGCG
Organism: Mycena rosella; assembly: GCA_029378255.1. NCBI lineage: Eukaryota > Fungi > Basidiomycota > Agaricomycetes > Agaricales > Mycenaceae > Mycena > Mycena rosella. Next base: position 44,426 of record JARKIE010000099.1, read on the forward strand.
GGGCACCTTGCTGAGCCAGAGAGCCTGTTCGCGTGAAAGCAGCTTGCCTTGTACCATCACCATCCATCAGGCCCCGGGAAGCTCCACCAAAGGACTGTCCGGAAACTTATTGGATTTCAGCCTCAAAAACCCATTTTTTTTGCAGCTGCCGGCATTCTGGACCTCAAAAACCCAATATCGGACAAGGCTTATCACACATCACATCCATGACTCCGCTGAACAAATGCTGCGTTTTTGCGGCAAAATTGCTGTTTCCCTCCTTTTGCTCCCTATTCGCTCTTAATGTACCCAAATGAGTGTTTCCGGCAAAAATGGACCTGGCTGCCTTGCATCAAGATTTTAGTCCAGTAAATCCCCACCGAGTCTCGAAAACCCAAATTCCGGACAGGGTTTGACGACTTTGGGGCCTTAAAAACCCAAAAATTGGACAAGGAAACAGCCAAATTTCACCCTCAAAAACCCAAATTTTCGGACAACCCTTTGGTGGAGCTTCCCGGGGCCTCATCCATCAGACAGTCCATCCAATCCTCCTTGTCCACCCTTCGCCCTCCACCCCATGCAGGCCCCATGCTCCCTCCCTATTCCTCTTCCGTTCTCTTTTCTTCTGACTTACATATCTTCCCTGCTCACGACCTCACGACAATCTCTCTCCCTTCTTCTTTCCTTCCTATCTGTATCTGTATCCGTATCATAAACAAAGAGTAAATATGAAAGTAGTAGTGGTGTAGTGTAGTACATTGAAGTACATGTGTTTTTGAAGCAGCGAGGACGGGGCTCTCTCTTGCCGCTTCCAAGTTGCTCTGATGGTTGGTCAGGTTGGTTATGTAGTTGCTTTGTCTATGAACGCAGATGCAGACAAGACCAGTGCAGAATGGTAATTTGAATTGAATGAACATCAAGATGAATTTATGAAATGAACAACGATAGGGTCGGGCGAAATCTCCCCCCTCAACAACCCAACATCACATTGTGGTCGAATTTTCAAGGCAGGATGGGCTGATGACAGGGAGGATGTCCCGCAGAAATCTCCACTAGTGCTGAAGAGACTGGCTGTATCCCCGTTCCCCGGCTCCTAGGAGCTTGCAATGTGATGGTGATAGTGCCAGGCTCGACCTGCAGCAATTCTAACGATGAGCTGGGACCCCAGATCCTAGGCGCAGGAGGGCGCCGCGCACGGTGAAGAGGAAGGGGAACATGGGGGAATGAGGTGCACATGAGGCTCAATAATTCAGGCCTTAACAGGTGGAGTGGAGTCTGAACAAGCAGTTATGGAAGCGGAAATACCGGGGATGAGGTGAAAGTGAGACCCAAGCGCTTGACAGGGATCGAAAAGAGGTATGAACTGGTTCCGAGGGGTGAGTGTAAACATCACACTAAATGACATAAAAATCGGGCTTGAACATTAGGATATAAATGGTGATTCCGGTTTGAAAAATTTCGGGCTTGAACATGCGGGGATGGAATGTGCCAGTTTCTGGTTTACAAATGCAGCCGAGGAAGCGGAAGGCTAAGTTGTGATGAGATAAAGCCATGAACAGTTGAAAAGAGTGCTCGACACGAAATGAGCACAAGTGTTAACGTCGCTGATAGTCAGGTTCAAAAATGAAGAAATCAAGTGATCTGGGTTGAAAATATTCAAGAAGCCAATCTGGAAATGACTAGTGTGCATAGAAGTGGGTCGCTTGCGCGTGAATCATAGTGTAGGAACGAGCTTGAATGGTTGAAAATGGGTGTGAACATTCAGGCTGGACCCGGGGATGGAAGGTCCCACATTCCGGTACAGAAAGGCAGCCTAGAAAGCCAGGTGAGACAACGAGTGAAACGGGGGCACGAATTGAAATGAGCACACGCGTTACTTTAAACGTCGCGCATGGTCGGGTTGAAAATTGAGGAAATAGAGTGATTCGCGATTGAAAATATCGAGAAGGCCGATCTGGAAATGATTGGAGTACATCGAAGTGGGGAGCGGCCAGCGAGGTGGGTTTTCGTGGATTTCAACCGCGAGATGATGGAGGTTTGCTAAGTTGGGAACACAAACATAATGACACTGAGGTGAACCGTGAACGTGATTTTACCTGGATTACTTAATACTCAAGTTGTTAGATCGTCTGGTTGGATGATCGTCATTAAATCATTTGAGATGGACGGAGGGCATGAGCTTGAAATTGAAACGATTGAATGCACGATACTTATGCTGCGAGGGAATAGGAACTCGTTTGAGATGGCCATCACTGTTGCCGGATCACATCAATCGGCATCTCAACGGATCACCTACCGAGCGTGGCGTGCCGCGGGCTCCACCATCGCATAAGTTGCTGCCTCTTTCACACTCTCCCCCTCGTTGCTGCGCTCGACGCCGACGGCCCCCACGGCGTCCCGATTCCCCGCGCCCCGCGCTCCCGCTCTTCCGCTCCGTCGCGCAGGAAATCCCCGCCGCTGAAAGCCCTCCCTCATGCGCCTCTCATTCATGACCTCTTGCAAGTTTCTGGTGAGTTCTCGTTTTGTCTACGGCGAGGTCGATGCGGAGGAGAGAGAGAGGAGCTTCGGTTGCGGATGACGGCAGGTGCTGGTGGGAATGAGACTCACGACACGAGGGCGGCCTCCCCATGCTCATGTGGGTACGTCTGCGTGCCGGGATGAGGCGCACGCGCCGGGACCAGACGTAAAACGCGCGGAGGCCATGTAAGCATCCTGCGTACCCTCCTCTGCTTGTGGGAGAAGGTGGGATAACGGGTTGGCGCGTGGAGGTGCGGACGTGGCGCAGGAGACGGCGAGGGCGTTATACACCCTTCCCGTACTCCTCGGCGTGCGTCTGCGTACCCGAATGACACGGGCGAGGGGGGACGGCGTACAACGCCCCGCCCGCGGGGACGAGACGTCCGCAACCCGGAGCGTCTGTGCTCGTTTCGCGGGGACGAACGAGGCGGAGGCGGGGACGAGTCACCCGCGACCCGGGAGCGCGTCTGTGCCCGTTTCGGGGGACGATGCGGGGGCTGGGCGACCAGGCGGAGGTCTGGGGTGGAGCGTTTGGGTGCGGAACGAGGCGACGAGGACGGGAGAGCGAGTGGCGTCGACTCACCCGCAGCCCTCGTTCTCCTTCTCTTTTTACCCGCGGTGGGCCTCGCCACACGTTCGTGCGAGGCGCAGACGGCGTTGCCCGCCCTCCACGAGCCGGGCTACCTACGCCATGTCCGTGCTGGTTTTGGCGCGGGTTTGTGCAGGCTGTACGCCTTCCTCTGCTCGTCTGTGTGCGAGGATGAGCCGTACGACGCGGGGGCGAGGCCCACGAGACGCGGCACTCGTCTGCGTCTAGGGACAAGACGCACGAGTCGGGCAGAGTGTTCCAAGCTCTCCCCGTGCTCGTTTCGGCGCCAGGACGTGGGGCGTTCCCCGCCCTCCTCGTGCTCGTTCTCGTGCACCCTCAACCGTCGCGTTCTCGTTCCCCTGTACGGAGAATACGAGTTGGCGGCGTCAATGTCGTTCTTGTTTTCGTTGAAGATTCGGTAGACATCCCAGATGTAGTAGTATACTCATTCCAATCCCAAGCAACTTTGTGAACAACTCTCCCCAGCTACTCCTGCATAGTCTGGATCAAGTGTCGGGTTCGAACCCGTAGCTGTCAAAATCATGATGAGCACGTGAGTGCACTTGAATATTCCCACGGGTCAAACAAGGCGGGCGAAATAGCCTTGCACCGCTATCCTTAGATAATTGTCCATTCACGTTCCCAAGCCACTTGCAGCTTTTTTGGTGTGCATTACCGTTTTTCTTGAGAACACCAGAGCAGTTCAGAGCCGTGGGAGTGTACACGTGCACTCACGTGATGCTCATGATTTGACAGCTACGGGTTCGAACCCGACACTTGAATCAGACTCCAGATAAGCATAAAAAATTTCGACTATCTTAATTTTTTTTGGCGTTATGGAGTCTGACATTTGGGAGACTAACTCCTGCATACTCCGGCAGGGCCGTATCCGCAACACGTTCGTACTGTTTCCAGCGGCTGTACCGTGTATGAAGACTCGCCAGATCACACCAACTACCAACCCACTATGGCCTTCAGCGGCTCAGCTTCACTTGGTGCTCGCTGCTTCAATCGCACTTTCCGGGGCCATCTTCATCGAGAATGACTTTCGAGAATGACTTGCCGATTTGACCAAGTTGAATCTCACATTTGATTTCATCGCCGTGGGAGGTGAGAGACCACTGTTCTGATGTTACATATGCACTGACCGCTCTTCCGTTGAAGGGGGAACAGCGGGAAATATCGTCGCCAACCGGCTGTCCGAAAATCCCAGCCACTCTGTTCTGGCCTCGAAACCGGCGGCTCGTAACATTTTCCTGTGAACTCACCCCTTCATTTTCCAACGCAGAAATGCTGGTGTTCTGGCGTCTCGTTCTTTGGTGCGCGCATACACCGCAAGACTGGAATTACACGATGATACTGCAGACTGCTTTGAATGGTCGTTCACTGGCTTACACCTCGTTGTTTCATTGTGCGCTCCGTTAGTAACTAAATCTGTTTTGACTGAGTATTGTTTTACTAACCACAATGCACAGACTACATGGTTTTACACCCGCAGATCAAAGTAAGATTTCGACAGGTTCGCCAAGGACAGTAGCGATTCTGGCTGGACCTAGGACAACCTGGTTCCGTATATTAAGAAGGCGAGGCCCACTCCACGTCTTTGCTTAGAATGATCACGCAGGGACTCCTTAGGACGAGCACTTTGTCAGGGCTTCCGACCACCACAATACGACCGACCAGTTTGACCGCCAGCAAAGATACATTTATATCTACCATTCTCGAGACGGGATCTACCGTCCGAGTCGAATAGGTTCACTTCCTCTCAGACTATCCCTGCGTCTGCTGTATATTATGAGAACCTCCCAGACTCTCGACGACGAATCACGCGAAATAACCCGATGTTCACCCTGTTTCAGAGCGAGAGCTGAGTCCTACTTTCGTCCCGATTAAATCTGAGTCAACAATTTATTCTGACAGGAAGTTGATTCCCCGCGAACAAAATTCGTGCGAACTCGCTCTCGCATATCTCATGTGTTCAACTCCCTCTGCATATATATCCCCGCACCAAATCCCGCCCGAATCAGACCACTCGCGTGTGTCAAGAGCGGTTGACGACGATGCCGAGTTCGGGCAAGAAGCTCCTGCATCGCCGCATGAACACGCCACCCGCCGTGCACTCCGAGTTCGTGCCGCGCCTGCGAATGAAAACAGGAAATCCAGATCCATTGTGCGAATCCAGACCTGTTGGATCAGATAATAAGATAAAAGTTGGAGAGTACTAACTTGAAAGAGGCAAGTAAGCTCGCTGCTTCGAAAAACGCGTGTATTCAAGTGTCGACTACACTATGATATTTATTTATTTGCTTGCTTCGTTTATTTTACGGATACGAATAGGAAGAGAGATCGTCGCGGGGTCGTGAGCGGGGAACATATGTAAGTCGGAAGAAAGAAAAAAAGAAACAGGAGAGGGAGCGAGGGGCCTGCGCGGGGCGAAGGGCGGAGGATTGGACGGACTGTCAGATGTATGGCGATGGTGTAAGGTGCAAGCGCTTCACACGAACGGACTCTCCCTCGGCTCCGGCTCGGCGAGGTGCCCCGTGAACGCGGAGCTGAACCTGAGCCAGCTGCGCTCCGACACGGGGGCCCAGCTGTCGTCCTAACCCGTGTGCGAGCTCTCAGGGCCCGAGTGCGAAGATGAGCGGCGCGACGCGGCGGGGGCGGGGGCGTCGAGCCACCCGTCCTCGGAGCCCGAGTCTGAGTGGGAGAGCCAGGGATTCCACGCGGACGCGGAGCGCGAGTCGAACCACCCGTTCTCGGACGGCGGGTCGACGAACGCGGGCGCGTCGGCGTCGGCAGTGCGCCACGCCTCCGAGGCACGGAAGGTCGAGGAGAAGTCGAGCGTGGGGAGGACGAGCAAGTGCACGGGGTCCACCGCGTGTGCCGGGGCCGCCCACGCCGAAGTGCCCTGCGTCGTCGAACCCCGAGAGGACGGACGACGTCTCGGAGAACGCGTCGTCCACGTCCTCGCAGCCGTCATCGGGGTCGGTGGTAGTGACCTCCTCGAGGACGCACCACGCCGTGCCGCTCTCGCCGATGACGCCGCGCACCGCCTGCGCGCTCCACCCCGCGGACTCGACCTTGAGGACGGTGCGCGCGGAGGACGAGGAGGACGCGTACGCGGACATGCGGCCGGTGGGGGAGGGCGCGAGGGGGACGAGGAGGTGGGTGGTCACCGTGGGGACAGGCGCGGGGAAGTGGTGCTGGAGCTCGGCGGCGGGGGACGCGGCGTTTGCCGTCGTTGCGGCCTTGTTCCCGCAGGTGGACTTTAGCATCTCCGTCGACTGCACAATCGTGGCCTTCTTCGCGGGACGGCACATGCTCCTGCTCCTTGTGCATGGACAGCTCCCAGTCGGCCTTGTAGAGCGCGCGGCCGGCGATGGAGACGTTGTCCACGAGCTGCTGGAAGATCGGGTGGCTCGAAGAGAAGTTGCGCGCTGTGCAGAGCCCGACCTGCGTCATTCCGCGCGCGGGAGGAACTGCCCCCCGTGCAAGGGCGGCGCAAGCGTCGTGCGCGCGGCAAAGGAGAGACACTGCTGGATGCTCGGATTCGCGGCATGAAACAAGCGCGCGACGGAGACCGTGCCAGTGCCGGGGGTTGTGAGATGGGTGACGAAGCGGGTGAGGGCGTTGCGGGTCTGGCTGAGGAGTCTTTGACCGAGATTCGTGGCCTGGGGGCGGATTGCGGAGGGGATGTGTATCGAGCGGGTTGCTGTAGGCGGGGCCTTGCGGGCGATTGCCCGGGCCCCGTGGGATGCGAGTTGCATCGTTGCTTTCTGGTACCGGTGGTAGAGAAAGCCGAGAGCTTAGGGCGGGACGGCGGCTTAGGGTGGAGCGCCGCGTCTTGTGCTGAGTGGCGGTGCTCATTTCATCACTGTTTGTCTTTTCGTCTCAATCGGGAACATGGCTGTACCTTTGTTGTGCCCGGGCAAGCTGCCTATCGACAACGTCCAGGCTCAAGACTAAAAGTAAACCTCTCCCAGTTAACAAAAAATTACTGCAAGGCTAATTATCCCGATTTGAGGCTCTATTTCCCGACTCAATTGAGATGTGACTATGTACATAGAAGGACTCGGATTTAGCCGAGAATTGGACTCGGACTTGAATCGAACTCGGACATGCAGGAAGAATCAAAATCGATTCGTCACGACTGTCGCGCTCAACATTTACTTCCTGTCCACGGATCCCTTAGAAATGATTCCGGAAAACTCCGGGGGGATTGGGGAAGGGAAATCCAATATGGGATCAGATATAGTATCACGCTTATTGTCAAAAGACTCCTTTTGCACGAGGATAGACGAAACACGACAGCACGACACATTTACGAACGCACGGCACATTAGCTCAATGTGCCGCCTTTGGTTCAGAATGTGTCGGGTTTGATTCTAAATTGAACTGCTATCAGTCTTTCCATCCCTCACAACCACCTTCAACAGCATTACAAGATCCTGAGCCTAACACTAACCCCTAACCGTAACCCCTAACATCTAATGTCTAACCGCTAATCACTAACCACCAACCACCAACCGTAACCGCTAACCCGTATGAATGTGCCGTGTTCGAGCCTATTTTGGGGTGTACAGATGATAACCACTAACTGCTAACCCATGTGAATGTGCCGTGTTTGAATCTATTTTTGGGGGTTCCTGCTGTACAGATGATAGCACATGAGAATACGAAGGAACATTAAAGGCCGCTCATTGAGAGCAACAGTTCATCATTCCAAAGATGCCCCATCAACCCACCATCACCGAAATTTGTCTGGATAATATTGTAGCCTGTCTGGCTCCTGTTATACCACTCTTGAATGAGCTAAATGATGCATTTGGCACACCTTTTGTGGAAGCTATTTCAAATACAACCCTCGCATTGATTACGGGGGTGCAGGTAGATAAATCTAGCTGGATGTACTATGAGGCTGACTCAGGATCCTAGAAAGTAAAGAGGAACAAAGATACATGTGCTGAGCTCATGGAAAACATCCATCAAATGTTATATGCTATCATTAACTTGCACATAAAATCAGAAACCACAGGATTTCTACCACCAACAACCTTGGATCACATAGGTATATTTACTGAGTATATCTATTTCTATAAGCATTCCACATATGTGCTGAAAATATTTCTAGGACACTTCACAAAATTCTCGCATTTGTCGAGAAGCAACAGGACAGAAACAAGATCAAGCATTTTTTCCGCCAGCATCAAATCAGCACTTTGCTGAAGGATTGCCGAGAGGGATTACAGCAGGCTATGAAAGTGTTCAAGGTCAAGATCTATGCATTGATGCTATGTATAAACCAATGATCCATCAGATCAATGACACTATATTCAGCAACATGCTGAGATGCAGAGGACATCTGAAACCATGCATAGGGAACTTCTTGAAGTTATTTCAATCCTATCTGACAGGACAATGTCTGACAGATCATCCTCTGTGTGTAAATTACTGCTGTATGAATTCAACTTACCAGTTTAGAAACAGGTCTATCAATATTCCAATGCATCACAAAATAGGTAAAGCCCACACCAGTTGTTGGAATCATACTGAGACTGCTGGTGTCAAGCTCCAACATTCATTTTCTATGCTGCCGTCCAAGCCCAAGATATTCCATGGTCGTGAAGCTGAACTCCAGGATATTCTGAAAATCCTCAATGAGGAATCACCCTGCATTGCAATTCTGGGTGCAGGAGGAATGGGAAAAACAAGTCTTGCACGGGCAGCTCTCCACCACCCTGAAATTGCCACCAAATATGAACATTGATTCTTTGTCAGCTGTGAATCAACCAGTACCAGTGCAGGGATAGCTGCCATCCTTGGGGCGCATATAGGCCTGAAGCCCATGAAAGCTCTTACAAAACCTGTGGTTCAGTATTTCTCCAGCAAGCCTGGCTCACTCTTGGTTCTGGATAATCTTGAAACACCATGGGAGCCAATGGAGTCCCGAGGCAGTGTTGAAGAGTTTTTATCCCTGCTGGCAGACATCAAACACTTGGCATTAATTGTAGGCCTCCACACTTTTATATGGTAGCTGGCCGTTATTATTATTATATGGGTGATCCATCTCAAGGGGAGGAATTTCTCAGATAAGGACTTGTATTGGCAAGATCCTCAGGAAGCACTACCTTGCAGGCCACAATATTGTCCACAATTGCTAAAATCAAGTGGGACAGAGGAGACTATTCTGCTGCCCAGATAGATGCTCGAAGGGACAGATGTTTGCTCAGGTGTCTGGAAACTTTCACATGGAAGCCATATTAGTGCATATTGAAGCCATGTGTTGCATGGACTCAGGACACTATAAACAGAGTATGGCTCTGCTTAGTAGAGGGAAAGAGCTGCTGAATCACTGTGGCATGAGTGGTGGTTCCCAGTATCTGCGTATCATCACTTCTGAGGCAGAAATTCACCGACTCAAGTCTGAATATGTTGAGGCTCGAAGGATCCATACTCAAGCTGTCAAGAACATCATGCATGAAGGAAACACATATCACACTGCCTTTTGCCTGCTTAATGTCGCCCAGCTTGATGTGATTATTGGTATATGCTCACATGATGTGCAGCAGAGCTTGGAGAGGGCAGGATTAATACTCAAGAGTATCGCACATTCTAGTGAGATGGTTTACCATGATACAGTCTTAGCGGATCTCCATTTGAGGGACCACAATACTGTGGTTGCAAAAATTATGTTTGAGCAATGCCTAAACTCATCTTGGGGAACTAGGGTGGCAGATTGTGAGTTACTGTCTGGAGAGACTGGCTGATACCAGTCAATGGAGAGTCAGTGATTTTGGCTGGGCATCTTGCTGGACAGTGGTATACCTGGGACATGCAAACAAAACTAAGGAGAAGTTGGCATTTTACAAGGCACTCCAATTTTTGGGAGATGTGTTTCTTGCTGATGGAGAGGTTAGGACAGCACAGAGTCTGTTCATTGTAGCACTAGATGGCTTCACTTTTATGGATGTCCATCGAAGCAGGGCCAACTGCATGTTACGGCTTGGAGATCTGGCACAAAAAAGGGCAGTTCATGAAAGCAGTGGAACTATGGGAGAATGCTCGGCCACTCTTTGAAAGGTCATCACAAATGAGTGATGTAGCTCAGGTTGATGCAAGGCTTGGTGTTGTGCAGCAACACCATCAAAGTGCACTTGCCGATCTTATTGAACTCAATGCATCAAGGAATCCCTGGAGGCACTCTCAATTCTTGAAGATACAAACTGTCTCGAGGCTGTGGTATGAATTTGGGTCATCCCTGTGGAAAGACTATGGAAATGGCTCAGGTCTCTGTTGTCTTCTTTAGCTTCCTATTTGCACTTGTCTATCATTGCTTCTTACAAATTGGTTTATCACTGGTCTTGTAGGCGAGTTCAGGATAGTATCTAGGTAGATGTTTCTAGTATCATTCTCTTTATTGTATCAAACTTTTGGTTGGAATCTTGGGTTTGTGCACATGTGTAAGGAATAACAAGACATGCCTTTGCTGTGCTCTGGCTGGGGGGTAAGGAATAATCAAGGGGTTTGTGGAAACGAGGTTAGAATTCAAGGTATGAAATACCCTAATGCTTGTAGTGCTAATAATTTGCCTCTGTATGTCTTATCTCTTGGGCTCTGCCACATAAAGTTCCACAGGTCATTACTTGAGAGTGTCCGAGACATGGGAGGGTCGGGTCGGGTCAGGCCCGACCCAACCGTAAGGCTGTGCATGGGCTATGCAGAGGCTGTGCTCAGCAATCCGGGCGACCAGATCCACCCAATTATTTCTGGCAGTAACCATGCATGTCGGTCTACTGTCTCCTTACTTGGGCTGTTCTTTTTGTTGCTCTGGATAGGGTAATGTGGTGCTCCTGTTCTCTGCAGTATGTATAAATGCAATAAATGTCCCTCACACTTTCCCTACTCTATCCATGTGAAACACTGCAGTGTCTATGGGCCCACAGAGGGTTTTTCTTGCATGTTTTTTGTGGCTTCCAGCTTTCCTAACCCATCCGATAGCAGGCCGTCCTGGAATTCAACCATGGGAAAGCAGATATTTGTGGTCTATTCAAGTTCCTGTGTTCAAAGAGCACTATTTCTGGACCTCAGTCTGTGCTCCTCTCTGTTTGGAGAAGTTATTTTCCAGAAAATCTATGACCTATCAGCTGCAGATGGAAGATGATGTTGTTTCACAACAAAGACACCAAATATTAGCAGAACATTCGATCCAAGAAAAGAAGTTGTGAAAGCTGTGCATTCAAATCAAATTAAAAAATCACATGAAAACAGGTGCGTCTGGTACCTCCCAGACCCGCAAAAAAAGTTTTGTGTGTATTCTACGCAGTGTAAGCACTGAAAAGCCACAGGCAGACCAAAATTCCCCAGTGCACCAAAGACGATATGGAGACCACAGATAAAGGCTTGTGTGCAATAGTCGTGTTCGTGGATTATGGATGTTTTCCTTGCCAGAAACTTAACTCAAATTGGACCTTTTTCCTTCATCTTCTTTCAAACACGACCCGGTCCACATCCTGAACCCAACCCTACACCCATCCCAAATTTGAACCATGGGAAAGCAAAAATGTCCGGATTAAGGGAACTGATTCAAACCCTCGGGCACTGTCTTTTCTGTCTTGGAGCATCAATTTACTTGTTTGTCTATAAACAGACCCAACATGACAAACCCTGGACCTAAGACCGAGCTTAGCACGACAGTAATTATGCAGATCTGCTGCGACCAGTCTACTGACTCAATGATTCCCGCATAACATTTCAATGTAACAAAATAGGGTGAACACTCAGACGTGAATACATGAAATGTTGACCGGGGAAGGGCAAACATTGCCAAAAACTTGGTTGGAAGTTGATTACCCAATCTGCTAGATTCGATCCGAGATTAATCCAATCACCTCCTGCCTTCCCAACCACTCGTTCTCGCAACCAGGCAATAGCTGGTGCTGTTGCAAACCATGAGACAGGGTTCTGTCAGCTTGTCTCAATGGCACAGTCCGTACCAGTCGTGGCTGACTCTCATTTCGCTCTTCACTCTCTCTTCCATCATCAACTGCCTTCACTTCCCTTCCCTCATACGGCTTCTATTTCTTTCCAACTTCATTAGCACATATGTTCCCCTTCCCCTCTGATTCACCCTGCGCACTGCCTCACCTTTGATGGCTATTCACTCGAGTCCCTCTACCATCAACATTGTCCCTCCTGCTGTTAGCAGATTCATTTCCCTTGTTGTCAATTTCTATTTCACCACCCATACTCACCAGAGTCTCACCTGCCCCCACCCATACTCCCAGTCTCACCCTTGCCCCCACCCATATCTCACTTTCCCTTCTCCTTTATCGAACTCTCTTCATTCACGCTCACCCACAAGTTTCCTTGTGCCTGTACCAACATCTTCTTGTCTCTGAATCAGGACTCCATCGTATCTCCCTTCCTCGCTCCCTGCCTCCCCGTTTATGATTCAATTTCATTCCCTGCCTGTGGGGTCATATCCCCTGTCTGCTCTTCCTGTCTCACCTCCCCTTCCAATTATGCAAGCTCTACCTCCCCATTGTAAGGCTGTATATGCTCTGCATATGCCCTCACATGGCATCGCTGGCACAACAGGATGAAGAAGCACAGCATGGCTATATCACCAAATTGGGACACATCTGGAAACCGCATTCGGACTTCTCACAAATACGCTCCTTAATCTAGGGCATCGACTGGGACACAAACTACAACCAATAATCCACCACAGACACTATTGATTCGAGATGACACCGAGGTGCATATGGCATATGTAGCGCAGCAACGTCTCGACGGTGTGATGCGGACCGCGGTGCTACGATGTGAAATAAATGGTATTTGCTTTGTAGCTCGTTTGGCCACTAGGGGGTTAATACGAGATGGACACCAGTGGCGTAGGTGGCTGTCGCACAGACACGGTGTGTTCCGTAAGTGTGTGTGTGTGTATGCGAGGTGTCTCGCAAGAGACGAGAAGATGGTCAATAAACGGTGCAGTCAATGAATGTGGATACCTTGGTGACGGATAATGTGTCTAGGTGGTGTGTACCATGGTGAGGGGTATGAGGAAGGACAAGAGCGAGCCTCGGACAGGAGGCTGCAGCAGGGAACGCTAGATGTGGTGGTGGTGGTGGTGGTAAACCGAGTGTATTGGTGGGGGAGATACATGGGTCGACTACTGACTAAAGTTCCAAAAACCTTGCCCTTTTTATACCTTTGCTGCCTGTACAGCCTCCGTCGTCTGGTGCCACGCGCTCCTTCTGCAAAGGGAAGCTAGACCCACTGGAATCAGGGAAATCATGCAATTCCGAGGTCCAAGAGGGCGATTTTGGGGCTCCAAGGTCGAAATATTGAGTGATTTTATGGAAGACTCGCTCCCTTGTTTCAGGCCAAGCCCAAATGGAGGCAGAACGTCCCGCAGTGCGTCGGCAGCCTCTGGCCTGGGGTCCGTAGAGAGGGCAACAGATGGGCAACGATGCCCGCAGTCCAAAACGGGCATCCAATGCTAAGAAATTGAGCGATTTTACAGGCACAGTCTTCAGAGTCAGCCCTTATTGTTTGGTGAAAATCGAGCGATTTCTGGGGACCAGGAGGCTTCTGGTGCGGTGTCACATGGGCAATGGACTAGGTAGGCTGCTGGTGCTGGGGCGTTTATTGCACATCGAAGGATTTTGGCCAGGTCGGGGAGTGGAGAGGAAATCATGTGATTTTGGACCCAGAGTCAGGGCGAAAGGTTCGGTGGGGCTCGAATCAACGGTGTCTGTAGTGGATTATTGGTCGTAGTTTGTGTCCCGGTTGATGCCCTAGGTCGAGGAGCGTGTTTGTGAGAAGTCTGAATGTGGTTTCCAGGTGTGTCCTGATTTGGTGATATAGCTGTGCTGTGCTTCTTCATCCCCATTGTGCCAGCGATGCTACACGAGGGCATATGCAGAGCATATACAGCCCTCACAATGGGTATGCTGCGCACGTGGAGTACACACTCAGCTGTAAGGCCGCTTTTGACTGGAAGATAGAGAAGAATGGGGGCGAGGTTGCTTACCACAAGGGAAAACTTGTGCAGGTCTACAGCAGCACTTGGATGTACACCTTCCGGTGTCTCAGGAAACTTATCTTCCGCTGGTCTACGCCACACCGTATTGTCAAAAGACTATCGCATTCGTATAAGCTAGAGACAATTGATGGGGTACCTCTAGATGAAGTCTACAACACGCGCTGGCTTCACCCCTTTGTTCCCAAGGTCGGTGGTTGTCTTGAGGAGAGACAGCGGCAGTTTGAGGCGCAGTTGGTGCCGATTTTGGAGGAGGAGGAGCGAGAGGAGCTGGAAGCGGTGGAGCGGGAGCGTGTGGAGGCTGTTGGGAGCGGCCTGGAGTAGGCGGGTTTGGCGTTTCGCTTGTGGTGGCGTGGACGCCGCCATTGATGAGGTGGGCGCATGTGGTGGGGTGGAGTGCCTCTGCCATTGTGGAAGGGTAGGATGGACTGCTCGTCGCCATGCCCCTTTCCCATATCCCCGTATGTACCTTACGGTACATCGGTCTTCGGACTGCGTATTTGTTTTGGACCTACACATTGATAAATATCATCTCTTCTCCTCCGAGCCATGATTTACATCGCGACCAGTGAACTGAGCAGTCCACCATGACTACATCGTCAGTGAACCCAATCCACCCTCACTCCAGATTATCGAGCCTACTGAGTCCTTTCAAGCCACACCCGTACCTCATGCCTGCACAGCACATTCCCATATCCAAACTTGATTTTCATTCCACACCTCGACAACATTCTTGGGATCTTTCATCTATTTTCTATTTCACCCCTGCACCCTATTTCCTGGACTTCCGACCCATTTATCTGTCTACCTGACCCGAACTCCGTTTTGCGACACTGTGGCGGTGCTAGGTCCAGCCAGGGCGATGTAGGGCTGTTTGCAGCGTGTTTGGGGTAGATAGCGAGTGTTGTAGCAGGATCATCTTCATCTTGTTCCCATCCACAGAGGATCTCCTCGGGTGTGATCACCACTCACCACCACCTCACATCCCTCTGGCCCACTCCATTGTTGCCTGTCTGTTGCCCTCCCTACGGACCCCAGACACTAGGCTGCCCAGTGAAACGGTGCACCTAAGTATGGCCGTGCCTAGGACTGACTGAGATGCTGCTATGAAACAGACACCAAAACCAACCAACACACACACACCAACAACACAACCAATACAAAGTGCTAACAAGTAAGTTTGGGTCGTCCTGAAGTATACAGGTAAGATTGAACTCCTTGAGGGGCGTTGGGACAGAGATCAACTCAAAGATGTTCGAATAGAACTGTCCTAGGAGCTTCCGGTAGTTGCAAACTACCAAACTTGGGGTTCGCGGGCCACGGAATGTGGGGGTGGGAGAGAGATAAAGTGTCCTAGGACTGCCAACAATGGGGCCTAGGGGTCTGGGAACTCCGACCAACCTGCTAAACAGGGTTGATTCCAAGAGTTATCTACGACCAACCTGCTAAATGGGGCTGATTCCAATAGATGACCACAACCAGCTTGCTAAACGGGGCTGATTCCAATGGCTCATTTGATACACGACCAACCTGCTAAACGGGGTTGATTCCAATGCCTGACCTTGCCACTTAACAAGGGACCTTTGAATACAAACTGCTGCAGTGGGACCACAACACAGTAGGGGCTTAGATGACCTTAAAGCACAAAGTAGCCAACAATCGAACTTCCTGTTAATAAACGAATCTCCGGGCTGATACAGAGAACACAAGGCCCTTGGACAAGCAAATGCTGTTGGCAACCGCCTAGGCAAGAACTGGGGCACAAATGAACTGCTGTAGGGTGTGTTTTACATGGTCTTTTATAGTAAATAGAGAGGTACATGACAGAGTGGAACTGAGTAATGAGAAATACGATGAGGTAAGAGAAACAGACAGTCCGGGCGGGATAGGAAAGGTATATGCAGCGAGCCACTCTAGTTTTGGGTGTCCTCGGCACCTAGTAGTCATATCCTTTGACCCCTAGGGCCTATATTGGGTATATTTCAAATGCCCTCGGACTGGCCGAACCTGTTCGTGTTTGTCCCAGCTCCTCGGACACTTGCATCCTGCCCTGGCATGGTTGCTAATCTATCCCATTTGTCCAGCTTAGTGAGTAAGCCACGGAGTACCTCTGCCGGCCGTCTACGTCCTCGACGGCTCAGCCTCAACGTTTTAGCCTGCTGTGATCGATCATCCACCAATCACTTTGGCCTAGTTTGGTTCCTTGGGACGTGTCACATCCGTCAAATGTTCTGATCATTCCCGGGATCCACCGGAAGTGTGTCCATGAAATGACTTAGAGCGGTTTTGGGACATCCGCGATGGACTCCTAGGACATCTAAGTGTCCTTGTTGTAAGCGTGTGAGCGGTCAGTGGACACCTGCAAGGGCTCCTTGGACGTCAACAATGTCTCCTATTGCCCATATAAGCGGTCCGGGGGCACCCACAAAGGTCCTCGGGACATCATAAGTATCCTATTCAACATAGTCCTCGGACTGTAGTAACTCCTCGAACATGATCATGTCCGGTCACAGTCCTTGTCCTTGGACGGTGACTTATTGTTCCTCGGACTGGTTCCATCCAGCCGTCTGTGTCTAACTTGGTACTTAATCTTTGTCTAGGCTTTTGGTTTAACCTCCTTGGTAATACCTAGCTCTTTGTAGTGTAACCTGCCCCTAGGTATAGGTTGTGGACTACATCTAACGAACTTCTTGATACCCCTCGGACTACTATGCCGACCCCCATGGAATGGGACCAAGCCGTAGTATGCCTAGGATAACATTACAGTTCTCTCAGCATCATTGATATATGACCAGCAGCTTCGGAGCTCAGCTCTGATCCTAATTGTATAGCACTGGGCAAGGTAGCCCTAGGACTCGGAATAGTCCTAGGACTCGCAAAATAGCGGAATTTCACGGTTAGCGCCAGACGCGCCGTATCACCGGGACGTTCTGCCTCCATTTGGGCCTGGCCTAAAACAAGGGAGCAAGTCCTCTATAAAATCACTTGATATTTCAACCTTGGAGCCCCCAAATCACCCTTCTAGACCTCAGAATCACTGTCAGCCTCCCAACCGGTTGGGAGGCAGAACAGGACAAATACGTGAAGTGCTAATAAAAATGTTGGCGGCAGTTTGGCCGCTCGGCCGGATCAATCGGCCGGATCACACCATCACTGATCTGAGCATCGGCACCGGTCGGCATGTCCGGCATTGCTCGGCCACAGCTGCGAACCAGTTATCAGCACAGGAATCTACACTCAACACAACCTAAAAGACAAGCCATTGTCTCAACTCAAGATCCTGAGCCGCCGCGGTCTCATCTGTCGCACCTGTTAAGTGAAAACCATAACAAGTAATATTGCGATCAAATACTGATGTTGATAAAACAACAGCACACCAAGGCCATCATCAGAAGACTATAACGAAACATGGATCATTAGAAGAAGGGAGTCAGAAATGAGAGGCAGTGTTGAAACGTAGAAGCCAAGTAAGAGTCAGGAATAATATGACTCGGAGTGACTCGACCATGGAGCGGGAAAGATGCTCGATTAGGAAACTTAGAATAGTATATAAGGACCATGTTTTAAAAACAAGAAAATCACTTTTTTCCCTTCAAATATCTTCCTTTGACAAGGTATCCACATTCATTGACCGCACTGTTTACTGGCCATCTTCTCGTCTCTTGCGAGACACCTCACACACACACACCTTCACAAAACTCACCGTGTCTGCGTGACAGCCACCCACGCCACTGGTGTCCATCTTGTTGATACGACTGAGATGTGAACAGTGGTGAAATGCTCCAAAAGATGGCTCGACTGGGATTCGAACCCAGGACCTCCCCATTACATGCTGAGGTGCTCTGTAACCAACTGAGCTATCATGCCGACGTTGGTAGCGATCACAAGTCCCCCAGCTCATGGCCCCCGGTGTGAGGGCTGTATATGCTCTGCATATGCCCTCACATAGCACCATCGGCACAACGGGGATGAAGAAGCACAGCACGGCTATATCACCAAATTTGGACACACCTGAAAACCACATTCAGACTTCCCACAAACAAGCTCCTTGACCTAGGGCATCGACTGCGACACAAACTACGGCCAGTAATCCACTGCAGACACTATCGATTCGAGCCCCACCAAGCCTTTAGGCCTGACTCCTGGTCCAAAATCGCACGATTTTCTGTCCACTCCCCAACCCGACCAAAATCCTTCAATGTGCACTAAACACCCCAGCACCAGCAGCATGCCTTGTCCATTGCCCATGCGAAACAGCACCGAGGAGCCCCCTGGTCACTGGAAATCACCCGATTTTCACCATACAATAGGCAGCTCTGGCGGTTGTGCCTGTAAAATCGCTCGATTTCCTAGCCTCGGATGCCCATTTTGGAGTACAGGCATTGTTGCTCGTTTGTCGCCCTCCCTACGGACCCCAGGCCTGAGGCCGCCGACGCATCGCAGGATGTTCTGCCTCCATTTGGGCTTGGCCTGAAACATGGGGACAGTTGCCTGCTCTTTCCAGCACAAATCGTTTGATTTCCTGACTCTGGAACACCACTGCGGGCAAGTGCCATGACCGTGGGTTCATGGCATTTGATTGGCAGAGGACCGACACTTGCCATGGCGTTGGCCAGGCATTGCACAAACTTCTTTGTTCCTTTCTCAGCGTGGGAACTTACACAGCTTGATATTGGTAATCAATCAGCGATCATTTCGACCTTCGCATCCTCAAATTTCCGTTGCTCTTTTGCAGTCGCCAGGTCAGAAATGATGTTGTTCTTCCCATAGCTTAATCGGAAAAAAGCTCTAGGTTTTTATTGATTTTTCTTACCACTCCGTGAGGGGTAGCCTATTTCCGGGCCCCAGAGCTCAAGCCACACTTGAAACAATTTCATCGTACAGCAGGGGGTAGGGGAGAGAAAGACCTGTAAATTTTACCTTGGGGGCCCCACGCTTCCCTGATCTTGTTCGTGATAAGACAACAGCCATTGAGTTGTGGATAAGATGAGACAAGAAATTAAGGTGCCATTCAAACCAGAACACTGGGCCTTCCCATGCGGACAAAGGAACAAAGAAATTTGTGCAATGCCTGGCCAACGCCATGGCAAGTGCCTGTCCTCCGCCAATCAAATGCCATGAACCCACGGTCATGGCACTTGCCCGCAGTGAAAGCGAATACCATCTATTTCACATAATAGCACCGCGGTCCGCATCACACTGTCTACCGACATACCTCCCTTGCCAGCTCATCGTTGCCAGCGACACCCACGTTGGGCCCTCCCTTCCCCTCCACACTACTCTCCCTCTCCTAAACTGTTTCCCATTCTGACGACCTCCCTCACCTTTCCCTCACAGGCTCCTTAATTCGGCCTGCTGATCTGTTTCCCCTCCTTCCATGCTCGCCGTAAATTAAACCTCAACCCCCCTCCAACTCCCTCGTGACAGCTGCTGTTCACGATCGCTGAAATGTCCTCACCCCTGACTCCATGCCCTCCTAGTCTTTTTGAGACCCTTACATCCCTTCCTAACTGCACACTCACTGAAATCTCTTGCCTCCACCAGGACTCCCAGTCAATTTCTTTCCCCAATGTGTCTCCTGCACTGTGTCATTGGTGTCCATGTCTTCTTCCTTCTCTTGCATTCCTTCCAATCCTGCCACACCCTCCACAATTTCTTCCCACCCTCCGCTGTTGAGTCACGCTCTCTCGAAGCCAGAAACACTTCAACTTGAAAAAATAATGACTGTGTTCTTTTTTTTCAAGTTGAAATTGCCATTGAACGAAGGTTGAGAACAAGTTACGAGATGTGGTGTCGTTGATGTGGATCATTTGGTTGTAGAATGATAAGAGTCATCAATTCTCCAATGCCGCCGCCTTCGCATCTTTATCCACCAATTCGTTCATCACTACTCCATCGTTTGACCTGATCGAAACATGTGATGGCATGATTAACCAGCTTCTGCTGACCTTCTCAAAGAGTCGATGTTTGCGAGGTTGAGAATTATGTCAAGAATCTTCTTGCTGGTGAGATGGCCCTCCTGGGCCCAACTGTTGAAGCAATCCTTCATCCCAATATTCATCTCTGCACCCAAACCCAGTGCAATATCCTGTCCCATCAGCAAAAAATGCAGAATCCCTCCTTTTTGGTGTCTCCTGTCTCCGTAGCTTCCGGCCTGGATGCAGAGATTTCGTGCGATATATTCTGTGGTCTGAGGACGAGTGTTCATATTTCCAGGAGGGATAGGTGCCAATAAAATGAGTTTCTGAATTATTTGGTATGGCAGGATAAGAGTATGACAGGATAAGAGCATTGAATACTTGTTTATATAAATGGAGAGCAGTCCTCACAAAGGCCAGAAAGCACTTCAGTGCTTTGATTTCTGAGCCGAAAATCACCATATTAGGAAGCAGGCGTTGAGTTCTGCCGATCTCCCACCCTTGCGCGTCTCCCACCATGCCACTCCCCCCAGCCCTCCGCGCGTCGGTGACGCCCCCCGAGCTCGAGCTCATCGCCTGCCAGCAGCTCGTCGAGATCATCCCCTCATCTCCATGGAAAAGACCGCGTTCATCTCGGTACCCCCCACCCTCCCTTCCCTTCCGCACGCCGTGACCTCACCGCGCCCCCCCGGCAGGGCGCCTACGGGCCGCTACGCCCCCCGCACCGCGCGCGCATCCCCCTCTGGATGGCCGTGAACCTCAAGCAGAAGAAAAAGTGCCACATCCTCGCGCCCGCGTGGCTCACCGTCGGTGCGTCGCGTCGCGTCCCGGCGCGCTTCCTCGATCGCGTGAAAGAAATGAAGAAAGGCTGAAGCTGCCCGGCAGAGTACCTCCAGGAGAAGCTCGTGCACGAGACGACGCAGGCCGAGTTCACCAAGCTGCCCTTCCGCTTCGCCGAGATCTCGCGCGTGCTGCTCGACGTGTGCGTACCCTGCACGCGTTTACCCCCTATGTGTTTATCCAACAATGCCCAACAGCGCCTCGGACGATCTGCAGAACGCAGATAAGCTGCGTTCCCTGCTGAAAGACCTGCGAGAGGCGCGCCAGGCGAAAGCGCGCGCGGGTCTGGAAAGCCTCGAGCACTCCACGCTAGGGGTACGCCCTTTCATCCTTTGCTTCAAACTGACCCGCCTACTGCCCTCCCAGCTGTCAAATCTCTCCGCGATGGAGATCAACGAAATCCGCCCCTTCTTCATCAAAGCCATGTCGGTCCTCGGCCAACTACGTCCCGGCGTATGAAGCAGGCGACCTCTGTGCTTGACTTAATAATACAGATGTACAGTATGCGTGTACCAAAAGTCCAGTCCAGTCCAGTCCCATGCAGCCGTAAATCTCGTGCAAATCTCGTCCCGACGTCCGACCCAGCGGCCCACCCAGCACGCCGCATTTTGTGCAAGGTGCCGACGAACCTACGCCTCCGCCTTGGCACCCCCGCCCACCTTCTCCAAGATCTGGGCCAGCTGCTTCTTCAGCTCCAGAATCTCTTTCAACATGAGCGCCTCGCTCGACTACCAACAAAATCAGCCCCACCCCAAACCATCAAACAAAGCGCGACGCACCTGGTTCGTATTCGGGAACGCCTTGATGAGCTCGTCAAACGGCACGCGGCTAATCTTGCGCTCGTCGTCCACCTCGGGATCGCGGTACTCCGGCTGATCATCCTCGCCCTCGTCGTCCCCCCGCAGCCACCGCTTCATCCACACATGCTTGTTCGTGTCCATCACGCTCTCGTAGAACGCGATCATCGTGAGCGGGACGAAGAAAATGAGCAGCATGACGAAGCGGTTGAGCTTCGCGTACGCAGCCTGGCTCGTGCACAGTCTGCCGTGGCCGCGTTAGTGAAGAGGGCGAGGATAGCAAGAGAACACGCACTCGAACGGCGAGATGAGGAAGACCTCGATGAGGTTGAAGGGCGCGGGGTACACATACGAGTCGGGCGCGCGGATCATGCTGATCGTCTTGCTCGCGAAGAACGCGAGGTACTGCGCCTCCGCGTCGTCCACGACCTATCGCCCATGTCAGCCGTCGCCGACAAAACGAAAGAAAGGAGATGCGAACATCAGAGTACGCCGACGAGAAGAGCGAGATGAGGATGTTCAGCAGGATGAGACAAGTGATCACTCCCCAGCTGGCGAACCGTCAGCGGGGCCGCAGCTGGAAAGGAGAGGACGCACAGGTAGTACAACGTAAGCCCCGCGGGCTGCCCGAGAACTTGCCATAGTTTGGGGACTGCAGCAGCGCTTGGACCAATGCGTTGACGATCTGCGCGAAGACTTAGCATGAGGCGTCGAATGTGGAAACAGAACGGATACGCACGGATGCACTCTCCGTCGTCCCGTCCGACGCATCGAGGGCGTATAGCCCCTGCCCGAAGCCCAGAGACAGCACCGACAGCAGCTAAACAAAATGAACACCAGCATCGAAATCAGCGCCAGGACGAACGCACTGCGAAGAAGATGCCCGACTCCTGGAGCATGCGCGCCACGCAGATCTGCATCGTCCCGACATACCTGCGCCGCCCCGTCAGCACAAACCACGGAGTACGGTCTCGATATAAAACGTACTTATATCCGTCAAAGACCGTCACAAGTTCTTGAACGCGGTTATACAGCTGGACAGAGAAGAAATACGGCGCACTCACTCATCCTATTGCATTATGGCGGTGAGAACTAGAACGGAGGAAGGAGAGGGACGAACCATATCAGCGGCGCCGCGAAACTAAGTGTCTGGAAGCTCTTGAGCCGGAAGCCCGCAGCCTGCTCCGCGTTGGCGCTCGCCATGCCCGCGATCCGCAGCACGAACGCTGTCGCGAGGATGCCGTCTGTCACGAACGCCACTATGCACGCACGCATATCAGCGGGAGTAATTGTAAGGCGGGGACAGGACGCACCGATCATCCAGAAGTTGTACGCCTTATAGGTGACAATTTGAGCAGCTTGTAGAGCTGGGGGGGTGTAGGTGGGTACTGCGGGCCTTGCAGAGGCTTACACGGTTGATATCTGGGCGGGTTGCTTAGTGTGGGAGGCGCGGGAGGAGAGGGTAGGGTACCTTCGCACAGAAAGGAGAGCGCCATGGCGTAGAGATGACCTCCCACTCGTCGAATTCCAGCGTCCCTTGCGAGCGCTCGAGGGCTGTCGGACTGAAAGCGGTTGAGCGCGAGTGAGTGGAAGCCGCCGGAGGCTTACCTGCTTGGAATAACGAGGAGGAAAAACAGCCAGATGACGATGCGGAACATGTTCTGGTACCTGCGCGAAATCAAGAGGAGATCTGATCATCCGGGGGAAAATGAGTTACTTTGGGACGGATAGCCGGGAAGGATCGAGGCGGCCAAAGAAGGAGGTGTGGCTCGCGCCTCGGCGTATTGGACATCTAGGGAACATCAGAGTGTGGCCCCAAGTTTCGGACGCGGAAATCACAGTCAATGTCGTGGTTCGCGTTGTTCTTCTGGATTATTTCACCCGCCAGAGTGAGTTGACGACTGGGCATTGTAACAGGGGAGTAGAAATAATTCGAAGGCATTTTACCGTCTTGCGCCTCGCTGGACGACAGGAATATCGTGCTACAACACAGTGTTAGATTTGAAAGTCAATGGAACGCCGGGGCGCACCAGTGGGAGTCGATCGCCATCTCGAGGGCACTGGACATGTCGCTCCGGTCTCCGTCGGCCTGGATGTGCTGGAAGCGCGTCGACATGATCGCGTTGAGAGTTTCGGGCGGGGCCATGTGGACTATGCGGCGAGCGAGAACCTCGCACGCGGTCGCTGCGCAATATTAGGGCCAGAAATTAATGCTGTAGGTGTGTCCTCGCGCACCGCGTCCCATGTTTTCGCCATAGTCAGCGGGGTTGTGGTTAGCATCCCACAGAAACTCGCTCGGGCGCGAAGCAGGCAGTACGGGAGCTAGATGCGGTAACTGTAAGCATCTCCTACTCGTGCGCAGGCCAATGAACACGGACCGCGTCGACAAAGTCGCCCGCTGCGGCGTGGTATGCCTTGATGACGCGCGGGGTAATAACGCGGCTCGTGGGGTCATTAATGCTGGGCCAAAGTGAGCGGGTAACTACACCGAGAAACCGGGGGACAATTTACGAGTCTGGATCAACCTCGACGGGAAGTAAGGCGAGCGTCAATGCGCGCAGGCGCTTAACGAGTTCTTGGCAACGGTCAGATCATAGGTGAGCGTTAAAGCAGGCCTCGCACTTGTGAGGGTAACGGGCGACGGTTTCGCGTCGTCGACGGACAGCAGCGGGCGGTCCTCTGGATCCATGGGGGATGAGAGTACAGGTGCCTCGTTTCAAATCTGGTTTAGTTTGATCTGCCAGTGCCATGCCATGACGCGCCGCTACACAATTTCCGATCATGGTCACGGGACGGCCTCAGTGCTCGTTCCAAGACGTCTATTGAGCCCGGTTGCTTGTTGCCACACAACTACTTGCCATTCATCCTTCTCGTAAGCGTGATCCAAGTCCTGCCGGGCTCGGTTTCACAAACGCGAAGTCTAAGCGATGTTTCTGTAGTCGCACGTGCTTGTACCATATCCTTTTTCAACTTGTTTTCAACGCTCCGTGAACAACTGGAATAACCCTTAGAATGTCGGATTTTCCCTTGATATTTAGACATGCGAACTGTAATAAACATTGGAAACAACTCGTACAAAACAAATTACTTATATTTCCAACGCCATTCGAACACCATTCTGCCATTCGGCCATCCGATCTTTGCGTGCTACCTGTTGCTTCGCGCGGTGCTCCCGTGCGACAGGAGTATTGCCCCACAGAGTAAGCACGAGGTGCTCCGCTTCTGATTGGCGGCGTTCGTCGGTATCCTCTGCCTCTTTGCTGCGGCCTGCCAAACTACCTTCGACCCTGGTCGTGATTGAGCGATCGTGCTTGCTCTGGACGGTCCCAGCGGGGCAGGGATCGGAGGTGCAGGGCGCTTCCGAGCTGTGAGTAGATGCTCCGGTCCGTACCCCACCCACTTGAGAGCAGCAACACCATAATTGTAGTTGAGGAGCATCGGCGAGGGCTTTGGCTTTTCGAGTTCCTCTTGAAGGCGGCATCCTTATTATTTGGGATATCCCGCTGCTGCTGCTCGGTACTCTTCAGCCACTGCAATGTGTATCGTGGATTTGTACGTCTCCGTAGAGATTGATGTTGCTGTTGCTGGGTGGAGGGATATCTGTACAGTTGAGGACACGGTTCGGGGTCTGATTAGGAATAAGCCACAATTACGGAACCCGCGAGGGCTGAACACCTTTAAAACCACCAATTTCTTTATGTCGATCATTTTGTAGAGGTGCTCCGCAATGAGCATCCCGTTTCGGATATCACTGATGGTCGTTAGATTTGAAACATTCTCGTTCTCCTCTGCCGTCCTGGCCTCGACAATGTATTTCAGCCACTGTGTAAGGATTATGTTGAGCCGGTCAGAATTAGGTTCAAATTGAGCCGCGACGCACCGCGTCACCTTTACTGAAAGGGACAATATGGATCCCTTGTGACATTTCTTCGGAAGCGTTTGTGAAGATACAGGACACGTCTCGCGCAATCACTAAACTCGGGAAATAATCTCTGGTGTTCGTGGTTTCGGGGACGTGGCTATATGTCAGCGCTTCCGGGTCCACGGCGTGCTCAAGCACATCTACGTCCAGTAAGCACCGTAAGACGTGTTACAAAGCGGGCTTACTTTCGCCACCCTCGCGAACGAAGTAGTAGACACCTGCGTCAAGCGGATCCTCGTCGCGGAGTCCCTCGCTCTTAAAATCCTCAGCAATAGTTCCGTCGACTCCCAGGATGCAATAGCCCAAAAAACGCAGGTATTTGGCCGGATAAAGGCAGACAGCTGAGACAACGCTAGTTGGGATGTCTAGGTACAACCCATCAAGTTCAGACACCAAGTGAAGACGGAACGCTGGCTGTTCTGACTGCGCATCGGCCATGGCGGTTAGGACAAAAACAGACAAGGTGAGTCGGACGCGACCTTCATTTGTTTGACCTTAAATCTGATCCCATCGAGCTGCGATCAACTGCTGACAAAGACACTACACCTTGCTGCAACTCTTATGCCGGTAAGTGGTCTGCTCGTGTGGCGGCCCTTTCCAACGCGTCCAGGCGTACCATTCCTCCTTCAACGAGGAGCCAGATGTCCGCCAGGCAGGAAACATGGCCATCCTCCCAATCAAGACAAAAATACGTGGACCAGCGCCCATAGGCAAGTCCATGCACCTCTGTCAATCACCGCTGCTTAAACCACCCCAGCCGACGGTGAGCTCCCGGACATCATCGACGAGACCCTCGACCTCTTCCGTGCCAACTCCCTCTTCCGCAACTTCGAGATCAAGGGCCCCGCAGACCGCACCCTCATCGTTCTCATCCTCTACGTCTCGGACTGCCTCGCCAAGATCGGCAGCGCCCGCACCGTCCCCACCCAGATCGAGGCCTCAAAGGTCCTCAACACCCTCTCCGTCGACAACTTCCCCATCCCCGGCGACGCCAACTTTGCTCTCAACGCCCATTATGCTGTGCCTTCGAGTCGCCAGGATTCTGGTCCGTGCTGCGCGTCGGCGCCCTGACTCACTGACTGAGGTTATTTCAGACTATCTGCGGCAGTACCTCGTCCAGGTCCGCCAGGAGCTTGCCGCGCGCCTCGTGGAGCGCCTCTACGCGGACGGCACGGGCAAGCCCAGCAAGTGGTGGATGTCCTTCCAGAAGAGACGTTTCATGAACAGAAGCCTGGGTTAGTGCATGTAGAGTAGACAAGGAATGTACAATATACAACAGTTACTTTCGGCGGTTCATGAACGGAAGCTGAGTGAGTGCATGCACACGACGCTATATACAAGATATGGCAATCACTTCCGCCTCTTGCGCTCGTTCGGATTCTTGCGCCCGTACCCGATCGCAGGCAAATCGCCGTCCCGCCCCGACGCGCGCATCGTCCGCCCCTTGCCGCCCGCACCCACACTAAGCATCTCCGGCATCCAATCTGGGTCCATCCAGCTCCCGACGCCCACCGCGCCCACCTCCCGCCCCAGGATGCCCTTATTCATCTTCGCCTCCTCCCGCTCGCGCTTCCCGTCAGCCATCTTCTTCGCGCGCAGGTACTCCGTCTGGTCCTCCCGCAGAATTAGCCCCTCCCCCGTGCCCTTCTTCGCCGACCCGGGCTTGGGCGCGGGGATCGAGTACTTGGTGCCGCGCAGCCGGTACTGGAAGTTCGACTTGAGGTGCACCTGCATCGCCGGCGCGTCCGCCGCCGCGCCCGGCGTCGAGATCGTTACCGACGCCCGCAGGAGCGTCGCATTCCCGCACGACGGACAGAACTTCTTCGAGTTGTCCTTGCATATTCTGCCACCATTATAAGCACCGAGCTCAGAAAAATAAGTAAAGGGCGCGCACTTGAAACACGCATGGCAGCGCAGCACCCAGCTCTTGACCTTCTGTATGCGCTTGCCCTCGACGCCGACGAGGTTGAGGCCCATCTGCAGCAGCACGTTCTGCATCGCAAAGTCCGCGGTCATGCACCCCGCGCCGAGGACCGCCTCGTCCTCCGCCTTGTGCTTCCCCTTGCCGCCCGCGCCGCTGCCCGGGAGGAGCTCCAGCGCGCGCGACTTGTACAGCCCGACGTTCGACGGCGTGATCCACTCGCCCTCGCCGTCGTCGTCGTCCGAGGGATCGTCGAAGATCGGCTCCGGGGATGCCGGCGCAGACGTGGACGGGGCGGGTTCGGTGGGCGGCGGGGCGCCTTCGTCAAGCGGCTGCAGCTCGACGTCGAGCGGCTCGAGGTCTTGTCCCTCCTCGTGGTCCGCATCTTCAGCTTCTTCCTCGTCGTCTTCAGGCTCATCCTCATTGAACGTAACCTCGACGTTTGTTTCTTCCGGTATTGCCTCCGCGATGGGTTCCGCCGCAGGCGCGTCGTTATTCACACTCTACTACCGCGTGCCGTCAGCAAAGCCGCTAGACCGCAGATGTTCGGTACATGCCTCACTCGCGAGCTTCGCCGCCTCACGCTGATGCAGCGAGTACGTCAGCGCGAGGACGCACAGATCCGGATGCGATAGCACGGCATAGTCGCCCGTCTTCTTCGCCCACCGTATCACTGCGCATACGTTAAAAAAACCGTGCATACAACGAAAGGACGGCGCACCGGCAGCGAGACTCGCCGCATCGGGCGCGATGACCTCGATCTGGACGCCCGCGGTGAGGCCGAGGCGCTCAAAGTGCTCGCGCGCGCGCTTGTCTTTGAGCTCGGCGAGGACCTGCGGGACGGTGAGGTATTTTTCGGCGAGGCCGCGCAGGGGGGAGAGCGAGAGGAGGGGGCCCGCGTCGAGGACGAGGTTCTTGCAGCGCGGAGCGGACACGGACACGGACATGGTGGTGGAATCCGAAAATGGAAATAAAAAATATGAAAAATTCCGGTTGCTTGGTTGTATTTGGCGCTAGTAAGCCCCTATGTGTGTGTCCACTCTAAGTTCGCGCAAGTACCACAAAGTCTATTGCCTCTATTCGTCCTCACGCTGGTCTAACACCTTCGTGAAGAATCCCTGATGCTTCTCCCGCGTGGTTGGCGGGATTAACGTCGTCCAAAGACGGTCATAAGTAACCCCGGCCTGATCAGGTTCGTGAACTTCACCAGTGACAGTCCATACTGACTCTGAGATTAATTCAGTAGCCACCTCCACATTTCAATTATTCTAGGGAGGTCCACTACGTCTGGTATACCAACCCAAATCTCTGCATCCCGTGGTCCACCGACTGGACTGAGACGACTGCTAGGATGGCCTCGACCTCTTCTACCAGTCCCGACGCTCAAGATCGACAAACTCTTCAAGGAGCACCGGCGCCATCGAGCCCCTCGCGCGCATGATTCAGACCGGTTTCGGGTGCGCGCTGTTGGTGGGCGGTATTATTATATTGCTTCGACGGCGGCGATGAGAAGCTTCGGTCGTAATGCGCGCGGGCTGACTCTTATATATATATTTGGCTCTTTCCCGTTGCATTGACAGAAACGAGTTGGTGTTTTCTCCTTCATTGTCGTGTTGGGAGCCGTCTTCAGAGGAGAAGCGATTCAGAGGAAATGAGTTTCCCGCAAAGACCGTGACCCTGCGTTTTAACCTTGACCCAGGAACTCTCAAAGAGTTGACTTCCCACGGTTCAAATCCGGGTCGGCTTGTGGACGCGGATCGAATCACGGTTGGGAAAGCTGTAAGCCACGGAAACATGGGAAAACCTCTGTGCGCATAGACGTTCTCCGCACTAAAGTGCCTCTATTCCCGGGTTCCAATTCACTCAGACCAAATACTTGGAACAACTCTCGGTGTCACCAAGAGTTCCAAGTCTTCAGTTGGATTGCGCCCTCCTTGCGCGGCGCCTTCACTAATGTCTTTCGGCCTCTAGTTCCTCCACTGTTTATTATGATGCGTGGAATGATATTATTTATGGGGTTGGGAGGAAATACCCATAGATACACGCACCGGTGCCTACCTGGAGCGTGGATTCGGCCGGATTCGGTCCGACACATTTTACATGGAAAGTTTCTTCCTGACAGCACCAGCTATTAGCTTTTCCGGTTGCGAAAACGAGTGGTTGGGAAGACGTAAAGTGATTGGATTGGATGAAGATCTAGCAGATTGAGTGAATCAACTCAAATTTCCAAGCCGAGTTTCGTCGGGCAATGTTTGCCCTTTCCGGTCAGCATTTCGCGCATTCGCGCGTTCGAGCGTTCACCCCGTTTCGTTACATTGAGATGTTATGCGGGGAGTCATCAGCAGGCCGGTCGCAGTATTTAGATCTGCGAAATTACTGTCGCGCTGAGCTCGGTCTTAGGTTTGCCACTTCATTATCATCTTGGGTCCGTCTACAGACAAGCAAGGAAATTGATGCTCCGAAACACAAAGACGGCGCCCGAGGGTTTGAATCGGTCTGCCTTGACCCGAACATACTTGCTTCCCCACGGTTCGAATTCGGGATCGGTCGGGTTCAGGTTGTGGATCCAGTCGTTTGGAAGAAGATGAAGAAAAACGTCGCCTGGAAAGACAAACATCCATGATCCACTAATGCGAATATTGCGTTCAAGTCTTCGCATCTGTGGTCTCCAGAGTCCACATCATCTTCGGTGCACCTGGGAATTCTGGTCCGCTTGTGGCTTCCCAGTGCTTACACTGCGTCGAACACTCGCACAACTTTCCTTGCGGTTCTTTGAGGTACCACACGCACCTGTTTCCGCGCGACGTTTTGATTTGATTAGAAGCCGCAGCTTTCACAACTTCGTTTCTTGTTATTTCGAATGTTCCGCCAATATTTGGTGTCTTTGTTGTGAAACAACATCGTCCGTCTGCGGCTGATAGGTCAGAGATTGTGGAATTAACTTCTTCGAATATAGACTGAGGTCCAGAAATAGTGTTCTTTGAACGCAGCGTTCCCAGGGTTGAACTCCAGGACGGCCTGCTATCGGATCGGGTTGGGAAAGCTGGAAGCCACGAAAAACAGCGAGAGAAAACCTCTGTGGGCCCATAGACATTCTCACCACTACAGTCTTCACATTACAGGGTTCCAGTTCGGTAGAGTACGTCCTCCTCGCGCGGCAGTCCGACACATCGGCTTGCATGAAAGCTTTCTTCCTCCGATGGACAACGCAAAAATAATAGGCCACGAAGCTGGAGTGGACGGCGTTGGGAGCATCATTTGGGTCGGCGCCCAGGGCTGGGAGGAAAACTACCGGCCCGGGGCCGATACTATGTTGTGCTTGATTGTGGATGTTCTGGTGGCCAGTAAGCCAGAGCGGAGGCGGTGGAGCAGGAGCAGGTAGATTTGGCATCCCGGCGTCGTGCAGAGGACAAAATTCAGTCGCTCACAGCTTGTTTGAGAGCGGCATCAAACTGGGATTCCTTCCTGCTCAGCTTGGTATTTTCCGTCGTACCAACCCGGTGACTCGAAGAAAGTCTCGAATGAATGGCGCGCCTTCTTCTTTACTGCAACGATCGCCGACTCGATACGGCACCCGAGATTACCTTCGTCATCTGTATACGAACTCAATGAGACAATGAATAAAAAGATCTGCAGGGAAGCGCGTACAGAACCCCGGCTCGTTCGTCACCACATGCCCGGCTTCAACACGAACGGGACACTGATCCCCGTCGAGCTCTCGTGCACCACGCCAAAGCTGCCGATTCCGTGCCCGGGCCCGTGCCCAAAGTTCATGCCGTCCTTCCACAGGTGGTGCCGCACGATCCCGTCGAGATTCGTCCGCTCGTCCCGGCGGGGAAGACCAGCGCATCGATGGCAATGTGCGCCTGCAGAACGCGAGTGAACGCGCGCTTGTGCTCTTTGGCTGGAAAGGAGGGTGTCAGGCCACAGGGATAACACCGGGAAGGTTACGGACTCGGCATCCCGAAATGCACGGTCCGCGTCTTGTCGATAGTGCAGTCGAGGTATTGTTTGCCCGAGTCACTTTAGAGAGTCAGCTGGGGTACGAAATGTGGGTTGATGGGAGCACGTTAGATACGGCGCGCCCCGCCCGATGACCAGACAGTTGTCCTCTTCGGCCTCGTAACTGCATTTCTTTTCGGACAACACCAAGTGAATGAGACACGAGAGAAAGCTTACTGCGGAAGCGCTGCACTAGTTCCATAGGCACTACGGGATAAGACTTTTTAAACCAGGCCGATAACACTGAGATGTCCAGCAAACCTGATAAAACTGCCGTCCCCAGCCCAGTACTTCTGCATGGACCGGTACTCGTTGAGCTTTCGCTCTGCTTGGTACTCTATTACAGCCGCCTTTTTCTTGACGACCTGCTCCTCCAGCCAGCCGTACCAGCGCACTATCGCTACGCTATCTCTGTAGAATCCCTGTATTTCAATGGTGTTCTTGATCGCCTTCGCAGCGTTAATAGGGGACACGATGACGGTCGCTTTGGACTCGAGCGCCTCTATGAGCCGCATACGATGCCTTGGGATCAACGAGAACTTTGGCCTGGACACTGATTATTACGAGGTCGTTATAATTTTGGTTCGTGGGACCACTTGCCTTCCGGGATCCCGCTGGGCTTCTGCGTTGAGGAAGTCCCACGCTGTTCCGTACGCTTGGGTTTGGACTCCGAGGCTGGTTAAGTAGCCACTTCGGCAGTGACTTTTCTTGGGTCGATGAAGAGTACAGCGTCCGTCGGCGAAACGAAGAGGTACGCGTAGAAAAATGGTTGGTTGAACTGTCGTTTCCGCGGAGATTTAGAATCCACGCAAGGTCATCCAGTGGTGTAACGAGGTACTGGGAACATTATGTGAGAAGGATAGATACAGAGGGAATGAGCGCACACCGATGCAGTCGGAGAGTATGTGGCGATAGTCTCACGCAGCTCGGCAAGTTTAGAATCCGCAGCCCTTCCTGAAACATATTCAATAAGGAGCTGCTGGGAGGAATAAATGACTTGCCAGTGAACTTGAGCGGATGTTGTTGACAGGGTCAGTCGACTGCATAGGCCTACTCTCTCAGACTTCATCGACCAGGTTCTTGAGCTGGCACACCAATTTCGAGCCGGAGAGAAGGCCGGCATCAAGCGAAGCCTTCAGTGCAGGGGGTATCAAACGAGCGTCGACACCGATACGGCTGCCCGCCGGTAACTGCTAATCATCGTTCACGGCCAAAGAAGCGAACGTACGGAAAGCCTACGTTGCACAAATAATCTTGGAAACTGCCCTCGACCATTGCGCGCAGACCAAACTTTCGCAGCGTCCACAGGGAAGATCCATCGCTTTCTCAGCAGCAATCCAGTATCGGCTGTCGACAAAGAGCAGCGCTTCGGACTGAGTGACGACTGCCAAACCCGCGCCCCCATGGAACCTAAGTTCGATAGATCAGGAAGGCACTCAGGTCGTGAATACCTGCGCGTACCCTGTCATGAACCCGCGTCGCAGCTCAGACGCAGCAGGAATCTCGCTTCCGTGCTCATCTTCATTGGAGATAACGTATGCATCGAGCTTGTTGTCGGTAAGGATGCCTCTGAGGCGGCATAAAATTGAGGCTGAACCCGCCCCCGAGCTACGCAGAACAGAGCGGTAGGTAGGTAGTCTCTCTAGACAGACGCTACAACGTAAACACGCTCGTTCCTCGCTCGTTGTAGTAGGAAGGCGCAGCGCGGCGCTCTTTGCAGTCGGGCTCAAAGTCAGATTGCCTCTTGGATGGTTTGAAGGGAAGGCAGAAGAACATGGCCGTCAATTAGATCGCCGCTGACGCGGCCAGGATGCTTTTGTGCAAGGCACGATAGCGGCGGGGTGATACAGCCGATTTATAAAGTGTACGGTTTTGATGTGTATGCTCTCGATTTGTTTTTTTTCTCTCGCTCCACTTTTATTCATCCGTGGCTCTTCATCTGCACACTAATTTCTTGTGATACCTGAGCATCAAAGCAATGGCCACAGCTCTCGACGCTGGTTCATGACCAAGTTCACAAATGCGACAGGTTGTGAGGCTGTGGGCAAAGGGGTCGTGTCAGAAGTAAGCATAAGAACAGCCACTGATCACCCGTACACTTTTGCGGTCTAAGGCGGCAATTGCGGTCCGGGGCAAAACGCGGTCACGATTTGATGCAATCACGCCGTATATCAAAGGCGCTCGCGCCTGACCTAATCATTTCCTCTTTCCTTTGGGTGAGCCAAATCCTCGGCCGGTTCGAGGTGTGCCCAACTCTTTCATTCGCAGATTTTCGCGCTCTTTCGGTTTCTACTTTTCTCCGTAGAGTATATCTTGGATTACAACATGCGAGGTACGAGCATCGAGTTGTGCGTCTTTGTATAAGAGACTAATCTTGGATACACCGACATCATATCAAGTTACTTGCAATATACATGCCGTTCACACCCAAAGTTCGACGACAAACTGCTTTCAAATTGGCACTGCCGGACTATGCACAAACTGTGCACTTAGTTGAACTATCAAACCGCCCCTTCAACTACAGATCCCCACATTGACCACCAATTATCCACCTCTTCGCTTGCGTCATGTTTGAAAAGGACTAGATACTGCTCCCAGGTCTGGACCAGTACGTCGGACGCTTCACAATTGTGGAAGTCCTCGAAGGCTTTGCACAATGTTGCTTTTAAAACGGCATCTCTGGCCTCCCGGAGGAGACCGGAGGGCAAGGAAATTTGGAGGAGGGACTCGTACTCTGATTTCTGTGTCGCACTGGTCCGAGGCTGCCGTATCTCTCGATATGCGTTCAGGAGCAATGGTATCTGTCTTCGATTTGACAGGCGCGAAAATAATCGTCCGAGAGTCACCGCGTCCTCAACCTAATTTTCCAAATAAATTCCTGGACTCAATCGCGAAGACGATGCACTCACAGCCATCGAAGAATTATGGCTCCCGTGTATCTGAACCTTGGAGTAAGCAATAGCGTGGTGCCGTCAAGAAATACGCACCAATGCAGAGTGAGCAGCGTCGCCGACCAACACGACCATCCCATCAAGGCCGACAACGTCTTCCTGCTCAAATACTCGATGAATCGTGGGGCAGCAAGTGTATCCTAGTTGGATCAGTTTTTGGAGCCTAGTATGCGAAATCAGAAGGCGCGCAAAACGAGGCGACAATACGCGACCTCGGATCATAATCGGATAAATAATCGAATGGCACGGTAGTCTTCACTGCATGATTCGCGTGCCAATCGCCATCTGTGACGTCTACTATAGGTGTAGGGAAGCAGAGCGCGAGGCTGAATATTTCAGCATTATTCTTAAATGTGAGTTAATCAGCAAACACATAAGGAATATAGCGTTGTTGACATACATCGAGAGTCCCGACAACGCTTGAGCCATTTCCCATCCAAATCGTAAACTATAACCATAAAAGACCTGGTTTCAATCCGGGTGTACCCACCAACCTCGTTAGAATTGCACAGTGATTTGAATTCCTCGTCTTCTTCGACAACTCTTGTCGGGATCGAAATATTTATCCTTTGGAGCCGGTGAGTGACTGCTTCGTGAAGGTTGTACGAATTTACCCAGAAACAGTGTGTGTGAATTCTAGTGTTTTCTCGGCCACAATTGAACGCACAAGACTGTTGTGCCCGTCAGCGCCAATGACCTCAAAAGTGCGATGTTGAAGTTAATTTTAGACGAAGACGAAATCTCACAATGTCGCCCCGCAGAATCTTGCCGTTCTCTAGCGCGACAGTTACAGACCCGTCACTTGACTTGACATCAACTGCCTTGCATCCATATTGGAAAACGACGCCGGCAGCCAGACAAAGCGAAGTTAATTCGCGACACAGGTCGTCATGCTTCATTGTTCAGGCTTCAGAGTCGATTCCAATGGTAGTAGAAAGAAATCTACCTGAAGAATCAGAAAATCGGCCCTAAGTTCCGCCATGATCTGCTCGTGGAATTTCATGAATCCCACAGGCTCCGAAGTGTCAGCTGAATAATTGTTTTCAAAGGCGCGCGCAGAGGTACAGTGGATGATATTGACTCACCATGTCTGAATGATATGCTGGACAAACCGATATCGATTAGTTCGATACCCGTCTGAATTGAATGGAAAAACTTCATACCCAGAGCATTTGGTTGCAGAGGATTCAAACAGAGCCGCCATTCCGGGCCATTCATTCAGAATTCTAGTCATATTGGGAGGACACCGAATGCTCCCTCCGACCTTGAACGTACGACGTGTTAATGGAGAGTTACATCAGCTCATCAGAAAACGAGTTACCTTGGTTTTCCCGTCGGTTTTGTCTAGGATGATCACCTCATGGCCAGAATCACGCAGTTGGTAGGCAGCAGTTAACCCGGAGATGCTTCCTCCCACTATGATGAACTTGAGCGAGAGTGATTGATGGGATACGGGCGCCGGCATATTGAGGGGACGGGGAGGGGCGAAGTGATTTCTATGGCCTCGAAATTTAACGGTTTCCTACCTGGGAAATATTAGGACCCATATAAGCCTATAAAGCCAGAAGTCCGAACTCCGTCCATCAACCTGACCCTGGATCGCTGCAGCCGAGGCTAGCTTCAACCAGACTGTGGAGCCATGATGATTGTTTCATCAAATGTTTAATGAACTTTTGAGCTACTCTGAGGTACTCGTGGCCCGACGAGAAAAGAGATACTAAGATAGTCGCGTTCGAGGAGGGTAACGACCAACCTTAAGCGATAAACGGACCAGAACAGCTTGAAGTTGACGCCAAGGTATGGCGGAATTTTGGCGGAATTCGGGAGAGTTCGGGCCGATTCCTCTTGGGCTATTCAACCGTGGGAGCGTCATGATCAAGCGGAGTTTTCTTACCTCACCGGAGTGTTCCGCCTTTCTTGCCTTGTTCGCCCTTTTGGACGTTTCTAACCGTGTGGACTGGCCTCCTTGCGGATACCAAGTACGCACGAATTGTCGGCATCGGCTGGTTCTGAAACTCGGCGGCTGGCACTGTCGGCGGCCATATGCAGTGAAGGATGTCTAGTTTGAACTTCCATGTCGACTTGCTCCTTATCCACCGGGATTTTTTTTCTCGTCGGCTAGTGATTGTGATGGGTCTAAGATGATTCGCTGGATCTCTGTAATTGCATTTCGAGGCGCTCTGGGCAAACTAGTCACAGAAACAATTCGGATGGTTTAGGCCCGAAAAGCGTCTCTTTTCATCTGGCAATTATAGTGTCGCTTTCGATGCGCCTAATCTCAGTGGGGCTGCGCCCAGTCTCGTCCAATCATATCCACAACTGCCAAATCACATCTTTCGGCTGGGTAATCCAGAAGGTATATGACCTCGAGCTCTGGCTTCAACAAGGCACCGGACCAGCAGACAATGTCTTCCCCCATACTTCACAATCCACCCTCCTTTTTCACAATTCTACTGGGCTTCCCGAAAACCGTTTTTCTATTCAGCCAGTCAGATACTGTGCCGATTCTGGGACCATCGGTTCGCCACCTCGATAGATTATCTCGAGAATCTCCTTTCAATTTCCCTCTGCAGTTAGCGGTGTCTATGGTGCTTGCCGGACCGACAGATCCTACAGCGTTCATCTGTGGATTTCTGTGGTTGGAGTTCCATCTTCTTACCTTCGAGGTGGGTGAGGTTCTTGCCACTCAGGGCCGCCATTGAACGCCCATATACGTTGTAGATAAAGAACCAGGTGAGAACTCGTTCGATTCATTCTTTCTAATAACTATTAATTGACTCCCAGATGATTGGACTCGAAGAGGACCGACTATCCAAGCCAAACCGGCCCATCGTCTCTGGTAGAATCTCCCTCGAGTCGGCGCAAATACTCTACCTTTGCGTCGGAGCTCTTTCTTTTCTCTACAGCGTGTACCATCGCGTGGTATTATGCAGCGCCATTTATATGGTTGCCATATACTGCTACAACGAGCGTGGTATGGCTGGGAATTGGTTCCTCAAGTCGTTCCTAGGATCTTTTGGCTATATGTGCTACTGCTGGGGCACCACCATTATATTCGGTGTGTAATTCTGGTCCGAGTTATATTTAAACTGACCAGCTATGTAGATCACGGAAATGACCTTTCTCGCACCTCCATCATCGCCGTTGCTATCAGCGGACTGGTGCACACCACTACGGTATGTATTCATGTATTCATTTGCCGCATCAACAGTAACATATCTGATTTCCCGGTAGGGACATGCGCAAGACTTTCGTGACCGATTCGGGGATGCAGCAATTGGGCGGAAAACACTGGCGATTCTCCTCCCCCCGCGATTTGCCCGCTGGTCATTGATGGCGCTTGTGGCTGCCTGGACCATCGGACTTATCTATCTCTGGAATCCTCCCATTCCGGCGACACTGGGTTTCTCAATCTTGGGTTGTGTTTCCACCGTCAGTTTTATTCTTGACCACTCTGTGGAAGCGGACCGTAAATCATACTG
The DNA here is from genome assembly GCA_029378255.1 of Mycena rosella. NCBI lineage: Eukaryota > Fungi > Basidiomycota > Agaricomycetes > Agaricales > Mycenaceae > Mycena > Mycena rosella. The sequence goes on from JARKIE010000099.1 coordinate 82,388, forward strand.
GTGGTACAATGTGAGTTGCATGCATTTGCCTACATTTATCCATTTATCTTACGCTGCGCATTGTAAGATGTGGCTCATTACCGCCCATTTCCTCCCAATTTTTAAACGGATCGCGGGAACTGCGTTGTAAATGGCTGGCTGCCGCAGTTCTCTTGGGTTTTAGATAGATATCATTGTACAATATTATGTAACCTTCCTGTCAGTGGACTGAACTTGTCGGAGCTGGTCGGAGGGTCGGATCGCGATTCGGGGCAAGCGGATCAAAATCGCGTCCAAGCTTAGTCCAACACAGCGGAAATGTGGAGATTTCAGGGCAACCGAAAATGTTTCTGAAACATATAATTCAAGTATCAACTTCAGTGGGCCTGAAAACGTACCCGAAACTTCAAGTTTCCGTGTGACCTAAGTTGAAGCCGAAATTAGCCGATTCGGGTATGGTTTCGGCACACCTGAAATTTTTTATTTCAGACACTGTTTAGGCAGCTCCGGAACCGCTGGCGAAACAATAAATTTCGGCACCCGATTCGGCACCACCAAACTAGGCCTAGAGCGGTCTAGACCGGCCTAGATTTGGCTTCGGTGCACCCGAAACAATAAGCCGAAACTTATTGTTCTCGGTGGCAGTTCCGGAGCTGCCGAAACAATAACTTTGGGCCTGGCTGAAACTGCTACTGAAACCTATAGTTTCAGAAGCAGCATCAGCCAGGCCTAAACAATGTCTGAAATAAAACATTTCAGGCATGCCGAAAACATACCCGAATCAGCTAGTTTCGGCTTCAAGTTAGGTCGCACGGAAACTTGAAGTTTCGGGCATTTTTTCAGGCCTGCTGAAGTTGATACCTAAATTATATGTTTCAGAAACATTTCTGGCTGCCCTGAAATCTCTGCATTTCCGCTGTGAAGCCCATTTTGTAGCTAACAGGCTGTAGCAATTCTGTCAGCTTCGCATAGTTTCTTCGCTTTGATGTCACCGACCTGATGGCTGGACATAAATGCGATTCGCGCACGGACCAGGGCACGGTCACGATTTGTTTTGGTTGTCCAAACAACGCGTCGGCTATAAGAGGCGGTGGCGGTGGCTGACCAAATCATTCCCTCTTTCTTCTACCATCATTCCTTTTTTCCTTCCTTCCTTCCTCTTCCACTCTCGTCCTTAGGCACCTTGTCGTCGCTCTCCAAGACCTCATGGAAACCAGGTGGGTAGCTGCTTCTCTGATTTCAACTGTGGGCGGTGTGTTGCTTGCATTACGCATCATTGGGCTGGGCATCATGGGGGGCGTAGGGTGATGGCGTGTGGCCAATCCTTCCCCGGGGATCACGGTTCACCCGTCTCCTCATGATGGCGACGCATTTCGGCGTGGAACTCTGTTCAAATTCTGTGTCGTGGCTGCCTAACCTCGTTCTGCGAGGGTGCGCGGTTTCCTCGTTATCAGGCTTTGGGTGGTCCCCATCGTGGGTATCGATAGCACATGCTAGTAAGTCCCATCAGAGATGGACCTATTCCACTGAGTACATTGTTGACTGATGCCCTTTGGCAGATTCTCGCCCTCAAGTCTGCTTTCGGTTTCTGGCTCGGTACAATAGCTGTCTCAGATGTATCTATTCGTATTTAGCTTTGCGAATCTACTCAGTGTCCAGCCCTCTCGAGATGAGTGTCGAATACGCGACGTCTCGCCAGACGTGTGCTTCCTACGACTTTCGCTGCTACGATCGCCGTTAGCATGCATCCCCTACTATTAGAATAGCGTACTACGCGTGTCGCACCCCGCAAATGAAACGTCTCCGTCTTGCCTTACGCCCTCGCCAGGCTCATCTCCGACCACCTACCATTGTTTGAAGGCGTCAGTGCTCTCGACCTTATACTGCAAGTGAGTAGTTTACGCGCGCTCGCTTCAGATCGGTCAGAACATGCATTTGCGCCTTAGGAGCTCTCTCATGTACAGGACCTGAAATTACTACAACGGCAGTGTCCGTCTCGCCTTCTCCGCCAGCTCACCCAACAAATCAATGAACGCGTCGGCAGCCCGAGCGGCGTCGTGATCATCGGCGGCGTCGCATGGCATAAAATCCCCGTGGTATTTTCTGGCACCCGGACCCCGATCCGGGACTTCAACCCAGAGCGTCCGGTACAATGCGGTCACCAGCTCAGCGATCGCCGCGCTGTGCGGACGCCAGCGCGGGAGGATATCTTTCTTGAGGACGTCTATGAAGGGTGTAGTGGTGTCGCGAGAGTTGAAGAAGTCGTACTTTTGCCGGAGGAGAACCCTAGGGGTGAGGGGTGACCGCGGGGCTGTCCACGCTAGTATCTCTTCGGGCCACTGAACTGGTTCGCCTACGGAGCGGTCGGGATATGCAGCGAGCGCGGACCCGTCGGAGGTGAAGAAGAGGAGGTAAAGGACGTAGAAGATGCTCTGAAGCTAGATCGCAAGAGAAGTATAATCAGCCACCGAGAAACCGGTTCCCGAGAACCTACGTCGTCGAAAGCCGTATGGTGGCCGACAGCACCTAGCGGACCTAGGGCCATGAACGGCGCGGGACCTTCGAAACGAGGGGTGAATGGACTGTGTTCGCTTGGCGTCTCCGGGATTATCTCCCGTGCGATACCGCACATATCCATATTGTGGAGAAGCCCCCCGGTTTGCGGCCCCTGCGCCCGGCGGATGAAAAGCCCGTGTGGCGTCACCGTATGTACGGTGTGTTCGATCAAGTCCTCTGCGAGCAGTATGTTCCCGGGGGTTATATCGCGATGGAGCAGGCCGACTTCGAGGAGACCTTTAACGCCTGCGACATGTTATATATTAAGCTCGAAAGCCCATTTCGCACCTTTGGCCACATCTTGTAGCGACAGAAAAACCTCGGCCAAGTCCTGGAACTGGCTCAGCGTCCGTTTGAAGGGCGAGAGGCTGATCACCGCCGACGGCGGTCCGTCTGGGTGTCCGTAAACGTGGGGTCCAACCATCCACGCAGGTCGTCCAGCACCTTCGACCCCGTCCAGACGCTGGTGATTCATTCACTGTCAGTGCGTAATTGAGAACATACAACTATGAGGATACTGTACTTTTCGGGAAACAGGATGTGCGGCACCCCCGCTTCCTGGACTCTCGTTTGGAGGTCCCCGACGTACGCCTCACTCCGGAGATCGGCGAAGGTGATTTGAGCGCGAATAGACCATCGTAGAAGGGCAGGCCAGCGACTTGGTCCCGCGACAGCGCTGGATTCTCGTTGAGGTACTGATGCTTTTCTAGGTCCGTCATCTCCCGCGATACGCAGAAAACGCGAGTGGATCGACCGAAAGAATCATTCGAATAGACGAGATGGTGGACATACAAGCGAGTTGAGTCGACAGTGATTTCTCCGGACGCACGACGGTCGGCCATGTTGGATGAGCAGCAAATAGGAGTCCATGATCCCCCGAGTGTCAACAATCCCCAACAAAACCAGATTTTTTTGAGGATTCTTTAACGCTGCTGGTTCAGGTAGGACCTCAGCGCCTTGCTCCGCCCCGGTTTCTTATTCTTATCTTTATTGCGTTTTCCCCCCTCAGACCGGAGGGGATTTGGAGTCCTTTTCATGGTTGAGCCAGCTGCGACGATCGTCTTCAATACGCTGCTGCAGGGAAGGTCGACGCTAGGACATCCGAGCTCCATCTACTCTGTTTCCCGGGTCGTGTCGCGCTCGCTGACCCCCGGTTTCTTCAATCCCCAACCCCGACGCGTCAAGGGCAAGGAACGGATGCCCGACCACACGCGCCCCGACGTCCTCTCCGCGTACTCTGCCCGCTGCAAGGAATGGTCCTGCCGCATGCGCGTATCCATATGGTGTGCCGGTGAGTTGCCCTTTTCTTTCCTCTCATTCCGGCCTCATTTTTGTGCGTGCAGATCCAAAGACCGCGGACGAGGCGGAAATTCGGCGCGCGCCCCGCCGCGCGCGAAAAACCTCCGCGTTGCCGCGCGGTCGCGGGCTCGCGCTGCCTGTGTTGCACCGGGGCCAGACCCGACACGCGTCGCACACCTCCGAGCGACCGTTCCCGGATTCCGACCCGCCGTCTTCCAACGCGGATACGTCTGCACTCGACCCGCCAACGGAAGCATCAGCCAACGGGTCGCTGGAATCCAGCGATGCGCCTGTCGAGGACGTGGAGGTGCTCCCGGAGATCCCGGCTCCGTCCGAACCGCCGCTCGATGATATTTCCGAGACGGACTCCCCACCCACGGCGGAAACGGAGTCGGCGCCTCCAGCGCCTGTCCCTGATCCCCCACCTCCCCGGCATGTAGATAGCAGTGTACTGCAGGCCGACGTGCGATACCTCCAATCCTTGATCGCCGAGCCCCAGGACCGCTTCCAGCTCGAAAAGACCTGGCACGCATACGAGGTCGTCCAGACGCACGGCGGTCTTTCCTTTTTGAGCGTGGAGGAGCTCTTGACGCTCGCCGACAAACTGCTGGACTTTGTCGAACTTCGCAACCAGACTGACGAACTGGAGGAACTGCACAAGTGGGGCGAGCGCGTCCGCCGCATGTTGGAGGAGCTCGGTACGTTGCTCGTCCCAGCACAAAATGGGACGAGGCACAGCCTGAGGGCGCGCGCCCTGGCGCTCGAGGGCGAGCTCCAGAAATCCCTCGACATTATTCATTCCCAGCGGTCGGATTACGAGCTCTTTCACACTACTCTTCGCGTCTACGAATCAGTCCTTGTGTCCACCTGGCGGCACTTTGATCGTATCCGTGCTTTGGAGTTTCTCATCCTCGAGTGGAAAGTTATCGGCTCCTACCTCCTCACCGAGACCAGCAGAGTGCACGCTGGTTCCGGCCTCGTCGCCTCCGCCGGTGCCTCCCTCCGTGAGACCTCATTCGCGATCGTCTCCGGCATATCGCTCCCTGCGCTCGTTTTAGCGGACAAGGAAGGCGACTGGGACGAGAAGAGCCGCAAGCACCTGGGTGAACTGATGATCGAGGCGTTCTTCCGCGCCAAGCTCCCCATGGAGTCCGTTGATATCCTCCGGGAAATGACGCGACAGGAACTCAAACCCGCCTTGCACCTTCCCCTGCACTTGGTCCGAGCGCTCGCCCGCGAAAATCTGTACGACGACGCCCACACGATCTTTTCGACTCTCGCGCACGCGGGAACAACCCACGAGTATCTGTTTACAGGGCTCTACCTGCATGCGCACGAGGGCCAGGACCAGGAGGCCGAGGAGTATTTCAACCGGATTACCGACGCGGGGTGGCAGAATTCCAAGGATGTCCTACAGCTGATGTACGCGTACGCAGTGCAGGGGCAGACGCAGAAAACGCTGGAGATCTTCCAGGAGTTTTTCCCAGAAGATGCCTACGGCGTCCCGACCAATTCACCCCTCATCGAGCACTTTACGGTCGGGATCTTTGCGCATGCGCAGCGGGGTGACTTCGGCGAAACGGGGCTGTGGCTGAATCTCCTAAGCAAGGCCGGGATGCAGCCTGATGCCTACGTGTTCACGACGATCCTGAAGAGCCTTGCGCTGCAGGGTAACCTGGATGACATCGCCTCGGTGTTGGACCAGATGCGCGCCGCGGGCTGCCCGCCCAACCTCGTCACCTACACCACCGTCATGACACTCCTCGCGCACCGCAAAGACCCCGCCAGCACGGAGGCTATCTATGTCCGCGCGCTCAGCGACGGGATCGTGCCAGACAGCATGATGATCGCAACCCTCATGAACGCGCACATCGAGGCTGGCTCCTGGAAGGGCGTGATCCGCGCGTTCGACTTTGTGGCGTCCTCGCCAAGCGCCAAGCTGACGATCGGGATCTACAATCTGCTGCTCAAGGCGTACATCCAGATCGGCGCGCCGTTCCGCATCGTGTCGCGGATCTTCAACCAGCTCGAGCGCCTACGCATAAGGCCGGACGGGTACACGTTTGCACTGCTGATCCAGTCCGCGTGCGACGCGCGCCAGATGGATACGGCGGCGAAGATCTTTCTGGAGATGGAGCGGCTCGCGGAGCACTGGGGGTCGAGCCGGCACATCACGACGTGGGCGCTGACCATCATCATGTCGGGCTTCCTGCGGCGCGGCGACCACGACGAGGCGATGACTGTGTATCAGGACATGGTGACCCGGGGGCTCAAGCCGAATGCGGTGACGTATGGCGTTATTATCGGTTCGTACGGGCGGGCGGGAACGGCCGAGAGCTTTGAGCTCGCGGAGAAGTTCATCAAGGAGCTGACGGCGCAGGATCCCGAGGCGCGGACGTGGGATACGCCGCCGCACGGGCGCCTCTCCGCGCGCGACCATCTGTACCTCCCGCTGCTGCAGGCGTACGCCTCGCGGCACCAGATCGAAGAGCTCGAGCGCGTTTTCGGGCAGATGCTCGACGACGGCGGCGAGCCCACGCTGAGCATCCTAAACACGATGCTGGACGCGTACGCGCGCGTCGGGGACGTCGCGAACGTGCTCGCTGTGTGGCGGCAGATCTTCACACTCGGCATCAAGTACTCGACGATCCCTTTGTTCGAGGCGGACAGCACGGGCCAGCGCGCCGCGACGATGCACTCCTTCGTGCTGTGCCTCCCGCTCTCACGCTACATCGCCACGCTCGCCAAGGCGGGGCTGCAGACGAGATCGCGAACGTGTGGAAGACGTTCCAGGCGCACGGGCTTTCCTTCTCCGCGGACAACTGGAACGAGCTCGCGCTGGCGCTCGCGTACGCAGGCGAGCTCGAGCGCTGCTTCGAGGTGCTGGAGAAGGTGCTCCTGCCGTACCACCGGCGGAGCAACCGCCTCCGCCAAGAACGCGACCCCAACCCCGACTCGCCGCTCTCGCTCGACGTCGCGCCCGCGAACGTCCGCCCGCTCGAGACGCCGCTCGTCGGCAAGGCGCGCTCCGCGGCAACCAAGTGGACGCGCTTCCACCGGCGCGCGGTGGACCAATTCGAGGACCCGCAGTACGCGGACGACCTCGCGTACCACCTACACGTCCTACACCGCATCTCGCCCATGTGGAACACGTGGCTCCCGCGGCACGACCTGCTGCGCAAGCTCTTCGACGCGCTGCTGCGCCTGCGCGCGGGGTACCCCGTCGACGCCGAGGAACGCGACGCGGACGAGATCGCGCGGGACCCCGAGGAGCTGAGCGCGCGCCGCGCAGACGCGGAGACGCGCCTGCGCGCCATCTACGAGGCGTATCCCGACGCGGTGCGGTCCGTCGACCGGTTCGAGCTCCGCGAGCGGCGGCGGCTCGGGCGGTGGTTCACAAAAGTGTATACGTGGGCAGCAAACAGATGATGATAATAATACCACAAATACAATAGACACAGTGACAGTAGCGCGTCTATCCAACCACCCGCGCCTACGCGCCGTCGGAATCGTCGTCCGAGCCCGAGTCGTCTCGCCGCCGCTTGCTCGAGCCGTGGCGGTTTCGCTGGGAAGGGGTGGTGAGCGTCCCACGGGGAAGGAGGAGAAAGAAGGAAAGGCTTACCAAAGGGAGCTTCAGCCCCTGGTTTCCAAAGGCGATGGACAGCGCGGTGGTTTCTAGACACATTAAAATTTAAAAGGTAGCTTATCGTAGACAAAATAATACTCACCGGGCACCCCGGGGAATCGCTTCGCGGAGTAGACGGTGAAGGGCTCGGTGAATATCTGCGCGAGAACGGGCGAGACATTCGTGTGGACGTGCAGGGCGCCGGGTTCAGGGGCCGGGGGGCTATGTTAGACCGCGGACATTAGAGGTTTTCTCGCGCGAGGTGACAAGGCACACTCACGCTCCGACGTTCATGAGGCGGAGTCTCAGACGGAACGTTCCTGAAGGGTCTATCAGCGCGGAACGAGGAACGCGAAGCAAGGCACACGGGCCCGTACCTTCGGTGCGGACGGATAGGTCCTGGAAGAGGAAGAATATCCCGGGCTTACGGTGCTCGTCGAGCAGGCGGTACCCGTTCGAGGACAACGGGCCCACGAGCGTTCTAGTGTACGCGCTCCGCTGGTTCGCCGCGGCCGCGCTCGGCGCGGCGGGCGTCGGCGGGTGTTGCTGGTAGTTGGGCGGCGGCGAGAAGTACGGCGCCTGCTGCTGCTGCTGCGGCGGCGGCGGCGGATGCTGGCCCTGGGCATAGGGCGCGGGCGCGTACAGCGAGGGGTCGTATTGCTGCGGCGTGGACGGCGCGGACGAGTACGGCGGCCCGTCATGCGCGAAGCGGCTGCTGTGCTCCCACGCGCCGTGCCCATGCGCGTCGCGCGCGTCGGGCCCGCCGCTCTTGTCGGCCGGCGGGTACCCGAAGCCGCCGCTGCCGCTGTCGCCCGCATTCCAGGGCCGGTACGTCGGCTCGGGGTCGGCGTTCCACGGCTCGCCGGCGGAGCTGGAACTAACACTAGAACTCCGCCCGAAGGAGTGGATTGAGGGCAGGATCGGCGGAGGGTAGGTCGTGTTGCGGTCGACCTGCGGGGAGCCGTGGGAAGAGTAGCCCCAGGTTGGCGTCGAGGCCGGATAGGGGGAGGAGGGGGGGAACGGCGACGCGGGGGCGGGGAAGTAACCCTGGTTGCTGCTGCTGAATCCTCCCGTTCCAGCAGTCGTGGGCTATATCAACGAGTCGGCAGGCTGAATATTCTAAAAATACGTGGGCGTACCGGGTCGCCTCCTCGAAACTGGGGGGTCGGGGTTGAGCGAGGAATGGGCGTCTGCTGCCCGGAGCGCGGCGGGCCCGCGGTGGAACTGGCGCCGCGGCGGCGCTGCTTGGGTGTTTGGACGGGGACGTAGCGGTCTCCAGACGACGGGTGCAGGACGAGGTTTCGCTCGTGCTTGCCGTCCTCCGACCATAGGTCGACCGTGACCAGGAAAAAGGAACAATCGACATCACTGGACCCGAATAAGCGGCGAATAGACGGGAGAGAAAAAACATACTCGACGTCGACTAAGCTGTGATCGTCCCGCTTTACGACCATCCGCGCAACCGCGGCTGGGGCTAAGGGCCGCCGATCCTGCAGATTTGCGATTAATTGACGCGGGGAAAAGGGGGGGGCATGCCCGACGGACTTTATCTCCAAATCCACACATTCGGGCGCGGAGCGGGTGTTGGACCATCTCGAGCGAGTAGTAGCTGGATGGACGGGTCAGGGGGGTAAACGGCTAGGGTAGGCCAGAAGGGACTGTGAAACTGACTTGCGGCCGACCCACTTGCCCCACTGTTCTGGGCTGTCGGCGGCGGCAGGCTGGCGCATAGGTGCGATTGCGGAAGCGGTTTTTCTGGGATTGATATGCTGGATCATGGTGCCGGAAATAGGCTAGGGTTCTGAGACCGCGGACGGAGGTCAAAACGAGGGTATTCCTGGGGTGCTGAGGGGGGCAGAACCGAGGGAGGATAGAGGGCGGCGGGGAGAGAAACGGACACGGTGGAGGTCGCGGAAAAGGACAAGATATCAGGACTGAGGAGTAGACTGAGACCCGAAAGAGTGGATTGCCAAGGGTGGAAAATGTATATCAAAACCAATCACAAGCAGCGTGGACCTCGACGAGTGCGAATGTTGAATGTAGACCAAGAGTACGGGCCCAGCTGAGAGAAGGACACAGCAGCACAAGAGAGTCAGGCGCAGTCGAGGCTGTGGTACAGCGGAGTGCCACACAGCCACCAGGGTCGCTGGTACTAATGCAATGTAATTTTCGAAGCAACATAAGATATACGCGAATTCTGGACCGTATGCAAGGGCTGGTATATATATCCACCGGCCAACGCTCCAGGGGACCCGGACAATGGGCCCAATGGCCGCGAACCGGGGCTCTCTCACGGCGAGTCCAAAAAGCATTTTTAAATTAGATTTCTCCCCGTCGATACCTTGCGATTCGCGACTTCGACAAGGGAACTGCGGCACCGACTCGCGCGTAATTTAATCCAGTTTATCGTCGCTCGACGCGTCCTCGGCGCGTGCATACTAATTTGTGATTACAAACCACGTGGCGGCCATCTAACTTCTTGTCTCCCGACTCCATCCCCTCGAACCGGTACCATGGATCAGACGGCGGCCAAGAAGGCCCTCCAGGAGCTCGTCAAGAACGAAAATAAGCTCTGCTGCGACTGTAGCAACCCAAATCCGCAGTGGGCCTCCTTGGGGTCCGTTCTGTCTCGCTTACTGCTTTGTCCAAGTCCTCATCAACCTCCAGCTTCGCCGTCTTTCTGTGTCTCCAATGCGCGGGCACCCACAGAGGCTTCGGCGTCCACATCAGGTCCGTGCCGTCCCTAAACCCTCGCGTGCGCGGCCGTAACAGCTGCTCCAGCTTCGTCCGCTCGATATCAATGGACACATGGCAGCCCGACCAGCTCAGACGCATGCAGGTGACGCACTCTCCCAGCACTTGGGGTTTATGTGAACGGCTCCGAAACCCAGATTGGCGGTAACGCTGCCTTTAAGCAATTTATGAAGTCCTATTCGCCAGCAGAGCAGGGCGGGTATAAGGAGGGCAACTCGCCGTATGAGATCTACCACTGTTGGGCCGCCACGCAGTATCGGGAAAAGGCGAGTCCGTCGCGCCTTGGTGTTCCCCGCGTTCTGACCGCCCGACAGCTGGATGCCGAGATCGCGGGGAGAGAATGGACTCAGGCCGCGCCCCCTCCGCCGTCCCTGAGCAACAGCACCGACTCGGCCGGCCTGCGCAAGTCAAGGGCCTCCGCGCGCTCCGCCACCGGCTCGTCTCTGCGCGGCGACTCGGCCTCGCCCGCCTCGTTCGGGAACACCAGCTCGCCCCGCGGCACGCCCGACCTCGGCGCCGACCAAAAGTCCGCCAACGAGTCCTACTTCGCCACCCTCGGCCAGGCGAACGCGTCGCGCTCCGCCGAGCTGCCCCCCTCGCAGGGCGGCCGCTACCAGGGCTTCGGCAGCACACCCTCGCCCGCGTCGCCAAGCCAGCACCCGTCGCACGGCCTCTCCTCCGCCGCCGCGCCGTCCTTCACCGAGATCCAGGAGAACCCCGTCGCGGCGCTCAGCAAGGGGTGGTCGCTCTTCTCCGCGGCGGTCGTCGGCGCGTCGCGCGTCGTGTCCGAGAACGTCATCCAGCCCGGCATGGAGCGCGTGCGCGACCCGACGCTGCAGGCGAGCGTCATGGGCTACGTGTCCGAGGCGCAGAAGCGCGCGGCGGTCGTCGGCGGCGCGGCGAACCAGTGGTCGAAGAACCAGCTCGGCGTCGACGTCGCTGGGACCGTCGGCGGCGTGGTGGGCACCGTGCGCGACAAGGTCGGCCCGTCGCCCGCGCAGAATGGGTACGGCGCGGTGGGGATGTATGGCGATGGGGAGAACTCGGGGCTGTACCACGACGACGAGGACGATCTGTTCACTGAGTATAGCCACGGCGAGCACTACGACCAGCCGCCCTCGCAGCCGGGCTTGTCTGCGGCTGCCTCGGGGAAGAAGAGCAACAACGACTGGGACGATGGGGAGTGGAAGGATTTCTAGTCATAGAAGGATATATATTTTCGATTAATCCAGTGGAACCATAACTTATCAACGCGCACTGTTGCGAGCTTTCGCTTTGACCTCGGCTTTCGGACCGATGTTGATCGGCTAGTACGGAGCTTCCCCGCATAACCCGCATCCACTGGCATTCTGTCTTGATTCTCAAAGCATTGTAGCTCTGAACGGTAGAGCATGCACTCACCACTGCGCCTCCCCGGGCGTGCCCTGGTCTCTTCTCTCGCTAAACGGAAATGCCAATGCCGCAGGCCGTATCACGCCTCTGTCCTCCCCTCGCTGGTCTCCACCGCGTCCCCCGAATTCGCTGCAAAGGCCGCAGCAATGGACGCGCTCGTCGCGGACATCGAGGCCAAGACGGCGCAGGCGCGCCTCGGCGGCGGCGCGAAGGCCGCCGAGCGCTTCCGGAGCAAGGGGAAGAAGCTCCCGCGCGAGCGGTTTGTCCTCCGCACCTTGAATGATATACGAGTAACTCAAAACGGATGGACCGCGCCAAGGCTGAACCTCCTCCTCGACCCGCACACGCCGTTTCTGGAGCTGTCGCCGCTCGCCGCACACGACGTGTACCCCGGCGCGGCGATCCCCGGCGCGGGGCTCATCACGGGCGTCGGGCGCATCAGCGGGCGCGAGTGCATGGTCATCGTGAACGACCCCACCGTCAAGGGCGGCGCGTATTATCCGCTTACGGTGCGTGTCCCGTACCTTCGCCGCGGTTATAATGAATAGTGAATTAATGGATGGTGGGTAGGTGAAGAAGCAGCTGCGCGCGCAGGAGGTCGCGAGGAGCATCGGCTGCCGTGCGTGTATATTGGTGTGTGGGGCTCCCCCGTCGTTCGTTTTGTTCTTACGCGTTGTTTCGCAGTGGAATCTGGTGGTACGTTCACCGCGATTTCGGACTGCTGCTCGCTCAGTTGTAGAGCCCAGGTGCGGCGCTGCCCTACCAGGCAAACGTTTTCCCGGATAAAGAGCATTTCGGGCGCATCTTCTACAACATGGTATGCATTCTCTCGCTTGAGGAATTGTTTGACCTGACGCGTTTTCGCGGTGCAGGCGCAGATGTCGGCACTCGGGATCCCGCAGATCGCGTCGATACACGGGATCTCGGTCGCAGGTTTGCCTTTTTATTTATTTACTCATTACCGAGACGCTGATTTCCCAGGCGGCGCGTACGTCCCGGCCATGGCGGACGAGAACATCATCGTGCGGAACCAGGGGCGCATATTCCTGGCAGGGCCGCCGCTGGTGAAGGCGGCGACGGGCGAGGAGGTGGACGAGGAGACGCTCGGCGGGGGGATGATGCATTCGAGCGAGAGCGGCGTGACCGACCATCTTGCGAACGACGACGAGCACGCGGTGCGCGCTTTCTATCGCCTTGCATTAATATGACCGCCATCTCACGCCGTTACTCAGATTGCGATTACCAGGGAGGTCATCGGCGACCTGGGGAAGGCCGCGGGGGCGGAGGGACTGGTGAGCTTCGTTGGCTCGCCTGATGCCCTGCACCGGCCTGACCGCGTCCTCTAAGCCGTCCGCCCCGCCCGAGGCGCCGCTGTTCCCCCGTCCGAGCTGCACGGCATCGTCGGTACGGACGTGCGCCAGGCGTTCGACATGCGCGACGTCATTGCGCGCGTCGTCGACGGGAGCCGCTTCCGGGAGTTCAAGAAGGAGTACGGGCCTACGATGCTCACCGTGCGTTTACACCTTCCTACTTTACACATATATCGTTCTGCGTGCTGATTCGGATTCGTGCTGGGAAGGGCTTCGCGCATATCCACGGGTACGAGGTGGGGATAGTCGCGAACAACGGGATCCTGTTCTCGCCCTCGGCGCTGAAAGCGACGCACTTCATCGAGCTGTGTTCCCAGCGGAAGATCCCGCTCCTCTTCCTCGTTAACGTGACGGGTGATTCCCTTCCTTGGATCCTTAGGCTTGTATGCAATTGCTGAGCGTGCTGCAGGGTACATGGTGGGGTCTAAAGCTGAGCGGGGCGGCATCGCCAAGGACGGTGAGCGTTTCGTTGGTTCATTTGCAGTCTATTTCTGATAAATTCGTCGATAGGTGCGAAGATGGTGCGCGCCGTAGCGTGTGCGGACGTGCCGAAGCTTACTGTAATCGTGGGCGGCTCGTTTGGCGCGGGGAACTACGGTACGCTTGGATCACTTATTGTTTCCTTACACAAGCTCATGTTCGTTGGTAGGGATGGCTGGGCGCGCGGTTCGTGTATTCGTTTGCTTTTCCGTGTCGTTTTTGAGGGTGGGCTGCAATAGTATTCACCGAGGTTCTTGTGGATGTGGCCCGTACGTCATCTCTCTCTCCACCCTCGCTTCCCCCCGTCATATCTTACGCCAATACTAGAATGCGAAGATCAGCGTCATGGGCTCCGCGCAGCTCTCGCAGGTCATGACCGCCGTCTCGACGGACCCCGCGCAGCACGCGTCGCTGCAGTCCGAAATCGAGGAGCAGTCGACGGCGCTGTACTCGACCGCGCGGCTGTGGGACGACGGGATCATCCGGCCCACGGACACGCGGGACGTGGTCGGGCTGGCGCTGGGTTGGCAGCGCGGAGGGCGGCGGGGGCGGGCCAAGGGACTCGACGACGTGGGATGGGATGGTAAGGGGTTTGGGGTGTTCAGGATGTATGTATGATTCATTATACAATCAGTATCTCCGCCTGGATTGCGACGGGTTCAAGATAACGAATAGACAACGATAAGTAGCAGGAGCAAGTCGGTAACGAGAAGTCATTTGGAGTATGCATCCAACGAGCGCGAATAAGTTGAGAGAATGCCCTGGAGTACGCGTTAGTATATTATATCGCATTGCGCAGGACAACGGCAGGATCGTACCGCCAAGCCGATGATGAGCGCCTCCTCCTCGAGCGCCGTCTGTCGGATGTCGGCTTTGGCCAGGAATGCCCGCTGGACCTCTTCGGACCACTGCGCGATCCCGACCAGGTGGTCGTGCGTGGTCGTGCCCGCGCGGCGCAGCGAATCGGCCAGGTGCGACATCGGCGGGTGGCACTCGGCGAGGAATGCTTCGATGGGGTCGGCGGGGACGGTGGGCGAGCGCGAGCGCTCTGGTTCTGGTTCTGGTTGGTTCATATATATTGGATGGTTCTGGTTCTGGGGCTGGTTCTGGGGCTGGGGCTGGTGTCGGTGCTGGTGTCGGTGCTGGTGCTGGTGCTGGTGCTGGTGCTGGTGCTGGTGCTGGTGCTGGTGCCGGTGCCGGTGCCGGGGCTGGGGCTGGTGCTGGTGCTGGTGCTACTTCTGGTTCGAGCTCGGGTTCAGGCGCATACTCGGGCTCGGGCCCGAGCTCGGGTTCGGGTTCGGGTTCGGGTTCGGGCGACGGAGAGGGAGATTGTATGGGGAAGGAGAGCCGTCGACCTCTCTTGCGAAGTCGTACACCCAATTCTGTGTCTTCTACGTCGGATGGGCTCGGGGTGTCCATGATGGTCGAGACGCAGTCCGTGTCGCTGTCGATGGGTAGCGCCTCCCGGAGCGTTGTCTTCTTAGCGCTGGTGGATTTCTTCTTCGCGCGCGGGGTGGGTTTGGGGCGGGGTCGCGCGGGTTTGATGATGTTCCCTTTTGGGGGAGAAGGAAACGGCGTCGGTCCCCTGGCCCGCGTGCTCTTGGAGTGTCTCTTCCAAGACGCTTAGTGCTTCGCGTCGAGGATAACGGAGTGAGCTTACGTCGCCATTCAATATCTCGTCGAGGCAGCTGCTTCCGTAGGCGTGTAGAGCCATAATTCGATCCCTATACGCCGGCGCGTCTCGGGAGTCGAAGTAGCCTGGAAAGTCCTTGATAGCCTGAAGGAAACTCGGTCTGCCGAGGACTCGCCCACTGTACCGAAATGCACTCTACCTGCTCGACGAAAACCTGCATGTTATCCTGTTGATCGAGGGCAGGGAGGCGGATGTTCAACGTTTGGTCGACATTTTTGCGTATCCTGTCCTGATTGTAGGTGCAATGAGAGGGTCGTTGCTAAAGTCAAAACTGGACCTACTTCGATTGGGTCGAAGATGTTGAGATGGGCCTGCAGCCCTAGGGCTCGACACAGTTGTTCGCTGGCCTTGGGTGCGCGTCGTTAATTCGGCAGCCAAGGCAAGTCAAAAAGCTCGATACCGAATTCATTTTATTTTTCGCGGGCGCTGCTTGAAGGATCGGCATTGTCAATTAATCAGAGGGTCGGCTTACATCGACTTCCACGGTCTGGGGGCATCGTGAAATGGGTTGGGTATCGCGCCGAGGTGAAGGGAGAGGTTCGATTTGGTCTGAGAAAAAACTGCTTCGATCCTTTTAATAGTCTTCAGGGCTGAGTTTTTTTTTGATGTTATGGAAGGTTCCTCGATTTGGGTTTCTGAATAGGGGCTGCGGGACGCATGGAGTCCGACTGAGAAAAGGCGGAGCCGAGAGAGAAGGCTGAGGAAAAGACATCATATATTCAAGTTTCAATCCGGGTCGGATGGGTGTCCGGTGAACAAATTAGTATGCAAGATTCGTTGAGGAGAACCAGTAGGATTGCGGCGTTCGAGGGCCTCATTGAGGAGTTCGGACGCCGGAGATGATGGCGGTCGCCCTTCAAGCTGTGTGTGACGTAACCCGTCGGCTCTACCGCCATGCACCGGATAATCTGGGCGGCTAGAAGGGTTTCTCTCCGCCCCGCGACACTCGTGTACTCACCGCGCCGAAGATACCAGTCTTCCCTGGCAGAGGCCACCGAATTCCCTTCTTATCAACCAATTCCATCACCCCGAGGAGCTGGCGACAACGGTGCCGTGGATTGTTCATGTTCCTCACTTTCCCTCATGAATATTCGGGACAGAGCCTCTATCGCAGTACAGAAAACTCGTCCGCAGCGGTGCACTACAAGGAGACGACCACCAGACGCGCATAATCCAGAAACTCCAGGATTTGCATGATAAACTGGTCGGCTACAACCCCCCTCGAATTCCACAACCGGGGCCCGTTTCTTTCGTACGTCGAAATCCTCATGCTCTTTGGCAAATTTCATTATCGCTACAGCGCAGTTCTCTCGCATCCGTTCGTCCTTTGGAGTCGACGACTTGGAACCCACCGTTCCGCCTCCGAACGCTCCGAAAGGATTATACCTCTATGGCGACGTTGGTACAGGCAAAACCATGCTCATGGACCTGTTCTACTCGACCCTTCCCCCTGACATCAGGCGCAAGCGACGTGTGCATTTTCACGCCTTCATGATCGACGTGCACAAACGAATACATGCAATCAAGGCCAGCGCTGGAAATATTGGAGATCCGATATTGCCCGTAGCGCGGGATCTCGCAAACCAGGCTTCTGTGCTCTGTTTCGACGAGTTTCAGGTATGGTGCGTGTCTTACCTCGAACTTTTGTTCACGGGTACTGCAGGTGACGGATATTGCAGACGCGATGATCCTGCGCAGACTTCTCGAGAGCCTGCTCAATTTCGGGGTGGTCTGCGTGATGACTTCCAAGTGCGCAGCGAATTTTATTTTTGGCGCAAACGTTGCTGACGGCCTCGTTAGTCGCCATCCAGACGATCTCTATAAGAATGGCATCCAGCGTTCGAGCTTCATACCGACCATAGAGCTTCTTAAATCCCAATTCGAGGTGACGGATCTTGATTCGGGAACAGGTGAGCGTCCAACGTCATACCGGATCTCGCATATTCTAATTTTTCTCCAGACTACCGACGCGTGGCTCGGGCTCCTTCCTCCACCAAGCCTTACCATCATCCTCTGTCGTCAGAAACGGCCCAAGAGATGGACTCCATATTCAGTTCCCTCACGGAGGGCGACAAGGTGGTGCGCAACCGCAAGCTGCATATCTGGGGCCGCACCCTGCTCGTGCCCGCCTCTACCTCGACCGTCGCAAAGTTCACGTTCCAGCAGCTCTGCGGGAGCCCGCTCAGTGCTGCCGACTACCTCGAGATCACACGCGTCTTCGGGACTGTGTTCCTCATGGACGTCTGCAAGATGGGTGTAGACCGCAAGGACCTAGCTCGTAGATTCATCACATTCATAGATGGTGAGCACTCACCTTTGTTTCCTGCTTCCAGTTAACGTCCCACCAGCCTGCTACGAGAACAAGGTCAATTTCATCATACTTGTCGCACCCTCTCCGCTTACCCGACCCCCAGACCAGACTATTCATATCATCAGAAGTCCCAATATACCAGGTCTTCTCCGACGAGGCGGCTAAGTCCGCCGGGGCCTCGGACCACATGCGGGGCGTCATGGACGACCTGGTGCGTCTCTTTTGCTTTTTTCAACCACAGATATTCACTATCCGACGCACAGGGACTTTCACACGAGCTCGTCGGGAAGAGCTCGATATTTACGGGCGAGGAGGAGATCTTCGCGTTTGCGCGCGCGTGCTCGCGGCTTGTGCAGATGGAGAGCATGGAGTGGGCGGAGACGGCGGGGGTGGGCGCAGTAGGCGCCGGATCTAACGACTAATCGGCGGGCTATTTTATATGGAGGATGTATTTGTGTTGCGGAGGGCGTACGCTCTTATAGATGCGTTCGCGGAGACAAATACTACTGATAAGGAGGCTTGACCCAAGATTCCCGTTCTTACACGAAAAAATATCAAATTAAATTGGATCTTATTTTTCAACCAAAACGGATCGGATTCGAACGAGAGTCAGTGATTCGAACGACTCTCGTTCATTAGAATGTATGTACACCGACATTAATACAAATATACTAGGGGCTCTCGTCGTAGCGTTCGTTGAACATCGTCCGAGCACGTTCTTTATCAGACAGTAAAGTTCCACTTCGACCACCAATTGTCGACCTCCTCGGCGGCATCGTGACTGAAAAGGATCAAATACTGCTCCCACGCCTGGACGAGCAGCTCAGACGATTCGCAATTCTCAAAGTCGTCGAACGCCGTGCTGAGGGTGAGTCCCAGCGCCTGATCCCGAGCCGCTTGCGCTTCTCCGCGGGGAAGTGAGATTTGGAGGAGCGACTGGTATTCCGATTTCTGCGTCGCTTTCGTGCGCGCGTGCCGGAGCTCCTCGTACGTGTCGAGGAATATGGGGATCTGCTTGCGGTCGGTGAGGTGCGAGAAGAGCGTGCTGAGGGTCACCGCGTCCTCGATCTGGGTGAACATGTCGAGTTTAAATAAATAGGCGTAGATCTCGCAAGACGACTTACCGCCATCGAGGAGTTGTGGCTACCGTGCATCTAGACGCCCATGATGCGTGGTTGAAAACGGGTTGAACATGGCTTGAAAGATCACTTACGAGAATGGAATGAGCGGCATCGCCCACGAGGGCAACGGTTCCGTCCATGCCTACGACGTCCGCCTGCTCGAACACTTTGTGGATGGTGGGGTGACAAGTGTGGCCTAGTTGAATGAGTTTCTTCAACCTGCAAAGCCAAGATTAGCGTAGTGTCGGAATTTAGGGTAATACCGTAAAACGAACCTCGGGTCGTATCCAGAAGTATCGAACGGCAGTAGGTGCGACAAGTCGTGGGTTTCATACCAGTCGCCGTCGACGGCGAAGTCCAGAGCAGTCGGGGAACATATTCCAAGGTTGAAAGTTTCGCCGGTGTTCTGATGCACAGATTAACAAATGCGGGGTAAGAAATAGGCTGAGCACGGACATCGAGGACACCGGTAATGCTGGAGCCGTTCCCCATCCAAATCGTGAACTGATCAACGTTGAGAGCGTTCACACCTTTCAAAGAACAAATAATAACCTGATTTTCCTCGCAGAGGGAGCGTAATTCTTCGTGTTTCTGCATAAGTTTGGTTGAAATTGCAATGCTGGCTCTTCATGTACAGTTCGACTGTAAGTGGAGGTCTCTGATGTGAGTTTAAAGGCTCACCCTGGTACGATATGTTCAGGTTCGGTCTCTTCCTCGATAACAAAAGCGCGGACAAAGCTGTTGTGTCCGTCGGCACCGACGACCTGGAGAAGGTGAACGCCGTAAGAGACCGAATCACAAGATAAAGGAATTGCTCACAATATCACCGCGCATGACGCTCCCGTCCTCCAGCGCGACAGTTAT
This sequence comes from Mycena rosella, assembly GCA_029378255.1. Taxonomy (NCBI): domain Eukaryota; kingdom Fungi; phylum Basidiomycota; class Agaricomycetes; order Agaricales; family Mycenaceae; genus Mycena; species Mycena rosella. Next base: position 101,832 of record JARKIE010000099.1, read on the forward strand.
GCCGCCGTCCGCCAGCTTGATTATTTTGATGGCCATGCCGTACTTGAATACGACCCCGGAGATCAGGCAAAGCGAAATGAGGTGTTGCCGTAAATCTTCGTGCTTAATCCCAGATGGTTGAGCTGGTTCAACTGGCGAGATCAGCTCTACATACCTGTATGATGAGAAACTCAGCCTGCAGGTCTGACATAATCTGGTCGTGGAATTTCATGAAGCCCACGGGCTCCGAAGTTGCGCCTAGCAGAAATTAGACGAAGTGATTCGCGACGACGTAAGGACGTGCCGTTTCTGAACGACAACCTAAATGGAAAATTTTAGGATGGCGGAGAATGTAGTTTGGGAAAGAATACACACCCCGAGCATCTTGTTCCACACATTTTGAGCAAGGCCGCCATGCCCGGCCACCGGTTCAAAATCCGAGTCATATTTGGAGGGGCCCGGATACTTCCCTCAGTCTTATAAATAATAAAACGTGAGTGCTTTTTCAGTTTATTGGTGTAATTGCCACATACCCTCGTTCTCCCAGAGTTCTGCTCTATGATAACTACGTCGTGGCCAGCGTCCCGCAGGGCATAGGCGCAAGAGAGCCCCGAAAGCCCACCGCCAATAATCAGGAAAGTAAGTCGTAGGGAAGCTTGACGATTAGTCGACATGGAGGGGGGAAACAAGAACGAGAAGACGAAACCGCTGCCTCACGGCATGTAGAGCTAAACATAGAGTTAAGGTTTGAAAAAACCTGTTAAGGGCCGAACTGCGATGGAAGCAGAGATTTCTGACTGCGTGGATCACGATCTTCGCCTCCGCGATATATTATGTCAATGGTCGTCCCGGATGGAGAATGCCGGCCGGCCTCGAGTCTTAATGCGTCGACGCGTCTTGACAGCTGTCTTGACCCTCGGTTCACTTGGGAGGACTCTATTCTGAGGTCCAAATCGCGTTGGAGTGACTTTTGAGCTGCCGAAGGTCGACTCGGCCAAGAAAACACGACGCTTCGTAAAATTGTGGTTGTGGTTGGGTTTTGCCGTTTGAACCGTGGGAGTAAAAACATTGAACAGCAACCAACCAAATCAGGAAAGCAGCAAGACTTCAGCAAACATGCATGGCGGGACTGCCCAGCGAATACCCGGAGCGCCTTTCTGGTTCCCAAATCAGTCTAATCTCCCGCGTCTGCGGTCCGCCGCCCGATCAACTTGTAAGTAATGCGACTGCACGGCGAGACTTGGCAGGATGGCGCCTTGCCTCGAGAATCCTTCAAATGCACTTCCGATTACTTTGTTTAATCTGCCTGCTGGCCAACGTCGACAATGATCTCGGGTGCACGCTGCACGGTGTCGCGTATTCCTGGAAGCTGGCCTGCCTCCCTTCAAATGGATAGTATATAATCAGATGATTTCGCAGCAGACCCTCTGTACCGCGCAAGCTTGTATTCCTGACTTCCGCTGGGGCCCTCTTCACGTCTTTCATGATGTTGTTGTACTTTATCAAGACAATTCTTCTCTTCAGCAAGTCCGACGTCGTCCCGATTCTTGCGCCGTCGGTTCGCGAATGCCAATCTCAGGTCGTTCAACCCCGCTCACTATTTGAAAGTTGGCAGTCGCTATGGTTCTCGCGGGTCCAACTGACTTCACCGCTTTCCTCATGGGTTTCTTCTGGCTCGAGCTCCATTTGCTAACTTTCGAGGTGGGTCACAATATTTGGGTCGCCTTGGCCCTTGATATGCCATACCTACATCTATCTAGATCAAGAACCAGGTAGGTGGCCGCCTGGCTGATTATTCAATTAAATTTTGACCCTGAGTCGCCAGATAACGGGGCTAGAGGAAGATCGCCTCTCAAAGCCCCACCGCCCCATCGTGGCTGGCAGAATTTCGACCGCGGGGGCTCAACTGCTCTACCTCTGCGTTGGAGCTTTGGCGTTCGCATTCAGCATGTATCGCGGGGTTGCTGCTTGCAGCATTTTATATCTGGTCGCGATATACTGCTACAACGAGGGCGGAATGTCGCGTAACTGGTTTCTCAAGTCCTTTCTGGGCTCTATCGGCTATGTCTGCTACTGCTGGGGCACGACGGTAATTTTCGGTGCGCGCTGCTCTTTGCTTTTTTGCGTCCAGGGCTAAGCACTGCATAAATAGACCACGGAAATACACTTTCCAGGATTTCCATCACGGCCATCGCCACCAGTGGTCTGCTCCACACCACCACGGTACGTCTTGTCGGCGGATCCCTTTGTCTTCATCTCATGATTTTTTCGCAGGGTCATGCGCAGGACTTCCGCGACCGCCCCGGCGACGCTGCCATCGGACGAAGGACTCTACCCCTGCTCCTTCCCCCGCGTCTCGCCAGATGGTCGCTCGCGCTCCTCATGTCTACTTGGAGCGCCGTACTCATCCGCCTCTGGGCTCCCCCGTCCCCGGTGTCGCTCATTCTCGCCCTCCTGGGCCTCACCTCCGCCGCCAAGTTCATCCTCAACCATTCTGTCGAGAGTGATCGCAATTCTTATCTTTGGTACAATGTACGACCTCCGTGTCCCATCTCACTATTAACATTGACACCTCTCCAGATGTGGCTGATTACTGCCCATCTCCTCCCCGTTTTTGCCCGCATTACTTGGTGGAGGATTGTAGGACCTACTTCATTCTTGTTATGAGTTTACACGACCAGCCACTCTTGTCATTGCGCTAAAACCGCTGTCGCTACTGAGATGATCATGCACATCGATTTATGAAACCCAACCCCGCCTGCGGCAGGAATCACACAAGCATTCTGCTTAAGAGCAATTCACTCGGTCCAATGTCACTCTATAATACAAGAAACACTATGTGTCCATCCTCCGATCGTAGATGAAAAAAAAAAGGAACCGCATGTAAAAAGGGTTGCAAGAATATGAAGTATGAAGTATGGCGTCCGTTTTGTGCGATACTATGCTAAGGTTGGCGAGGGGAAACGCGTGCGATGTGTTATCCGGCTTGCGGAGCAATTATGCCGATATATGGTAGTGCTTTTGGATCGGTATCCACACTCAGACTAGGAAGGCTAGCACCCGTCGTACTGCAGGCGCGTCAGAAACTGTGCCCAGGAATAGTTAGAAGGGATACGCACGAGCGAGTTCTTGGGCCGGGGCCATTGCCACTGGGTGACATTCGGATCTGGGCAGGCGATATTAGCATATAGGAGGGAAGCGACGCAGCAAGATAAATACGCACTTGAATACGCCGAAAAATGGCTATTGATGTAGTCCGTCGTGGGAAAGTCCGGCGGGTTGCACCCAACGTTCGTCTCACCGTCGCGCTGGTACACGCGCACGTAGTCGACGACCATCTCCGCTGGAAATACCATCGACGTCAAGTCGATCTGCTGCCAGTTGTCTGCCCGCACACATCGTTCGTCAGCACGATAACGTGTAGCGGGGAAAATCAAACGCACTCGAAATGCCGAGATTGAGGACGATCGACATGGGCTCGACGGGGATGAGCCGCTGCCCGACCCCACTCCCACCGGTACCCTGATCGGCACTCACAGCGCCCGCACCCATTCGCACCGTCGAGCTGCCATTCACCTGCCATGTAATAAACCCGGTGTCGGGGTTCTTGGGGTCGCTCCAGTACTCGAACCCGTACGTGATCATCTGCTTCCCGCTGCCCTGGAAACCCTCGCCGGGGACATGGCTCAGCGCGCTCAGCGCCTGCTGGACCGCACTCCCCTTGTAACTATTAGCCCGAGTGACGTCAGTGTCATAGATCGTCCAGGCGTCGGCGGTGTTGTTGTTGTAGTTGTAGTCGTGCGTGAAAGGTGCGAACTGCGCGGATTGTGAGACGACTTGGCCGGCGACGCTTGCCTTGTCCTTCTCCGCCTCCAGGATATCGATTTCGGGCGCACCGCGACCCACGGACACATCGGGGCCAGGGTGGTCTGAACCTGGGCACGAGCAGGCACTGCGGAGAGTAAGAAATGCGTAATTGCTACCCAAAACAAGAGGTGTGACGCACGAAAGTTTTTGCCCGCTCAGCCAACTTAACTCAAAGTTGTACTTATCTCGGCTCGCATCTGAGTGCAATGCGGCGGCTGGACCGAGGCCATCACGATCGGTCTGGTTGGGGAAGGTGCCGACATCGCACGAGTTGTATGTGTACGGCCACGCGCCGTCTGTGGTGGCGGTATAGCCCGGTCGCGCGAGGTTGCCCATGGTCCACGCGCCGGGCCAGTAGCCTTGCGTATTGGCATTTGGTCCGGGGAGCACAATCGCGACCTCGATGTAGCCGCGCGTAAAACAAAACTTGTTCCAAGACTGGAGCATGCCGCTGCGGTACGTCAGTTGATGGTTTTCATCGGCCGTGAACGGTGCAGTTGAGCCTAAAGCCAGATAATGAGTTTTGAATTAAACTAGTTGAAAAGGAAAACCCACCGATGCTCTGGCCGGAGGCAGTGGTGGTAGTGGAGTCCATGGTGATAACAAGATGACCGTCGCGGGTGACGATCTGGGACGGGTCGTACCACTCTAGATCTTGGGTGTTGCCGTACCACAGATCGGCGGCCTCCCAAAAAGGATCATCGCCGGGGTAGAAGGTGCGGCCATCCTCCTCGAACTCGTCAGAAAAGACGAGCGAGTAGGACTCGCCGTCGAAACCCTTGCGGGTGAGAGCGTCCGAGGGCGTCGCAAGGTCCACGAGCGCAGGAAGATTGGGCAGAACTGGAGCCTGACCGGTACTGTTGACGCGGACATTGCTATCGATCAGGGGTTGACGGGCGGTCTTGGAAAAACGAGATGACAGGGTAACTGATAAATAGCGCGAGGATCGCAAGAATCATGACGATTAGGACGCCGACATTCGCCAGTCCACGCCACGGAAAGGAGCTGCGGTGCTTGAACTGCTTCGTGCCCTGATAACCTCCCTTGCTCTTGTACGACGGGTCGTGCAAAAAGTCCTCCTCATCGAGGGGATCGCCCTCGTCAAGTGCGGGGTCATACGCATAGGGTACCATTCCGCGGGTTGTCGGCAGACCGAGGGATACTTGGAATCGCCAGGTAGCGTCGAGGCGGACGCAAAGGACGCGATGCTCTCGCGGTTACCATGCCCGAGGGTCCTTGGAGGACTCAGAGCACCGCTAGACCGATCCGCCTCGTCCGCAAGACGATATAAAACCATACTTCCGCGCATGGGACCCACAGAGAGCGACTGTGAATCGCGCGAGAACGGATATGGGCCGCCCACCGCTGTGTCCTCTGATGGAAGCGGGACGCCAAGCTGAAGCTGGATGTTGGGCGCGAGGATGGAGCTGGGCGGAAGGGGCCATTTACGGGAGCCTGGGGGTTCAAAGGAGAGGAGAGAAACGAGGGGGAGCGAGTAGGAGTTGGGGAGCCGCGGTCAGAAAGGAATGGGGTGGCCTGGGTGGGGGAAACCGGGACCATCTTGTTGGAGATGAACTAACGAAAGTGGGCGGGCAAAGAGTGGTGTCCAGACGGACAGGAGGAATGCAGTCGTTTTGTCGGTTCATAGTCTTTCCTAACTCCTATCTGCCATGACATAACAACTTCAAGTTGAACAAGGGTCGCACCTTGCCGGTTGATCTAGAAGACGACTGCAAGAGCCAGAAGTAGAAACCCGTCGTTGCCCGCACGAGAGTTAATCCCAGACACTGAGACAGAGCCATTGGTAGGCCCAGTGCACGTGACTCTGCTTTATTGCCGTTTTCAGAATACTTGGCGCGCGTTCAGAATGCTTGGCGCGCGTGTCATGAAAACGGCAATAATAGAATCGGCCGAGAGCCATCAAGAGGTGATCGGAAGATCTTGTCCTCTGATGTGGCCACGCGAGCGACAGATTTGTAATATCCGAACATCTCGCCGAGTCGGCATCAATCGGCTTCTCGGCGTCCTACATACGAAAGAAATTCAGCGCACATTCACTCGCCTTCTTAGCTCGCAAAATATAGGATTAGCAGATTACAATCATTATTATTATGTAACCCAAGAAGTATTTGGCAGAGTTCCATGTTGATTGCAGATTTTACGCGTCAAAAGACGCGAAATAAGGAAGCGACGCGCCGAGCGCCCAGGTAGGGGATGTGTAGGTGCGAGTGGCAGAATGATGGCCGCCTTTGCTGCCGTCGTTGGCCGATGTTTGTGCTTGCCAAACAATTTCCCGATTTGGGGGTGTGGTGTGTCGTGGGAACGTTGGCCAAGATCTTCCGATCACTCACCTCTTGAGAGCCATTCGGAGGGACCACGCCGAAGTGCTCCTCTTGAGATCTTGAGACCTCGTGTTTGAATTCGAATAGATTTGGTGAACGACCTGCGAGTGGGAATTGCGAGCAAGCATCTTGCTGCGGCCTCCGATCGCTTCCGACCTCCGAGTCTTCCGACCCCACTGTGTAGTCTCGCAAGCCGACTTTATCTCAAATGTGAAGATAGTCGTTCACACCGATATAAAGTCTTGTGACCTCTGACCAGGTCATCGCCCGATCCGGTCCGATCGCTCCCTCATGTCAACGAATTTCAAACTCCGCTTGGTGGGTGCCGAAGCCTCTCTCGCTGGTGGGTCACAGCCTTTGCGTCTTCGCTCGATCTCGCTCTCTCGCCAGGTCAGCACATTTTGGGTGGGCCCGGTCAACGATCGACCCTCCCTGATAAGGCAATTCTGCTTTCGTCAAACCTCAGCATTCCAGTAAAGGAAATTCTGGCGTAAGGGAAAGTCTGGCGACGCAAGACTCGATGGCAACAACGCAAAGACTCGATGGCAGATGGCAACAACGCAAAGAAAGACTGAAAAAAGGTGATAGTGCTCCGCTCCCTAGGCGGCATCTGTCTCCGTGTGATCTCCGTGTGATGTGCCTAGAAAATCCCGCCTTCCGAGTCTCGAGTCTCCCCCTTCTAGCCGACCTTTGCCGACGTTACAAGATGACACACTACACAGACCACAAAATACATCCCTTCCCACATCCCTACGCGTGCCGCACCCGCAGAAACACCCGTGAATACGCGTTGGTTCTCCGTGTGCGGCTCCCAGAGGTGCGACTCGCGGGGCAGTACACATTTGCGTGCTTGCGCTTTCAATGTGGTTTCACTTGGGGTTCTCTTGGCACCACATATATAAAGGATGCTACTATCGCCTTTTTTTCTTGCTTCTTCTTGGTGCTCAGCGACAGCTGGACCGTGACAACACCCAGGTGCATTCCGAATAACCTCCCAAATAATGTCAATGTCAACCTCTGCATGTGCATGCTCTCTGTGCCCGCGATGCTTGCGTACGTGCGTGCGCGGTGCCCCGTGGCGGACCTGAACTGGGTTCCGCACGCATCTGCGAGGTATTTTAGACCTCAATCCGCATCTGGAGGAATGGATGGTGATGCGGATGATATCCGGCGGATGGCATTAAAAACAGTTCGGAGACATGGAGAATAGAAACATGTAAGTATTTAGTATTTAGGAATGACCGGTAAGGTCGATGACTGCTCCTTGCACTTGCGCTTTGAGCCTGTGATGTGCAACGGTGAGTTCCTCCTCATCCGAGTCCATCACCTCGATAAAATCCTCTTCAACATCCTCGTTGATGTCGGCGTCGGATGCTTCATCACTGGACTCGTTCTCGAAATTCGGGACATGCGCCAACTATATTTGGTGATCAGTATAAATAAAAATGAGGATGAACATTTGGACTTACATCTGTCGAGGGTAGGGTTATATCTCTCGTCGCGACAGCAAGGACCGCTCTAGGAATTGACACAAGCTTGATGTCGGCATCCGGAATTGCACGGACACCTCCCAGCTGTGCCAATTCCACGAAATTTCCGGTGGAAAGCCTGACTCGATACACGTCCAACTCGGGTGAGTCTACAAAGGCTTTGTTGTACTTCTTGAGCTTCGTAGATTTGAGGAGTGTGGCCCTGTTCGACGGGGAAAGAAATTGTTTAGAGTCCGAATTGTAAAGAATATAACGCTAAGAGTTTATTAACAAAATGAAAGATGGATATGTCAGCTCTTACCGATGAGATCAATCTGAAGACGACACCAGGCCACACATTGTTATGCAGCTTTTTCAACAAAAAATCCCCGTTCCAGCTGAATTGGACAGCGCAGAAGGCGGCCATTTCCACGAGAGACAGCTCTTTCGGCTGCCAAAGGGTGGGATTCGGAATATGTCCTACGAGTCCAGGCGACCTGGACGTGAGAGGATCGAGGTAAAGGCTGGCGATGTCTAGCACCGGGAATGTGTCGGGGATATCCATGGCCAACTTGGGTTGACACCGATCCAAGCGGCCAGAAGAATTGCTCCGCAATTCCTCGCGGAGAGCGTTACGCCACATCGCCAAGTGTTGTGCACACTCCGGGCCTTTGGATGACCTCAAAATATTTACCAGGTCTCGCCCAAAGCCGGCCGCAGCGAGAGCACGGGCGATCGCGGGACCGATTCTCTTGATACCAATGGGGTCGTAATCGCCGCCCAGCAAAAGTGCGCACAGAAAAAGGCCATCTGTGTCCAACGAAACATTGTCCGTGGTTTCGATGGACTGCAATGTATAGATCAAGGACATATTTTGAACGGAAGGCCTGCCAGGAAATTAACACGGCATTTAGAGAAAGACTAGAAACAACGAACCCTGAAGTGCGAATTACACACTGTGCGCCGAACACAAAAACATCGCTATCTTCGGTGATTATTCCGTCAATTTCACTGTGCCTGTTCATTTGGGCTAGCTCAGCTTCGGCCTCTCCAGGAGCCTATATATATAAACATAAATTGAAGCACATAGGATGGGAAAGGAAAGGAAAGCCAACTTACGTCGTAGAAATAATATCCGAAAAATGTTATCATGGTCTTTACGTGCTGTATAAGCCACTGAGGACGGGGAACTATCTTGGTCCCACGTTTCACCGACGGCCTCCCAGGGCCGTCGAAAACAAAGACACAAGTCATCGGGGCTAAAGAGAACTGGCAGAGCTGGCAGAATAACTTTTCAAGCACCAATTTTTGACCTCCGAGACCCGGGTGGAAAACACCAGCAGCTTGTAGGGCAGCGATAACAGCGTTGATTCGAATACTGCACCGGAGTTCAGCGTACAACACGAACAGTTCCAGGTTTATTGCTCGCCTGATATCGACACCGATGCGCAAAGTCCTGAGTTGTTTGTTTTGAAATCCTTCAATCGTCGAAAAGTGCAGCAGAGATCTGGTTTGGGCGGCAGGGCCAATGATCTAGAGGAGTTGACAGTTTAGAGCTAGGGCCGAAGAATGCAGGAAGATACTCATACCTCCCATAACTTATTCACTCCCATTGCAGACGTGCGTGGAGTGGAGAAGGAGGAATTCTCCTGTCTCAGTCAGACGAAAGACATTGATCGAGAATCGGGTTGTTTATAATGATATAAGTAGGTACAAAACGAAAAGAGTAATGTAAATGGAATGCATGCGTGCATACTGTATTCCGAGACCTTCAGTCCATCTTGAGTTTCTTCTTCGGGCGTCGTCGCGCATCTATGGCCGCCTCCCGCTTCCTGCGCGTCCCGGTTGACGGCTCCTGCAGAACAAACGCGGCACCTAGCGATGTTGAGCTAGATGTGCTAGACGACGAGGGCTCCAGGTTTCCTGCCGATGAGTGGTTAGCCTGCACAAAACATTAAGACTTGTCGAAAGATGGATATATTTTCGTACGGTCTGAGCCTTCTTTGCTGCCTTTCTGAGCACCGCCAACTCGTTTTGGAGCCAGTTTAGGCCCCTTGGCTCATTCCGAACGCTTGTGCCCACCCGCATCGCCTGCAGTTCAGTGATTATCATGTCGGGTGATACGTCTCGAGCCGTCGAGTGACTATCAATCCATTCGGGGATCTCGCGGAAACGCTGCCATATTTTCGCGATGTTGGCGCGTTCCTACCACCAGCCTGATCAGCAGATGGGGGCATAGCATATTGTATGGGTACCTTCTTGTCCTCGGGACAACGCCAACTAGCTTGAAAGTACTGCTCAACGAGTTTCAATGGAGGATTGAGGCGACCGGTCGAATTGCCAGAAGCGTCGAGCTCTGGTGCGCCATCGATAAACGCAGTCCACAGCTTTTCAATGCTCCCAAACTGCTCCAACGTCTTGTGAGGGCCCCAAGCGCTCCACAGCAGGTGCGGCTGTTTAACCACCTTGAATACGTCGGACCAGTGGACTGATTTCTGGCCAAGGAGAGGAGGAAAAATTCCCGGCACCCCGCCTTCATAATAATCAGCCGAATCGAAGCAAACACGGGGTATACCTACCTGCTTCGTAGTACGATGCCACAGGTGGTTCCACAAGATCCATTCGCGGTGGTGAGTGGTTGAGCCCGGGACTCGAAGCAGCCGCGACCGAGGAGTCTTCCATTTGGTAAGGGGCAGACGCAAGCGCTGGTTTGATGATTAGCAGTGTGTTGGGTGGTACAGCATAACTTACCTCGTGAGTGATAGTTCGAAGCTGAAAACCCCTGCGCCGGGGAAAATATTGATGTTCGGCGTTCAAATGCCGCAGCGAGCTTCTTTAGCTGGACATTTTGTGACGCCAACAACGAGCGCATTTCTTCCAACGCAACACGGAGCAAAGTATTCTGTATCCGCTCGAGATCAATCGGGTTCCGGCTGCAGCCTGGAGAGCGGAGGGCTGCGAGGGGTACGTGCCTGTCATCCAGTTACGGATGTCTGTATGCATGAATGCTGGTAGTCGGAATATCGATGATTGCGGCCACTTCTGGTAGATTGCAGCTCCACACTGGTAACGAGTTATAGAGAGTGAATTGAACGGACACAAGATGCTCACTTGAAATAGATACGGCCGAAGCTTTACGACAAGCTGCCAGTGATTCGTAGTCCCGGACATGTTTGCTCGCCCTGAAGACTACTGAGTGCTGGGTTAAATAAGCAAGAATAAATAATACCTGTCACCTTGTCAAGTATTTCTTCCGCAATCGGACAAACCAGCTTGAGGAACTGCTCGGGGACGTTTACATGACACCAAATGGGGTCATATGGCTCATCGTCCCGATACCCCGCAGCCGCTAGGATCACCTAGTGTAAAGGTTAAGAATTAGAAGCATGGAAAATATGTTTTCTACCTTCTTGGGCAGTGACGGAGCATAGGTATCCATATAGGTCTCCCCGCGCACCCAGCCCAGACAGGAGGTTTCCGCCGCATCCACACTAAGCAAAGGAGTCAGTGCTGAGTGACAACATATCTGAATACCGTACCCTAAGCCTCTTGTTTGTATCCCAATAGATGGCGAGGCAGGTGGGCCTTGAGACGCGACTGGAATCCCGCATTCTTGTAGGCACGCAGTACATGTTATACATATTCTGTTCGTTGAACGGGTGATGGGGGAGTTTTGGCCGTGTAGGACACGAATCTAATGATTATAGTCAATATTCGACTTGGGAAAGCGAGATACATCAAATTACCGAACGCAAGCTACTGTTGACAGTCCAATCAATCTTCATTGACTGGGTGATGTTCTTCTCGTCGTGCAAGTAATGAAAGTAAAAGGCGAAGGCACCGAAAGGGCACATTTCGGGCCAAAGATGCGGAATGAATACCGTGTACACAGGATTGACGACCTGGAACGATACATTAGTAAAATGGCCAAGGTCAAACTGAGTGCCTTACAGTACGCATCCCCTCTTACCCGCTTTTCCTCCCCCTGCAGCCCGAGAATGGATGTCATAGCGGTGCGTCGGTCCGGGTGGAGCAGCAAATGCCATTGGATCTCGGCAAGTTTAAGGGCACGGAATCATCGCCTCGATTCCCAGATGCATGCTGTGCAAGCCCATGAGAGGTGGCCGAAGACGGACAGCCGCACTGTAAAGAATCATAAAGATTTAATGAAAAAGATTGTGGCTTCGGCACGTACAGTGAGAATGGGCAAGGAAAGCTTTACCAACAGCCTCGAGCTGCTCCTCGGTGACGTCTGGAAGCCACGTGTTTGCTCTGATATCCGGCGCATCTTCGCCCGGGACGAGGCCGCTAACGTGATTGTGTCAGAAGGATATATCCTTTGTTTAAAGAATGCACCATCACCTTCGTTCGCGCACCAACCCTCGTCCATTCTATTCTTGATGGCATTGTACACATTACTGTTACTGCCGGGCGGTCGCGGGCTAACGATGGGTCGGCAGCGTCCTGCTCCTTCCTAATGCGCAATGCACCGAAGAATAGCTTCTTTAAATGGGACTGTGCCAAGTAAGTACTAGTGAAGGGAAAGGAAGCTCGGTGACGTACCGCACCCACGAATGTACCGGGGATATCGACGCCTTTGCGGGTACGCTTGGGACGTTCAGAGCAAACTTGATGTAACGAAGGAGTGAATGCTCCTCGACAATTGGATCATCAATTTCCCTGGCTTCCATTGCGTTCCAGGTAAATTCCTGCCCCACCCGTAGATATGAGTCACTGTCAGAAAGAGAGATAACATGAAAACGTACATTCCACGCCCGTACCATCGCATTCTGTGTCTTAAGACCTCCGGCTCGTCGGTTCCCTGCAGCGCGCTTCACTGCCAGAACATGAGTTTCGATGGGAAAAGCTCGCTTTTCAGGAGGGTCAGGTCCATCTGCTCCTCGCATCCTCTGACTCGGATCCACTTGGATCGTCCCCCTTCTCCCCCTCATCCACCTCGTCCTCGTCCTCGTCCCCATCTTCCGCATCATTGTACCCCAACAGTTCGTATGGTTGGCACCTTCGACATCGTACCTGCGAATGAGCGCTGCTTCGCTATCCTCGTCTTCGTCACCCTCTTGAAAGGCCGTGATATGTACAAGTGGTGAGACTTCTTCCGGCCGTCGAAACTGTCGCGGTGGGGCGATGTGGTGTGGAACGGCGTGACTGGACCCACAGAAGGGGCTATCAAGGCGGCTGCGGCAGACAATGCCGAAGGGCGAGACGCAGGGGTTTGGGGGGCTCGGACAGTTTTTGAGGTGGTGGTGGATGAGTTTGGGGGCGGGCAGTTTTAGAGGCGGCAGCGCGGTTCGGCGGCACAGGAATATTTGTCCCTTTATTTCCCGAGGCGGATGAGCCTCCAGTTGCTCCCGACGCTGAGGACGCGCCCTGAGCTGCGCCCGACGCTGAGAATGCGCCCCGACCTGCGCCCGACAATGTGGACGCACCCCGACCTGCGTCCGACGCTGAGGATGCGCCCCGACCTGCGCCCGCGACGTGGATGCGCCCCGACCTGCGCCCGACGCCGTGGACGCGCCTCGAGCTGCGCCCGACGCTGAGGCCGCACCTCGACCTGCACCCGGCGACGTGGATGCGCCCCAACCTGCGCCCGATGTTGAGGACGCGCCCCGACCTGCACCCGATGCCGTGGATGCGCCTCGAGCTGGCCGATGCCGTGGACGCGCCTCGAGCTGCGATGCCGTGGACGCGCCTCGAGCTGCGCCCGATGCCGTGGACGTGCCTCGAGCTGCGCCCGATGCCATGGATGCGCCTCGAGCTGCGCCCGATGCTGTGGAACGCCTCGAGCTGCGCCCGAGCAGAGGACGCACCCCGACCTGCGCCCAATGCCGTGGACACGCCCGAAGCCGAGGACGCGCCCGAGCTGCGCCCGACGCCGAGGATGTGCGCCGACCTGCACCCAATGCTGCGGATGCGCCTCGAGCTGCGCCCGATGACGAGAGCCGCTGCGAGCCTCTTCTGCCGATAATGTGGATCGACCATGAGCCGCTGCCAACGGGGACGCGCCGTGCGTTGGTCTGGAGGACGAGGACACAGTGTGTGGTACACCGAAATGGAATAGTGGGATGGTTTCACGCAGCTCCCCACGGGTGTTGGAGGAAGCCACAGGTAGCGCACCATTGGGCACGGAGAAATGAAATGGCTGTGCCGTATGAGCCAGGGCGGAAGCCAGGACATCGTGTTGGTCGGTAGCTCGTACAGAAGACCTTCGGCCCCCTTGTCCATATTTTTGGGACGACGATACCGTGAACGTACGGCTGGAAAGCAATGTAAACCTAAAGGAAGGGTCAGTGAACAAAGGTACTTGACTTGGAGTCTCGGAGAAAAAGAGAAATGCCAGAGGACATACCAATGATCCGACAATGCTGCACAAAGCCTTTCGAGCGTCCAGGTTCTCCCAGTCTTGATTCCCAACCTTGTACACGCCTCAACGAGAGGATTCTTGCGCGAGACATGCGTTCTATACTGAAGTGTTAGCCCCGTAAGCGCGAAGGAAAAGGCTCGACATACAGCCGGTCCTCGTAGTCTGCACGCGTCTCGTTTACATCCCGCTGAGGTGCGTAATTGGAGGCTTGCCAGGTATTGGTGTCAGCCCTAGAGAAGGTCTGCGTTGGGCGAGTTGCTGAAGCTGGTCGTGAGCGCGACGCGGCGATAGGCGAGATTGTTGCCCCATTAGTCGTTACGGTCCCCACGCCTTCTTCAAGAAGTGCCGGATCAATGGCGCCTAGTATGGCATCCATCGCGGGCGGGTTGTAGCTACTGTATTGAGCTGGGCGGATGGGCGGGAAGTGTACAAAATATTGACGAGCACTGGTAGAGAGGGAAGAGAATATATATGGTAATTCCCCTATGTCCCCTGGACCTCAGTGAGGTCAACGGACTTTGTGACCTGGCCGGTTCGGCGAGCGGGAGGTCAACCAATTCTTGTGACCTGCTCGATCAGGATATCATGGGGGTCTCCCCGTTCCCGGATTGATGATCAGTGGCGGTGCGCATACCTCTTTTCTTTCACCACGAGCACTCATGGCGATTCGGGTCATCTCGGGCTCCCCTGCTGAAGTCGACATCAGGTAATAGGGAGGCTATTGAGCCCCTCTCCCTAAGGTTGTTCGTGAATACTTGGGAAGAGATGTAGAATGAGAAAGAAAAAACCAAGTACTGAGCATCGTCATGGCTCGAGCCGGAATCGAACCGGCAACACCTGCAGAATATGCACATCAAGTACAAAGCACTGGACGCAGGTGCAGGCCATCCGCTACCGAGTCTTCACTTGGTCGAAGAATACATACATCAATGTTTGCTCAACTTGAGCGAGGCAATGAAGATCCGTACACTGAGAAAGGAGGCACCTAAGTGTTCGTGAATACTTGGGGATAATATCAAATGAAAAAAAAATCATTCAGGAGCGGGATGACTCGAGCCGGAATCGAACCAGCAACGCCTGCAGATCGTGTAGCTTATAAATTACTGGAAGCAGGTGCGGACCATCCGCTATCGGGTCTTGTTATCCCGCACTTGGTCGTAGAATACAATACATTAACGTTCACTCCACTCGAGCGAAGGACAAGATGCTGAAGATCTCTCGACATTAAGTAGGTCATTGGAAAAGCTAAACAAAATGAACGTGGAAAGTGCCATGACTCGAGCCGGAATTGAACCGGCGTCTCCTGCTGCCATAGTGTAGCACGTTTATGAGAGGAAGGTGCGGACCATCCGCCATCTAGTTTTTCTACCACCCACTTTGTCGCACAATAAATTAGCGTCGACCCAGAACGGATATTATTCCTCGGGCAAAGCCTTGAAGACAAAATCTACGGAGGACAAGTTCCAACCATCATTCTCGGCATCGTGCTGGTGAAGGCTGAAACCCCCGAATCGAGCCATTCTACCCTTCTCCGGGGCAAGGCTACTCGGGGAAAAAGGAAACCTTGAAGGTCCGATGAGTCGAGCCGGAATCGAACCGGCAACACCTGCAGAATATCCACCACAAACTATGTACTGGAAGCAGGTACGGGCCATCCGCCATTGAGTCTGGTTATTCCCCACCTGGTCGCAGAATACATCAACATTCACTCAGCCTCGGGCGAGGCAAAGTATGGGATGAAGATCAGTACAATGTGCAGAAGAGACACCTAAGTGTTCGTGAATACTTGGGGATAATATCAAATGGAAAAAAAAGGTTCGGGAGCGGGATGACTCGAGCCGGAATCGAACCGGCGTCTCCTGCAGAAGACGAGGACGTACCAGCCATCGGACGCAGGTACGGGCCACCCGCCATCGAGTCGCTCTAGCTTGCACGTCGTCGGTCGCCAAGTAGGCAAAAAAACTGGCAGCTTTTGGACAGCTTGAGGGACAAAGACTACGTCTCCGGGGAGACTTGGGTCGAATTTTTATTTCGCTTTATTCGCCAGAAGGCTGTGAATATTCTTGACCCTTTGGTGAACGCATCTCGCATAAACATCAGGGTTGAAACGTTGAAGAGCGGTTGAACCAGTTGATTTCCGTTCCCATCAGCGGCTATGCCCGCTATTGCACCCTGTTTATTCCCCAAGCCCTCGCTCCTGCGCCCTTTCTGTCCACCCAAGGGGGAATCAAGATTCGAAAAACGGATATAGGGTCGAAAAGTTTTTTTCGGCCCTCCGCAGGACCCCCCTCCCCCCGGGTCCTTCCATATAGGGAAGGTGGTTCGCACCCCTAGGCTCGGGCCGCCGTTCCGAGTCATGTGACGCTTCACCGTCACCTGATAGACAGCTTCCCAATCCAGCTCGGATTATCGCGACCTCGCGAAACTAACCTCTTCGACATTCCTGTGCAGCTAAAATGTGTTCTGTCTTCAATTTTATCGCTCTCATGCACATTATGAGTCTAATTTGCCATTCCTGGAGCCTTTAAACCCAGGTCCGAGGATGTTTTGGCTGACTTTGGCCGTGGAGGGTCTTGTACCACCTTCTACCACTCATTCTGTGATGCCTGCACTCTCCCAACATATTTATCATGTCGTGCAGAACATATAGTAAAAAGTTTTTTTCAGCTTTGGCTGGGACCCCCTCCCCCCGACCTCATATCCGAAATTCGAATCCCGATCCCCCCTTGTGTCCACCGCTCGAGCCCCCCAACTGCAGCCCGGGTCCTCCTCTCACTGGGGATTCAATCACCTCTCATTCCCAGCGCACCCCGCCCTGTGATGCCCCTCGGCCGAATCCAGTAACTCCGCGCCTCCGTACCGACACGCCCAGCTGCCTGCCGTTCTCCGCTGTTCTACCTTCTCCTGTCCTTATCCTCGTCTGCTACCCTCCCTCCCTCCATCTATCTCGCACTTGACTCGAATCTCCCCTACCTGCGCCCGTCTCCTGGGTCCGCTGATACCTGATACCAATTATCAGAGTCTCCTGCACTTCCGACTCAATCGACCGTACCGGCAGCATGGCGTCGGGCGCCCCCGCCCCCGTCCCCGCCCCCTCTGGCTCCCTTCCAGCGCCAGCGCCCCGCCCGCCCGCGCCACCTTCTCCTTCACGGCACCCCTCCTGCTGACGGCCTCGGGCTCGATGCCCCCCCGCCCCCACCCCCAACGCAGCCGCAGCCCCTGAAGCAGCGCCGCGTCTCGCTCGCGCTCCCCTCCTCCCCGAGGCCCGCCCCTGCGTGGCCCTTCCGCGGCGACACGAGCGTCGCCTACGCGCGCAAGGGCAAGGTGCGGCGCCTCGCCGCGCCCGCCGCGTCCGACGACAAGGGCAGCGGGGAGGACGGGCCCGCGAACCTGAAGAAGGCACGGAGGATGTGGACGCAGGAGAAGACGCAGATGCTCGCTGACGAGGGTAACCTCGTCCGCCACCCTTCCTTTCCTTCCTTCCCCTTCCTTTCCCCTCCATCAGGAAAAACACCCTTTACCAATTTTCAGAAAATTTGTTGACAATTGGCAACAATTTTTGAGAGAGTGCGATTTACAACAATTGTGAAGAAATTGGGACATTTTGTTCGCAAATGCGACAATTGATCCGCATCAGCGGCTGTGTTGTTCTATTGTCACTCTCAACTTCCAGTGTGACCTCAGTTTTCAACGCTGCTGGAAGAGGTATTAGGCAATACCTGTGAATGGCACAGTATGGAACAGCACATATATTGAGTGCCACAGGAGTCCGAATGGCAATGGCGCGACACCCGCCTAGAAACCAGAATTGTCCAGAAATGCTGACATTTTCCCAACATTCCGCACCATTTCCGGAGCAATCCCAGACGGCATGATCAAAACAGGCCTAGGAGGTGCAAGCAGGATGCATTCATATCATTGGTACTTGTGGGAGGGGGTTAATTGCTTGTGATGGGTAAAGTGAATTTCCCTCACTTTCTTCGCGCAGCTTTCTAAATTCTCTACAAGTCATTCAAACTCCGCTCGGACCGCTCCGGATGAAACGTTGATCGCTCGCTTCTGTGAGTTCGCCGATCAAGTGTCGATCAGGAGCCACACAAAGCCAAATGTTGATGAGGCCATGCATTCCTTTCTTTCTTTCCCCCCATCCTCTTCCCCCAATTGCCGCTTTTTGGGATCTTCCCCGTCCCAGCTAGTCATTGCAAGGTATGCCCCCTTCACAACTGCCCCTGATAACCTTCATTGCGGGTTTGACCCGCACAAGCCTGCGCAGGCTGCAGACATCTTTAGTATGTCCTTTGCCGTCTTCTATCTCACATCTTAACCACCATACTTCAGCTTAACATTCCGGGGATTCACAGCACTCTTACCGTTCCGCCGCCCGCTCCTGGTCCTCGCCAAGTTCTCGCACCAGCACTTCTCCACTATGATCGTGCACATTGATTGACAGGTTTACGAACTCCTCTGCTTCTTCTCCATGTACTAACAGTTCTTCATTAGAACTGTCTAGCCATCCGCCTTCGACCGCTAACTTCACTGTCTGCGATAGGTGCGAACACGTAAAACCGACATCATTGATTAATGCCGTCGCTAGGTACTCGCTGTTGTTCGCTGCCCGGTCCCACTGCTGATCTTATTGTTCTAGCTGTCCCAGGTTCTCCTTCTGGACTATCTGGACCGGTAAGTATGCGGCCACATCAGTCGTAGGTCCGTCTCGCCTCTTGCTACCGCCGGCTGCGCAACAGATCGTTACGCGATACTCGGTATGATGTTCCCCATGCATTTATCTTCTTTCACTCACCTTTTCTCTTACAGCAGAGTACAATGCTCATCCGCATGCCGGCGGACCATCTTGAGCATCTTCGGGAGACCCTGTGCCCTGTCCGCCATCACTAATTTCATACTGTATGTTCTCCCGTCGCCTTTGATCCCGATCTTTCCTCATGTGTTACTCTGCAGCCGATGGGATCCATGGATGTGGGCAGGAAGGGGTATCCTATGTAGTTAGTATATGTGTTGGTATGTGTAAGTAAGTAGTGTGAATGATTATATTCAATGTGTGATGTATCCAGTGACCTGAAACTGTTTTCATAAGGTAACATTCTGCTTAACTGCATGTCAATTCTTCGCAAATGGTAGCCAATTGTCGAGCAAATGGTAGCCAATTATCGAGAAAATGGCACTAATTATCAGGGACTGAAACATTTCAACAATCGGCCATTTTCCAACAATTGTCATGAATTAGCAACATTTCACCTGAATTCTTCGCACTTGCCCCAAAAGGCAATAGTGGTTTTTCCTGATGTCGAGCGCGCGCGCCTTTGCTGAAGACACGTGTAGCACGGCATCGGCAACTGAAAAGCGATCCTCTCGGACCCGACTCTCGCGTTTGCGAATCGCTCGCTGGTGGATCTGAAGGACCGGTACGTGCCTCTTTCCTTCCTTGTTTGTTTGTTTGTTTGTTTCCTTCCCCTCGTTTCTTCGTCCTCCTTTGTTCTCCCCTCCTTTCCTACGTCTCGTTTCGTCCCTGCGTCCATGTTACTCGGCGATTCGCGACGCGGAGCTCCGCACCGCACCGCCCCCGCCTTCCCATCACGCGTGGGTGCGCGTGTATGGACACGTCTACAAGTGGAGACCCGTCTGCGGCGCAGCGTCGTCCCTTCCCCCGCGTGCCTTCTAGCTGTGCCTTCTTGCTCTTTACCTTTGGCTTGCCTTTGACTTGCTTTTTACGTGCGTGCCTTCTGCGGTTCTGCGTTTGCGCGTTTTTGCGTTTGTGCGTTTTTGGTGGGCGGTTTCGCCTTTTTGTGTGCGTGTCGGTACTTGCGCGGGACGGGGTGCGTGGTCGGCGAGTTGGCGAGTGGAGTTGTGTAGCTGGGTAGTGGTACACACGCTGGAGGGGGTGCGTGCGTCGGCTGCGGCGGGAGTGTGCGTGTACGTGTCCCGCGGAGGGTACGAGGACGCGGAGTTGGCCAGGGGGTGTCGGGTGCTGCATCCAGGTAGCGGCGAATACAGCCGGTTCCGCGCTCGCGCAGGCCGCGTTGGGGCTGGGGGTAGATGAAGAGGGTGCTTGAGGCAGGCAATGGAGAGTGCGTGCGTGGGGTGTGCGCCCCGGACGGGGGTGGCGGGGCGTCGTGCTCGTGGTATTAGTCTTGCCATCGTGGTGTATGTGGGACGAGGACGATGTCCGCAGGCGGGTTATCACACCTCCGCTACCTGCTCGTACTCATCATCTCACTCACGGATCCGGCTTGCAATTGGTTACCTTACCGCTGTACCTGTTCTGTACGATACACCTCTCTGTAGTCCCTCTTTTCTCTTTTCGTGCATGTACTCGTCTCTCTTTCAGTGTACCCTTTTCTCTCTTCTCGTGTACTCTAGATTCAGTGTATACTCTATGTACACTGGGGGTTTTATGGAGCGGTGTTATTACAGTGTGAGTGTTCAGCGCGAGGTCTCCGAATATTGTACCAGATGTAACCGATATTTCTGTCCCTGTATCCTCAACAGTACCAGTCCTCCTCAGTGAAATGGGCAGAAAGAGATGTTCATGGCATAAATTCAGATATGCAAAAATAGGCATAAATCAGGAGTCTTTAGATTTACCTATATTCTTCCATCAATGCTCGGAGGCTCCGAGGAGGCAAAGGACGGGCGAGCGAAATGCAATGGTGGCCACATTTCAAGCTCCGAAACGTGCCGACAGCTGTGCCGTCGGTAAGTTTGCCGGCGTGGCAAATTCCCGAACTTCCTGTATTCGCGAAGGCATGTCGCGAAGAAAGGGGGGGAGAAATATCCGAGGGCGCGTCAGAGAGTGGATCATGGGTCATAGATCGGTGGTCTGATTGCCGAGATGCCACACACAACTTCGGGTCGAATCTTATCGACTTGGCCAGAAGAGCCTTTGCACTTTATTTTAACCTGTGATATTCACTCCAATCTCTGTCGGCAATGACTAGCTCGAAGCGGGCTTGCCATCACCCAAGTAAGTAAACTTGAACCAAGGAGGGAAATTACTTGACGCTGCGCGTCGAATGCGGCCGTAACCTGGATAACTTAACTTAACTTCCCTCCCGTAGCATCCAGCCGGACTGGACTTTTTTATGACTCTGTAAAACTCGCTGTTATATTTTCTGCATTCGCAGCACCCCTTTGAATCCCGGTGATGCAGTGGTGATGGGCGACCTCGACTCGTACGGATTGAACTCGCCCCCATAGGGATATGGAGCAGCCTGAGTCGCAAGGTGTTGAGAATTGAATTTCCTACATCATACGTCGGGATTACGGTAGGTAGGTGGGTGGGCAGAATAATTTACGATGTATGCAGTGGAGTCGCGCCCGTGGAGCAGTTCGCGCGGGGGCGGGGTATATCGATAAAGGCGGCGGCTCCGCACCTCCGTTCTTGCATCGCGGACCCATGTGGTTTCCAGGTTGACTATTCATCATCATCTCGGCCAGTTACCAGTAACACCAACTGCTATGCAGCTCGTCGGCGGTCGCCTTTGACATTTACACATTTTTTATTTCGGGAGTGGAAGCTGATGAACGAAAGGAAGGTTGAAATTTAGTTCTGATTAAACGGTTCTACCTGCAGCACTGTTGTTTACATGAGTCCACCGGAGTTATCAAACAACCATTGCACGCATTACTCATGAAGATGAAGGAATTATACGGTGTGGTTCAAACCCCGAGACAGATCAGTGACTGTAGTGTTTCGCATTTCCGTTCTTGAAGCGTGAACATCACTCTTGTATTTACTCAGCGTGAATTGGTTAAAAAACCCCGCAGTTCCCCAAGGAAGTCTCATACTATCCTTATTTCATGACTTTGCGCAAAGTCCTGGGGTTCACTGCGTTCCCTGGGCCGGTCGGGAGTATATACAAGATTCGTGGGAGTGGGATTCGTCGAATCCCACTAATCACTGCTCAGTCGCACTTTTTCGTACCAAACAGTGGGACCGATGTTGAAGAGTGGGACTCAGGTGGCTCTTGCCGCCTGATGGCCTTGATCGTAATAATTACGGTTGATAGTCGAGGCCCAGGGTGCCGAAGGGATGGATGTATCATTCCCGAGATGGTACAGATGTGAGTAGCCCGCTGCGGGAGTCTTATGTACCAAGCAAAAGTCCGCAATTACTCACGCGGCCGTGGACCAAATAACTTCGACACGATCACATGATCATCGCGCGTTGAAGGTGGTGCGCTTCAAGCAAGAATGATCAGTGAATGAGCATTAATATATCATGTCACAAAATTCGTAAAAGTAGGGTAGGCATAACAAGAAGTTCTAAGAGTCTGAAAGTCTAAAATTCATGCCTCCCCAAGAGCCCGACGGGATTTGGTCCTCGGACGAGAACCCTCGACTCATCGATCTCTCTCTGCAATATGTTTACCTGTTCTTGGAGGTCAGAGCGATGCCTGTCGATCTTCATTTTCTCTTACAGTAATTTGATGTCCGATTGAAAGATCTTCTCCCATGCCAGACCAGAGACGCTGTGTTATCCTTCGCACCGGCATCTCGTTCTACTTGGAGAGCCTCGAAGCTGGTCAACTGGTCCTTTCGGATTGAGGACTGGCACATCCTACAAACCTTGCGCAGGGTTGACAGCTTCTCGCGATCTCCAGGACCATTTCATCGCTTACGCATGACACCATCGCGCTCAATTTGCAGTAGGTTAGCTGCCTTGGTGTTATCGCGCTCTTGCGATCTGAATACAAATCAGAAAAGAACAAAACATGCAGGGAAAAAAAAACGAACTCAAGAATGGCTGTGAGTAGTCCCACCCCGATTGAAGTCTTTGCATTCCGGCCGGCGTGTGCAGTCTCGACGATGTTGGAATGATTGGGAGTAATGTCCCAATTGTCATCGGGGATCCTGGACAGAATTTTGTTGACAGAGGGTAGGATCCACGGGTTCGCACACTTGTGCGCATACCAATCTTGAACAACGTTGAGTCATTTGGTCCAAATATTGTTGAAGTGACTTACTCTTGATATCAGCGTGTTCCTGAGAGGCACAAAAATTGTGCCAGTCATCAATCTCGGGTTGCGCCGCTTCACGCTCATTGGCATCCAGCTCGTGCTTCCAAAGCGCCCTTGTTGCTGCTTCATCCGGCTCATAACGCTGGCAACCCGCAAAGAGACTGGGATCAATAAATTCGCAGGTGTGGACTCCATTGCACGTCCAATGACAGCGGCGAGCGCGGACAGTTTTTGTCAAGCCAGGAAAGAACCCAGCAGTATCTGCATCGCCCGCAAAATGGCCGTTTGACCCACCCCATGAATTCTGATCCTGAGGTTCACACAATTTAGTCACTGACCCAGCACAATAGTTCAAACGGTACCTCTGATCGAATGAACCTGTCAATTGTCAAGGTGCGATTACAAACCTTCAAAAACTCATGTGATCTCGAGAGATCAACCAGATATGCAGTGGGGATTCGGGGTACAGGCCAGGTGGAGGGAATCGTTGAGATTTCAACAATTTCGTCAACTGTCTCCTCGCGAGTGAGTTCAATGCCCGAGGCCGCCTTCTGCTTCCTCTTGCTCCCTTGCGACCTGGTATTGAGGGAAGGAACCTTCGGAGGAATCGGGGGGAGTGAGGCGAAACTTTCCTCGCTCTTCGGAACCGCAAGAGGAGCCGGGAGCATTGCTGGGAAGTCGTTCTCGTCATCAGAATCATCAATTACAATTACCTCGTGGTCAAATGGACTCGAGGAACGCGAAGATGGGGCACAGGATGATGGAATAAACGAGGCGCGACTACTTGGACGAGAGTCCACGAGGGAGAACGGCGAGTGCACTCTGGAAGGCGCGCGGGAGCTCACAGAGGATGTAGCCCGAGAGGGTGCACGGGAACTGAAGGGAGTAGAGTTGCGTGTGCGGTATTCGTCGAAAGACCCATGCAAGGTATTCATATAGGCCTGGAAAGCGATGAGATTGATCCAGGCATCGTTGTTGTCCAAGCTGAAGAACAAATGCCCAAGGAAATCATCACTCAGCATCTTGATCATAATGTCAGTTCATTGTGTGCAATTGGAACTAATTCCGACTTACCCAAGCCCGATACGCTCGAATTTGGGTTGGCGTGGCTTTATCAGGATTCCAAAGACAGAAGGAAACATCAGAATTGTCATGCTCGAGGTAGAGCTGGTAACCCCGTGATGTGATCCAACCAGTCGCATTTTCCACAGAGAAAAAAGGATCATGAGTGGGGCCAGCGAGAGCGGATGGAAAGGCCTAAGATAATATTAGGGGCAGTGCAATCTAGCCAGAACGAGAAACTGACAAACGACCTGTAGACCTTGATTTCTCCCTACGGGATATCTGCCGCAGCATCGAACATGGCAAAAATATTATGCTTGAGACAGAAGTCAATGAAAGTAATGAACGGGGGCAAGATCATACCTGGGACTGCAATAAATTGGAGAGGTGGATGAGGAGATCGAGGTATTTATGTGGATGAATGACGGGATGTGGTGGGCACAGAGGAAATTTTGGTACTGGAGAGCGGAAAAGGCAAAAAAACACGAAATATTGGTGAGCCTTAATCGTACAATATACCGATTTTTATACTCGATTCTCGACGGATGCGGGCCGCTCTCCGACCGGGCATGAGCCCAGAACATATCAGGAGGGTTCACCTTGAGGCCGTTATCTGAAAAAATTAAAACCAGGCCCAGGGCGTGTTGAAGGCCCGAGCAAATGAACGACACGCTGCAAGATATGCTGGACCGCTGTTGATATATTGATATATTGATTCAACATGTTTACCTGGAAAGGAAATTTGAAAGGCTTAAATGAAAGCCGGGACCAGCATCAGTACCGCACAATTCTACTCCGACGGCACAGCCGTCGCCGGTGGGACGTCGACCGCCCCGGGCGTCACCCCCACCGCGCACCAGGGATCCGTCTGGGCGCGTGTCTGCAAAGACCTCGCCGTAGCGGACCTCCCGATCCCGCCGCCTGTTGTCGCTGCGGCCCTCTGCGAGATCCACCTGAGCAGTCTCAACACTTCAAGGGTGCGCAGACGGCGCTGCAGCGCGCCCTTGCTACGTCTAGCATGTTCGAGCAAGCATCCAGCAACGGCGAAACCCCCCCTTTGGTCTCGAACCATATGAAGCTTCCGCACTACCAGCTCCTGAAGTCCGCCGTCGGCGTCGATGAGGATCCGCGCGTCGCTACTGAGTTTGACAAAGCCACCAAAGCCCTCGCCGCTGCACAGCAGGCCGCAGTCACCCACCTCGCAAAGGTTTACACCGTGCAGGTCGAAGTCTGCCGCAAGGCGACGAAGTCGAAGCCACCGCCATCCGTTTCGCGGACGCACTCGCTGCGTACTGCACGGACGTCATCACGTCGTCCGGCTCCGCCAACACCGACCGCTTCGACGCCTGCATCTCTCTGCTCAAAACGGCGTTCCGAAACGAACTCCAAGACCTCAACCTCGACTTTACTGCTCGTCAGAAAAAGATCAACGAGGATAAGGTCCAACAGCAGCTCGTCGTCGCCACCGCGCGCGCCGATTCAGAGATGAAGGACGCGACCGACAACATCGCGGAACTGATGATGGCTACCGCGGAGAAGGTGTTCAAGTCCCATTGTACGCCCGACCGCAGCCGCATCTCCCGAGACGTCGCTAACCCCGCCGTGTTCGCCGCCAGTCCCCAACACGTACCCACCGTTGAGCAAGGCGCCGAAACCCACGCCCCCCGAGACGGCCTCCTCCTCGAACGACCAGCCCCGCAACCAGTCCCGCAATTCCAAGCCGCCCGCGGCGAAGAACCAGGGCAACGGCAAGCGCGACGGTCAACAGAAGGCGGGACCGAAACCCTCGGAGCGCGGACAGGGTCACCGCAACGACCGCCGCGGCGGCGGCGCACGCAACACCAACGACAAGAAGAAGTCGAACGAGCCGTCGGCCAAGGCCAAAGGAAAGAAGAAGGCGAAGGACGAGTCGTCGGACAACGACTCGCCCTGAACCCGAATCCGCCCACGCCCGCGCCCTCGCTCGACGTCTCCACCTGGGTTAGTCCCTCTCGACGATTACACCACCATCGTCCTGAAACTTATCCAGCAGTCTTTCTTGATCCTCAGACGCCCGATGCATCTCGTATCCAATATGTACTGTACAATATGTCCGCGCTGTACTTTGATACGCGAATTCGAAACCGTGCATTCCACAATCTGACGAGCGTGAACCTCTCTCACGAGCAGCGACTCACGCTCGCTCTGAACCCCAAATTCTCCCCACGGCCCCCAGTGACCGAGGTTGAGCTTGCGACGAGCGCAGTGGACAACTTTAGTCGCCGACTCCGACTCCGAGTGGAAAAAAACAAAGAACAAAAGGAACAGCAAACCCTTCACAAGTTCTTTGGCAGGGATTTTACTGAATGAGGCCAACCACATTTTGTGCCGAAGTTCCACATCCCGAACCCTGACGCCCAGGGTGACGCCTTAATCGACATCGTCGAGACCGCCTTGTCCAAAATGCGGAATCAAATCGAAGTTGAAGTCCTCAGCAGACAAGCCATGCACATCCGCCCCAACGTTAATCATGAGAACCTCAAATCCCTACTTCACCTGCTAGCGGAGAATAGCGTCTTCGCTGTTCCTGCTGACAAGAACCTGGGACTTTGCCTCGTGACAACCGAATGGTACCACAAGATGGCGCTGAAGCTCCTTCAGAATGACTCCTACGTGGAGGCGAAACCGGACCACCAGTCGCTTATTTTGACACTTAAAATCATCATCGAGAAATCGAGAGATTTTGTCACGAAGCAACAGTTTAAGTGGCTGTTCCAATCTATTACGGAGGAACGTGAGAAAATCCCGGTTCTCAAAGTCATCCTGAAGATCCATAAGACCCCACTGTCGGGACGCCCCATCGTCCCATCATTTGACACTCTGCTGGCGAATGCCTCAGTGTGGGTTGACTACCAAATCAAACCGTACCTCATGGAGTTTCCATGGATCCTTCCCGACTCGAAATCCTTCTGTCGCGAAATCCTGGAATTGATGCTACCTCCTGGGGAAGACATATGGCTCGTTACTGGAGATGTCGTAGCGATGTATCCCAACATCCCCATGGATGATGGGATCGCAAATATCGCCTCGATACTCTCCACCTCCCCCATGGAATTTAACACCTTGGGTGGAGCGGCGAACCTGGATATCAAAAATCGAAAGCAGCTAGTGATCCTACTGCTTCGACTGATCCTGAAATTCAACTATGTCAAATTTGCGGATAAAACTTACCTTCAAGTAATTGGCACCGCGATGGGCACGGCTATGGCTCCGATGTACGCCAACCTCTTTCTCGCCAAATATGAGAAGCCTGCGCTCCAAGAAATGAAGGACATCATCCTCTTCTACAAACACTTCATTGATGATACATTCGCGATCATCAAGGGAACGAGAGAGGATGTCTTTCGCTTCCAAGAACGCTTTGGGTCCCTCCATCCGAGCATGAAAATGGAGTGGTCGGTGTCCCAACACCAATTACCCTTTCTCGATGTACTGGTTTCAATGGGGCATGACCCCGCGAAACGCGCTTTCTTCCCCCAGATGAAGATCGTGACCAGCGTATATCAAAAGGCTTTAAATGCCTACCTCTACATCCCCTGGAAATCTTGCCATTCTGTCGACTCCAAGCGTGCTTGGGTCAAGGGAGAATTAATCCGCTATGTTCGCATCTGCTCAAACGAGATCAGCTTCCTCAAAGTCCGCAACGACTTTGTGGTTCGCTTACGTGAACGCGGATATCCAGGGCTTTGGCTCCGACGTATCTTTGACGAGATCCAGTACAAAACTGAGCGCCCTCGGGCGCTCAAGTCATCTGTTTCAAAAAATTCAGACGATGCTTTCGACCTGCATGTCCTCAAACTCACCCATAATCCAGTTTGGGACGAAGTGGACCTTCGGCCCATCTGGCGAGACTTAGACGAAGCATGGGGAGAACTCGAGGTCGGCTACCCCGAGTTCAAATTCATGGCTTCGTTCAAAAAACCAGTCTTGCTGGGTGATCGGTTCAATGTTACGAACCGTGATACGCTTGGAAAATTTCACGAGCGGCTTGCTCTGAATGTTTAGTACTCTTTTTTCTCAATCTTCGATACATGGCGCCCATCGTTCGCGTGATGCTCCGCGCTGCGCTCACTCCTCCACGCCGCGTATCTTCAGATTTCGAAAGAAATACAGAGTATTAAGATAATTCAGACTCCAATTAAATCTCGATGAACGAACCTATTGCACCGTAGAAGGCCTCTGGCCTCCGGACAATAAAAATCAAGAACCGAATTCTAAAACCTCACTGCTGGACCTTTGACCGGGCCGCCGAGGAATCTCATTCTCCCGCCACTGACCTGGCAAACGAGATAATTCAGTTAAAACTTGATGGGGAAATTCAGGAAGACCTTACCGTATCCCGAGAACATCCACGTTGATGCCGTGCTGACACCGTCGTACATGGGTTACCGTAAAATTTTGGAGCGAAGTTGAGGGGAGCGTCAAGTCCATCATGGATTCCGCTAACCCTACTTCGGCCCGTCTGCCGATGCCAAAAACATCCGCAAACACCGCCGTGGACTAATAGGGACAAACGCCGCCTGATGAGTCTTCAAGACGAAACGGTCACCCTACCGTCGCGGGTCCCATCCTCTCGAACACACCCCAGCACCATCACACACCCCTCGTCGTCATCGTCGCTCCTCGGAAATTTGAAAGGCTTAAATGAAAGCTTCACTGTTACCTCAATTCTCGCTGTCCAAATTGTCGGACCGGGAGGGCAGAAACTGTTGGATTGGTTCAAGGAGATAAAGATCAAGATCAGTGCGGCAGCTACGTCGGAACGGATATTGATTGCGCATCAATCCCACTATTGATGCATTTACAATCTGTTGTAATTTCGGGTTGATCAGCCAATAGCAGTGCTCGGGCTGTTAGGCCACTGGGTACAAACTCGTAGGGAACTACTGGATGTATCTACTGTATTTATACTGTTCTGTATTTTATCTAGAATATTCTACCAATTTCCTGCTCTTTCCGACTTATTCCATTCTCGGTAAGCAAGCATCAGGCTTACTAATAATCACCGAAGTTGTGCAGGATTGCTAATCTCCAACACAATCAATCCCACTGTTTCTGGACTCCGAGTCCCACTAATCTGCACGAGTCCCACTGATCAAGGCGCAGAATGGGACTGGGCGAATCCCACTCCCACGAAACTTGTTACTCCTCAATTTTGCCCAGAAGGAAATGAGTATCCACGTGACAGCAGAGAACGTTGAGGAGTACTTCGAATCAAGTAAGCGATTCGACGTAGTTTCTGACCGGCGGTACTTGTTGTCAGTTGTTTATTTATATTAGGATTATCGGCCTCCTGTCAAGTACCGGGACAGACTCGGGAACCGATGGAGGTCCGAGATATCCGAGCGCGGGAATATGCAAGGACATCGGTGGTCCGCAGGAGGTCCGAAATCCTATCGCACAAAGTGTAATACGAATAGGGTGGAATAGGACTTTCACAAAGTGAAGTTTCATGAAATGTAGTCCCATCCGATCGGAGCTCCGGCTCGGTGCCCGAGGGGGGTCAGAGCGGGCTTGGCTTCAGCTCGTGCGCTGCGCCTTTCTCTACGCCCAAGGCCCGATTTCTGAGGAAGAAGACAGAGAGGTTAAGAACGAAGACTGAGTCACAATC
This sequence comes from Mycena rosella, assembly GCA_029378255.1. Taxonomy (NCBI): domain Eukaryota; kingdom Fungi; phylum Basidiomycota; class Agaricomycetes; order Agaricales; family Mycenaceae; genus Mycena; species Mycena rosella. Next base: position 131,561 of record JARKIE010000099.1, read on the forward strand.
CTAGTCAGGACCGGATGGTGCCGACGAGTCCTATTGGTAAGGACCGAGATTGAACCGTAAACCTGGTCGGGACCGATCGGTGCCGGTGCGTCCTGTCAGTAAGGACAATCACAATCACAATCCTGGTCGGGACCGAATGGTGCCGATGAGTGTTGTCGGTACACAGAAATGTGAGCGGATTGTGAATGCTACACAAAGTAGGGTTTTGCGTGAACAATGCAAAGTCCTAAATGTGACCGAGGGGATCCGAGGAGCAGCCGGATCACCGTCGGGACCGATCGGAGTTGAGGAGTCCTGTCAAGGCAGGGGGAATGTAAGCGGCGAATGAACACTACACAAAATAGGACTTCGCGTGGATAATGCAAAGTCCTAAACGTGACTGTGCAGGTCCAAGAAAAAGCCGGATCGCCGTCGGGGCCGAACGGAGCCGATGGGATCTTCAACCCGTGTCCAAGTTCGGAAAAGGACGGAGACCGATGAAGGGAGAGTAATCGGAGAAAAGACGGAACTGAGGAAAGGACGATAGGAAGGAAGAAAGTCTTAGTCGATATTCAAACTGACTAGAACGAAGATACATGAAGCTATTTAAACTGTAGTGTAGTTTATTACGTAATGGTCGGAGCCCTCGGGGCTCCGTGAAGGAAACGAGTCAAAGCTGTACGAGTGCTGTATGATATGAGTCAAAGCTGTGGTGGAGATTCCGGAGGACCGAAGATTCCGAGGGGAGTGGAGTCATAACAAATCAGAGTAAATAATGATGGAGCCAGAAAAGTCATAGCAGTGTCGGAGAATTCGGAGGTCCGAGGCCCCCGTGATGGAATGAGTCAGGATAGGCATAACGGGGAATGAACATGGGGAAACAATGAGAACCAACGAGATCACCATAGTCGGCAGGCTGAATTCCGACGGGGTCCGAGGGAGCCCGGGTATGCTCGGAGGCCGACGGAGCCCGGGTATTTCCGGAGCCCGAAGGAGCCCGAAGGATGGAAGGCAGCGAGCAGGAGAACCGAAGTGGATAAGGTGCCAGCAGATAAATGGGAAACGCTCAGTAGACCTTCATCGCGTAAAAACCCGTTGAACTCGAAAGAGTCCAGGACTGAAAGATTGCTGATGTTGAGCTCATCGGGGCTCTGATGAGGTCTGATGTCACGGTACGTGACACCTCCCCGCCAAAACCAGAGATCAATCCGCCGACACGTTTTTGAGGTGGCACCGCCCTCGGCCCGCCCAACCTTCGAAGCCAAAATCATTTGAATATGAATGTCTACAAAATGTAGTAGGGAATGTTTGAAATTAAATTTCAAGTGTTCTTTCATCTCGCTAAGAAGTTCAATTTTGAAGGGAGAAAAAACCCCCCAACTACATTTTGTAGCCCTAGATGAACTTAGAGATACTGTCTCCTAAGTTCGGTATCGGCTCAAAAATGGGTTGCGGCGCGGCACGATCACAGTGGTAACAGATACTGACAGAGATGTGACATGAGCTTACATTTATGAACTGCAGCACAGCAAGCATAGATTTTATTCATTGTGGTTCAAGAATACATTAAAGATGCCCATAGGAGTGTTTCTGCCAGTTCAGTTTGAGATATTGTGACCACAGCATATTTCTGTTCACCAAAAGTGGTCGTGGCAGGGTTTGGCAGTGGCTGTCCATTTCCATAAGAGCCATCAATCAACCCGGCCGTGCCCAGTCCCATAGTTTCTAACGTCCTCGATACGAGAAATAATCCACGTGATACTAATTATGTCACTCGAGGTTTTTCCGAGTGAGCCAAGAGGTGAGCGGATCATTGATCTAGCACACAGATCACCACATGTGAAAGGCCCCCCCCCAAATGAGGACTTAACTCCGAAATTGACTGCACCATGTGCAGCATTAACCGTCCAAATATCCTTCGGCAGCAGCTAATAAGTATTCCTCATGCATCTATTCACTTCCTGGCTACGAAATATGCCCAGCACCTTGATTTCTGCTATCCCACATCAGCGGCATCTCGGATTTATATCCGGATTTGGGAATCGCACGTGTGGTGATCTGTATGCTAGATCAATGATTCGCTCACCTCTTGGAGTGAGCTAAAGCGCATGCCGATTACTGGTACTTGCTGAGCGGCTTGTCGGTCATGAGTCCCACTCCTGAAGGCCTGCTAGCTTGCAAAGAATGTGCTGAAGGACGCATTGTAAGGAATGGGTGGTTTCCATAATAGTATTGGCAGATATATACAAGAATAAAGGAAAAACATATTGCACACCACGAGGATCGAACACATGACATGATCGCACCTGAAATTCATCCGCGAACCAACCGCGCTTCGTAGGGTGACGTCCGAAAATAGGTTAGAAGCGTGGGAATTGCCTTTTCGGCAAATTTCGAGGCTTCTACTTACAGCCACTCCATAATTAAATATACTGATCCAATTGACTTGGTTTTGGATATACCACGGTTGAATATGTTATACCAGGGGGGTCAATCTCAGATTGTACAAATATGTCCTTGTTCAAAAGCTTCATGGTATTCAAATTGAGCTAATATTATGTTCCACGCCAGATGTTAAGAATATATTTAAATCATTATCTGGGCACGGCACTCCCTAGGCAATGCATGTAAGGGCCTGATCGGGTGCATTAGAAATCCGTTAGAATCTGGTTAGAATCTGCCAAGAATAGAATTTTGTCATGCCCGCATCACTCTGAGTCCGTCCGCCTCTGGCTCGCTTCCACGATACTACACGTCTCCGCTTGCTCCTCTCCCCCCGTTTTCATCTCCAACATGGCCCCAGCTGCCGAAGACACCGTTGACGACACTGCTGGCACTGATGTCGGCACCGGCAGCTTGACGTCCACAAAGTGGGTTGACGCTGAAGTACGCGCGATGCTCCTCGAATTGAACACCAAGAAGGCCACACAAATGAGCGGCAATGGTTTCAAACCGCAGGTCTGGGTAACTGTCATCAACAAGGTCAACGAGGCCAATCCCAACACTACACAGAAGAAGGATAAAGGCAAATGTATGAATAAATTGAGCTATGTGCGTCGACATGAGTACTTGACCCGTGCGTGCGTTAACATCTCCAGCAGCTCAAGAAAATTTTTGACCTCTACCTATTTGTCCAGAAGTTCTCGGGGGAGGGCTGGGATGACGGGGCGAAGCAGGCTACAAATACGGATGAGGGTGTGGCAAATTCTGTCAAGGTGCATGTTTATACATCCATGGGCTCTAGTGTCGACCTAAAGACTGTTCACCAGACCTACGGTGACCAATATGCACGGTGCTTCAAGTCGCCTTATCCATAATACGTGGAGCTCGACACTCTGTACTATGGCCTCATTAACAAGGCGACCGGAGACAACGTCCTGCATCTCGCAAAGCCCAAGAAGAAGCGTAGCAAAAAATCGACGACAGCTGCACCCTCCTCGAGCTCCAATAATACAATCCGCCCCCCTCTCGAACCTCTTGCGAACAACTCGACAAATGTCCCTATCGAAGGCCAGGAACCTGAAACAACGGCTGGAGATGGGGCGTTTGAGGGCGAACTTAATGTGGTAATGATGGCTTCCCTGCATATACACACATTCTCATTCGTTTTCTCTAGATCGTTGCATCGAAAAAGCGAGAACGCGCTCCGACAGACAACGAGAGCGAGAACGACGGAATCATCAAGCCTTTGGCTAAGCGCCAATGTTCCGAATTGGGCGGGTCGGCTCGTCGTAATGCGGAGGTGGGCACGCAAATTTCATGCGCGCTCGACAAGCTGTCGACCATCATGGTGCAGCCTCTTGTCACGTCGGAGGATCTCAGCCATGTCAGCGAGGTAGTTGAGATCCTCAAGGACAAGATCCTCCTGCCCGACGACCCCCGTGGAAAGCTCTACCGAACTGTTTTCCACTGTTCTCAGTCGTGACGTTGCCCAGGCTTGGCTTTTCATTTTGGAGGAGGACCGCACACGTCGCATCGGCCTTCTCGAAGGTATTCTGGAGGATGCTGGTTTGCTGTAGTCCTAGGTATGTTCTTTTTCCTTGTTGTGTCATAATTGTACTAACCGCGCACGTAGCCTTGTTCCCTCGCAGCGTTCTTTGCATCGGTCTCGTCGCATTCACCCCACTGTATTCATCGCATATCCCTGTATTGTCTCTGTTGATACTGTTGTCCACATTGTACCGAATAAAATAATTGAATTGCATTTTTGGCTACTGCAAGTCAGGATGATCGAGAATATACACGGTCCACATCGCATTCGCGATTCGATCCCGACCCATGTCCGCTGCTGCCCCTCCTGTAAAAAAAAAGGTCTCCTTCAAAATTGTATTCGTCAGTGTCGTCCATGTCGTTGATGGGGAATGTATGTGGATAAAATTGTGTAGAGCTGCCGCTGCGGCGATGATGAGAGATTGATGGGTATACGAAAACTCGGGGCGCGAAACAAGAAGATGAAATTGTCGCTTCACAACGCCGAAGATGCGCTCGATGACATTCCGGAGTTGGGCATGGCATAGATTGAACAGTTCCGAGCATTCTGGGGGCTATGAAGGGAAGTCAGCACATGTTGAATATAGTCGCATATTTCGCACCATTGTTTGCCACTCTTCCACTCCTTCAAATGATACCGTACACCACGGTATGGGGCGAGTATAGATCAAAATTTGGGAACCCAGCATCTCCAAGATAGTATCAGCCCGGAGGCAATGAAAAACTGTTTCTACGGGCGCAATCAAAGAGGAGTCCATCGGCAGCTGTCCCCTCGTAACCCGGCATGATGTGTAGGAAGCGCATGTCGAAATCACACGTTGCGAGGACGTTCTGGGCTACTTCTCCATGGCGATAACGATAGCGGACAATGTCTTGGGCCAAGACATAGGCGAGAAAGTGGCCGCTGTCTGTGGCACCGCGACAATATTTGAAGTATGGGAACCAGCGGGGATTTGCTTGGATTTTTGCGGGGGTCTCATCGAGCGGATCTTGAACATACTTCCGGAAGAGATCACTGGTGAACATGGCCAAGCCTTTGTCGATGTATCTATGATGTCCACATTGACCCAATCAATCTCCAGTAGAAACCGAGGGATGGGTACGCACCTGCTAATTGTATCACCCGAGCGCTGAAATCTCTCCTGCAGCTCGCGCTGGCCACTGCCATGGACCATACAGTAGACAAAGATCACAAGCTGTTCCTGCGATGTTACGAACCTGCTGTCGGAGAGACTCCCGTTCGCCGCCAGCTCTGCCCATAGAAGTGAGAACATGAGTGCAGACATTCCAAGCTCTCTGTGACAACAATCCGGATGCCCGAGTAACACTTCATCAAGCCAAGCGCGTCCCATGAGAATTGAGGTGTGCATGGGTCTCGGTAGTGGTCTTTCGAGTCCTAGGAGTGTTGTGGCAAAAAATACAACAGCAATCACGGCGCTGTGGGCTGTGGCACGTCGTTTCTGGATGCGTGCAAGCTTGATGTGCCGTCGCTTCGCGTCGGGTTGGCGGATCACGTACGCCGGCATTGCGGGGGGTCGGGCGTCGCTTCGAACGCAGTCGGGGATGACATAGGAGCAGCGAGAAGGGCGGGCACGACAAGCATGGCAAAGGAGTGTGAGGTGATAGGAACTAGAAGGCTGAGCGTACAAAGCCGGAGGAGAGATTGGGCATGTCCAACGCATCGGGAGGGAGCGTGCCGCGCGTGTTATTGAGGCGCAGACTCAGATGATGGCGGCGGGTCTCAAAACGGGACTGTGACTGATCGTGACACTCTATAGAAATGCAATTCTAAGGATATTCTAATGCACCCGATCAGGCTCTAAATACGACATATTCAAAAACCGAGGCAATCAAATTAGTGTGTTCAATGCTAGAGTGTCTGTAAGCAGCAGCCTTCAAAATTTCCGAAGATGGCAATTCCCACGGTTTCAACATTTTCGAATGTTACCCCCTCTGGAATTGCAATGCGAGTCTATCAGTCACAGTGTCAAGGGAATCACTTGAGAACTAGGCTCAGAAGAGCTATTATATTCCAAAAAAAGTAAAAATAGAGAAAAACAGGCTGTGCTCTAAGTTCCGCAAAGAGCTGTAACCTGTGATATTCACTCCACTCTCTGTAGGCAATGCCATCACCCAAGTAAGTAAAGTTTAAACTTGAACCAAGGAGGGAAATTACTTGACACTGCTCGTCGAATGCAGTCGTACCTGGATAATTCAACTTAACTTCCATCCAGCTGGAGATACCAAATGATACTAGGGAACTTCCGATGTCCAATAATATGATGTGTACATACCCAAAATTTGCTGTAACCTCATGTCAGCTAAACAAAGCAAGACTGCAGTTTACAGAAAAGGAGGCAGCTACAGGTATTGCAGTTTCGGAGAGGTCTCACAGAAAGTATAAATGTATTCCGAAAAATAGGACATAGGGATTAGGCATAACTACGAAATCAAATCCCGACATGAATGAATGGCACCCAATTCTTCGGTGGAAGTCCTGCATCTCGCATTTTCCGCACTGATAATTGCAGAGCCTTTGCTGTATCACTGGCCTGTGGCTTTCGGTCATTGGCAAATAAGTGGGTGTAAAATGTGTCTGCAAGGGGTGCTCCATCTTCGTCCTGCATAGTCCACATGGTTCCAATTACTCCTCGAAATCCTGCAACAATGAATCCGCCAACCATGTCAGCCTCCTCAGCTGTCCTTGCAAAAGTCTCACATATCGCAAGGAATGCAAAGTCAGCATTGGGAAGGTGCATCCGAACGATGGTGTCCAAGTCTAAACGGCCATCATAAAGTTGTATGAAGCTTTTTAGAGTTCAATCCGATCTTGCTTTCCATCACCAGCTATGTGGATCCAAGAGCACTCCCGCAGTTGCAGTTTCATAGCCTCTACCGTTCCTTCATTTCCAATCAGGTACTGGGCATTTTCTTCTCCAACAATTGCCATGATCGTGTTGACTTCCTGGTCCACCCCTGGGAGAGAATGCGACATCTGCGCAAGTGTTCCAACAACACCTAATCTCAGTGGAGGATTGCATGGCCTCTCTGAGTTGGCAGCCAGAAGGGATTCCAAGCTGGAGGTGTATGATTGGATAAATTGATCAGACTTTACCGCAGCATGTAAAGGTAGTCCTTTGAAGGCACCGGTCGGCAACCACCATAGCCGACCATTTGAAATGCTGTGCTAAATATGCAATGTAAATTAGTTCAGATGATTAAAGGGTGAAATGATTTACTGACTGATTCCAAAGCTTGGTAGACATAGATAACAACATTTTCCCAGAGCCAGGTTAAAACATCTTCCAAAGAGCTCTGTGTTTCAGCTTCTTCCCGAAAAATTCCCAGTCTGACATGATATCTAAGTCCATGATCAAGGGCAGATCTTTGATTCTCCAGCCACTCAAATACACCATCTGGCAATAGGATCCGGAGTGGGTCAGATACTGGATTGAGAAGCACAATGGCATCACAGTGATCTTTGTGAGAATTAAGTATTACAACAGGTCCATTTTGTGATGCCTGGCACATATCACTGTATGGCTTGGGACAGAGGAAAGACTCGAACCCAGCAAGTTTGTGTATCTCTGTCAGCAATGAATTTCTTTTCGTTGCAAGTGACTTGATATCAGAAACTCCAGCGTAGATTTTCCAAGAAAGCTGTCGAAATCTTTCTGCAAAAGCCTCTGGAAGAGCATCAAAATTTGTTTTCAGCTGTTGCAGTTGCTCAAATGTTGTTGTCAGCCCCTTTTCAAGGAACTCGACTGCTAGCTGAGGATGGGAAAGGTCAAGACAGGTCTTTATAACATCTGAGGTAGCCTGTGTGAGTTTGATTCGCTTTCTGGCATCTTGACAGGCCTCTGAAGAATTACCAATCCAGAGAATCTCAGGCAAGAGATCAAAGGCAGCGAAATATGATGGTAATAGCTCGGAGGGTTTATGTTCCTTTGCCAAGGCTGCCCAGGCCATAGCTTCTTCCCAAGCCATCACGGGGCATGCATTGCACATTGTAAAGGAATATTTCAAGATAGAAAAGGCAATGTCGAGATCCTGGAAGTCTCCTGATATCTTGTACTTCTCCCCATAGAAACGAGCTAGACTTTGGAGATAGCCACTCTTATTTGGATGCCCCTCCGGAATTAGCAAAACAGCTTCTCGGATGCTTTCCATAGCTGCCTCCAGATCTGTCGGGTCACCTAATTTCTTGTATCTGTCTCCGAAAACTTCTGCCAGACTCTGGAGATATCTTGGTCGATTGGGATGTCCCTGTGGAGTCAAAACAAATCTCTTCTTGAAGGATGAAGAGAGCCCTCTCAAGGTCCTGCAGTTCTCCTCGTGCTCTATATTGGACCCTAATAGAAGAGCCAGAGTTTGGAGATATTCTGGTCGATCTAGATGTTTCTTCTGGTATTAAAGCAACAGCTTCTTCAGCAATATTTCGAGTTTGTTCAAGGGACTGAAGGTCCTGGGTTCTCTGGTACCTGTCTCCAATGGAAACAGCCAAACTCCGGAGATAACCTGGCAGATCTGGATGATCCCTCGGAGTCAAGTCAACAGCTTGACGAAGAAGTTGCAAGGCAGAGTTAAGATCTTCCCAGTCTCCTAATCTCTGGTACCTATCTCTAAGAGATGCAGCCAGAGTTCGGAAACGACCCGGCAGATCCGGATGACTTTCTGGAGTTAGATCAAGAGCTTGGCGAATGGTCTGTATGGACGTCTCTAGATCCATTAGGTCACCCAATCTTCGGTATTTGTCTGCACATAGATCAGCCAGACATTGAAGGTGACATGGCAACTCTGCATGCTGCTCTGGAGTCAAATCAACAGCTTCATGAATAAATTTCAGAGCAGCCTCAAGGTCCTGAACGTGTCCGAATGTCTGGTATCTATCTCCAGTAGAAATGGCCAAACTTCGAAGATAGCCTGGCTTATCAGGATGTCCTGTTGGTGTCAAGTCAAGTGCTCGTTGAATGGTTTGCAAGGATGTCTCCAGATCTTCCAGATCTCCCAATCTCCTGTATTTGTCTCTGAAGACATCAGCTAAGCTTTGGAGTCGACCTGGAAAATTGAGATGCCACTCTGGAGTTAAGGTAACAGTTTCCTGAATAATTGCTAGAGCTTCCTCAAGGTCGGTAACATCTCCTAATCTCTTGTACCTGTCTCTGATAGAAACAGCTAGACTCCAGAGATGACCTGGTTGATCTGGGTGCTCCACTGCAGTCAGAGCAACAACTTCTCTCCTAATTGTGACGGACGCGTCAAGGTCATGCTGATCCCCCAGTCTTTGGTATCTGAAATGATATAGTGTGCCCAGTTTACTTAGGTACTGATGTTTTCCAGGATCCTGGTCTGCATTGAGTTGTACCAAGCGAGTGACAACAGAAATTGATGTATCCAATGAATCAAGTTCACCACAATGCTCGTAGTTTGAATATTCCAAATCTCCGAAGCATATAAGATAAGCTGGGATATCTGGAGCAGTGTCAGGAAGGTGTTCTACAATCCACTGGTAGCTGGATCTTGCAGCATGAAAATATGTATCTCCAACATTGCTAGAATGGGCCAAGCACTTGGGAGCAAGTTCTTTGTGTGACAAGAGTGATGAAACTCGTAAGTCAGATCGGATATTTGTGCTGGTGACAAATTCGAAAAAACTCTTGTGAAGACGTGGAATGGTCTCCCGAGTAATTTTATTCGTTCCAACCACAAGGACCGTCCGAAATCGTTGCACAAAATGTGTTACATCGACAGGTCGGTGTGTATCCATTCTTCGTAAATCAAGTATTTTCTCCAGTGTTCCCAGGGAAAATGGTGTGTTGAGGGCAACAATAGCACCTACAACCCGGCGGAATGTTTCAAATGCCCAAGGATCTGATTCACCAGAGTACATCTTCTCAAGAATGGTGCCATACAGGAGGTTGATGTCACCCATGCCTTTCATATTGAGCTGATCTAAAACATCATCCAGACATTCCAACCCAAATGTGCGAATCTGGGAACGAATGTATTTGATCGCAGTTGTTGCCCAAATGAAAAGACCAGAAGCCTGGAGGCACAGTTTCTGCATGTTTTTTTCTCCTGGCCATGCATCCAGTTCATTTTCATCAACGATCCGCCGGATTTGGCCCCTCAGGAAGAATGCTACATCCTCAATGGATGATCTGTCAATAGTGCCAACACTGAGATGTTTGGTGTCTGGTGCAGCAGCCCATGAGGCCCGTATAACATCTTCCTCCCTGCTGGAGATGAGCACCTTCACATTTTCCGCAAGGTGGCTGGTCATGTTGGATAAGAGCTTTGCTAACATGGGTAGGTTTTCTGCATCATATTCGTCCAGGGCATCCACTACAACAACAATAGCTTTCAGTGGATTGGCCCGAGATGCAGAGCTCAATGGTTTTACAAAGAACTCTTCAGCCAGTGTTTCACTGACTTCATCCACAAGTGATGGTTTTGCCTGAAGAGCACAGGAAATAACATGAGCAACCTCTGGAGATCGTTTGGCCAGCTGGACTGCTATAGAAGGAAAGAAGAACTTGGAATTTGTGGTGTTCAAGTAATTCCGGTTGATGAATAATTCTGCCCATAAGCAGTTGGAATCCTTGAGGTCCCTGCAAACAGTCGCGGCAATGGTGGACTTCCCAGATCCGGGCTCTCCTGTAAGCCAGAGAAAATGTGGAGCCTCCTTGGAGAAATCTGAAACCCAGTTCTTGATCACTGTAAGAGGCTCCAGACGGGTGCCAGGGTAACAGAACTCTTTCCCCTGCTCTCGATATGCCGAGTTCGAGGCAATATATGGAGCAAGTTCCTTTTGAATAAATGCAAGATCCTAAGTATTAAATCAATTATGTCAGTTCCGTTTTTTCACGGCAGTCATGAGACCATACCACAAGATATTGCTCTTGCAGTCGTTTCTCTCGAACATCTGCACTGAGGCCCTTGATTTCACCGAGGACCTCGTCAATTTCCTCCCGTGCTTTCTTGATTTCCACATGCGCCTTTTCAATTTCTTCCAATACTAACACATTCCCCTTGGCCAGCAAATCCTGAGCTGTGGATAAGTTGATCATTGATAGTTGCTGGCCAACCAAATATGTCAATTGCCAGTGTTGCCAGTGAAAATCAAGTGTCCGCACCATGAAACGACCTGTAGCATCGTCCAGCTGTGACTGGAATTCTTGAATTTCACTCTCCACAGTGAACTTGTGTGTATTTCGAGACCACCAACGATCCTCCTGATATAAATACTGTCAACTTGCAGCATATATACATTGCGATAATGACACATGCCAGTCTGGCTTTCGCCCATTGGCATATCTCATCCACGAGGACCCTTATCGAAGACCCTTATCAGCGAACCGCTATAAAAAGACAGTGGGAATCTCGCACCGAACACTGTCCAAATTATGCCAAGTTTTCATAGTGAATTGTTCCATATTTCCCTCTCGGAATGCCTTCAAAAGATCCTCGATCCAGCCCACAATTCGCTTCGCAAATTTAAGGGCAGCCGACTTGGCCTTTCGAATAGCCTAGAATACAATTCATGAGATTTTTAAACAGAGAAGTGGGATGGTAAACACACATTTCCCAGCTTGACAAGTCCTCCCAATCCTTGTATAAGGGAACGCGCTGGGAAAGGACTGTCCGGAATCAAGCTGATCAGGTCTTTACCAGATTCGATACCGTCGCAGACTTTATCCAAGACAGTACCGAGCTTAGTCTCAGGATTAGCCTTGATCCACTTGTCGAGATCAGCTAGGAACGGTTTGTCCAGAGCCCAAGTATTCCAAGGGGGGGTTATCGAGGTTGTCGCCATCGTGGTAAGAGGAGAGAGCCAATGCTGTGCGGTGTTGTCAGGCGACACCTTGGCAGGCACAATCTTCGTATGTCAATCGAGAAGTGTGATGGATCCTTGTCATCGTCAGACGGTACAATGAATCAGCCGCCGTGAACAATTCCTACACCCAGAATATAAAACCTTCCTGCCCGCTACTCCAAGGCCAACAAAGTTTGAAAGAACTTTCAAACCCACCAGTATAATTCCAGATCTCCGAGATCACGAAAGCCAAGTGCCGCTTGTCGTTGAACGTATACACCCGTATCTATCTATTTTACGAACTGGATCACGGCATGCTCGGGTGGGATCAACTGCCGTCCTTATTTTTGCGTGTACCTCAAGTGTACCTGGACATGCAAAATGAGCACCAGAGAAGCTGGGTGCCCATAGGCGACTGGACGCAGTTACGCAGTGCGGGCCGTCCGCTATCAAGCCTGCCTGATCAACTGAAGTCCCACGGGAACAAGAAATATGAACCTATTACGGCCAAACCACAACTCGGGCCGGAATCGAACCGGCAACGCCCTCACACCTCGGCTCATCCATAGAGGCAGGTGCGGGCCATCCGCCATCAAATCGTTCTACCATCAAGTGAGTGAAGTGATGTTAATCCGCTAGCGAGCCCCTCTACCTAGGCTTCTTCCTAACTACATACTCAATTGAAAAAAAAATGAAAAATGAAAAGAAAACTTTCGGGATGACACCGGCGACTCTTTGGATAATATTCGCTATATATGGCACTGAAAGCAGGCACGGGCCATCCGCTACCGAGTCTTTTTATTCCGCACTTTGGTCTGGATAAAACAACCTTCCCTCTGTTCGAGCGACACAAAATAAGCGCCAAACTCAAGCCAAACTTCTACTAATAGGCTTGTTCGTGAATACTCGGGGAAAATATGTGAATGAAAAGAAAACCTTGAACGTCCCCCGGATGACTCGAGCCGGAATCGAACCGGCATCTCCTGCTGTACTTATACAGCACAACAGTAGGAGCAGGCGCGGCCATCCGCCACCGAGTCGTGGTATTCTGCACCTGGTCGCAGGATACATTAATGTCCACGGAGCTCGAGTGAGGCAACATACGTGCCGAACTCCTACTTAAGTTGCGATGCTAGGTAGGCATCCGCTATTGAGCTCAGACCTGGGCTTGTTCGAATACTTTGGGAAAGATGAACAAAAAGGACTGTCGAAAGCGCCATGACTCGAACCGGAATCGAACCGGTATCTCCTGCGGAGTATGCGAGGATATTACTGACGGCATACTGGAGGCAGGTGCGGACCATCCGCCACCGAGTCGTTCTACCACCCACATGGGCTCAGAATAAAGTAGAGTGAAGTGGTGTTATTTCCGCATTTGACTTGCAATTGCCGGCAAAATGAACGGAAGACAAATTCCAACCGTGATTGTCGGAATCGTACCGGCACCTCAGGCTTTCCGCTAGTATCAAGCCCTCCGGAGTGTCCCTCAGCAGGCTGATCCACGAAGGCCTACGGGAAAAAGAAATATACGCTGGTGGCAGAACTACGACTCGAGCCGGAATTGAACCGGCGACTCCTGCTGCCCAAATGGAACTCCCGTATGAGAGGCAGGCACGGCCGTCTGCCATTGAGTCGTTCTACCTTGCACTTCGTCACTCGCCAAATAGGCGGAAAAACTGGCAGCTTGATGGACAAAGACAGAATAAAGATGCGGCAAAGTTCTCCCAGAGAATCGAGGTCGAATGTTATCTCTTATTCTATCTGAAAGCAATCTGAAAGGCTGAATATTCTCTAGGTGCGCGCATCTCGCATAAACATCAATGTTGAACACAAGTTGAAGTTGATTTCCGTTCCCATCAGCGGCTATGCCCGTTATTGTGCCCTGTTTATTCCCCAAGCCCTCGCTTCTGCGCCCTTTCTGTCCACCGCTCGACTCGGAGCCTCCCAACTGCAGCCCGGTGCTCCTCTGCAGGGATTCAAGCGCTCTCGTTCCCAGCGCATCCCGCCTCTGATGCCCCTCGGCCGAATCCAGTAACTCCGCGCCTGTAGTACAGACACCCTAGCCCAGCCGCCAGCCGCCTGCCTGCCTGCCGTTCTCCTGCTGTTCCAACTTCTCTTCTCGTATCCTCGTCTGCTGCTCTCCTTCCCTTCCCTCTATCTATATCCTCGCCTCGAATCTCCCACCCCCCGCGCCGTCTCCTGGGTCCGCTGATACCGATTTATCAATTCCGGCAGCATGGTGTCGGCCGCCCCCGCCCCGCCCCGCCCCTCCGCCTCCGCCTCCGCCTCCACCGCCCTGCCCGCCGCGCCACCTTTTCCTTCACGGCGCCCCTCCCCCTACGGCCCCGCCCCCGCCCCTGCCTCCGCTCGGGCTCCGGCCGGATGCCGTCCCCGCCGCCAACGCAGCCCAGCCCTGAAGCAGCGCCGCGCCTCGCTCGCGCTGCTCTTCTCCCGTCTCGTCCTCACGTGGCACTTCCGTGATGACACGAACGTCGCCTACGCGCGCAAGGGCAAGGTGCGGCGCCTCGCCGCCGCGTCCGGCGACGAGGACGACAGGGGCGGCGACGAGGACGGGCCCGCGAACTTGAAGAAGGTGCGGCGGACGTGGACGCAGGAGGAGACGCAGATGCTCGTGGACGGGTGTAATCTTGTACGCGCCTCCCTTTCCTTTCGCCTTTGTGCTAACGGGACCCGTAGCAAGGTGTGAAGGCCATCCTCTCGGACCCGACTCTCGCGTTTACGAATCGCTCGCCGGTGGATCTGATGGGCCGGTACGTGCCTCCGTCTTTGTTTCTTTCCTTCTTTCCTTTCTGGTTTCCTTCGTTCCACTCCCCTGCGTCCGACGTCTCGTTTCGTCCCTGCGCCTCTGTTATTCATAGCCGCGCGGAATTCGGCGGCGCGGACTCCGCACAAACGCCCATCGTCCGTCGACCTTTCCGTCTGCTCGGACACCTCTGCGCGGAGACCCGTCTGCGCTGGGAAGGTCGGCGGCGCAGCCTCTTCCCCGCGTGCCTTCTAGCTCCAGCTTCCTCCTTTGCTCTTTGCCTTTCTGCGTTTTTACGTGCGTTTTTATGCGTTTTGGGACTTGCACCGGACGGGGTGCGTGCGTCGGCGAGTGGAGATGCGGCCGGGTGCGTGCGTGCGTTGGCGAGTGGAGGTGCGTTCCGCGGAGGGTACGCGATGTGTAGTTGTCCGGATGCCAGGGGGTGCGGCAGGGCATCAGCGTCCAGCGGGGCGCCGTCCTGCTCCGCCCCGAGTCGTGGAATGCGGCGGACGGCCGGCGCGATACCATAGCAAGGTTTCGGACTGGTGCTCGACCCTGCGCTCGGGGTGGGCAGTGGTGCACGCGCGGCGGGGGTCCGTTTGCGCGTCAGAGCTCGACGCCCGCATTGAAAGGCGTCTCGCCCGCGGCATGGCCGCGCGGGGGCATGCGGAGGCGAGGCGTCGTCGGCGTCGTTCTCGTTTATGTGTCGCGTCTGCGCGTCCGACGAGCAGGCGAAGCCCTCTACGGCTCACGCGCGGTGGGGGCGGCTTGGTCTTGGCTGTACTGCGCGCTCCGCGTTCGTATTAGTGCCTGACGAGCTCAACGCGCGCGTCGTGGGCGTCCGGGGTGAGGCGCGGCGTCGGCGTTGTCCTCGTGTAGCGCGTCCGACGAGCAGCGAGGGGGCTCCGCGCACCACGGCTCACGAGTAGGGGCGTCTTGGCTGTCGCCCGCGCTCCGTGTTCGTGCTCGTGCTCGATCTCGGGCGGGCCTGCGGAGGGCTCGGGCTCGGGCTCGGGTAGTGGGTAGTGGTGCACGCACGCCGGGGACGCGCGTGCGTGCCGCTGTGGGGTTTCGGTTTCGGAGTGGTGCGCGATCCTACGCGCAGGGGCTCGGGGCGTGCGGCGTGGTCGGGGCGGTTAGTGTTGAGTAGTGGTGTACGCACGGCCGCGTCGGGCTGTGCGCGCCGTCGTTGTGCCTGCGGAGGGCGCGGCGTGTGGTGCGTCCGACGAGCAGCGCGGGGCTTCGCGCACCACGGCTCATGAGTAGGGGGCGTCTTGGCTGTGCTGCGCGCCGTGTTCGTGCTCGATCGGGGCGTGTCTGCGGAGGGCTCGGGGCGCGTCGTCGTGCGGAGGCGAGGCGCGTCGCTGTTTTCTTGTATGGCGCGTTCGAGTCCGAGTCCGAGTCCGGGAGGTAGCGGCGAATACAGCTGAATCTGGTTCCGCGCGCGCGTGTATTGCCTGCGCGGTGTGCGTTGGGGCGCGGGGTAGATGCGGAGGCGGAGGGTGCTTGATCGCGCGGCGAGAGGCGGGCAATGGAGAGGAGGTAGGACGTGCGAGGTGGCGTGGCGTTGTGCTCGTGGTATGAGTCCGCTATCGCGGTGTGTGGACGATGTTTACTGGCGGGTTATCACACCTCAGCTACCCGCTCGTACTCATCATCTCAGTCACGGATCCGGATTGCAATCGGCTACCTTACCGCTGTACCTATTCTGTACGATAAACCTCCGCGACAATTTTACTGCCTGCGATGACACCGTTGACATTCCTGTGTTCCCTGCGTCTTGTCCGTTCGTGACCGCCGTGGGCTCTACCCAAGGCTTCGGAGCAGAGAAAGCTACCAACTTCACCGGGGCGGCTTTCCAACATCTTCCCCAGTATACTACCAGACCGCGACTGTCGCTCGTTTCCTGCAGAACATCCAGAGAATTTCGCAGCGCCGACTTTCAACAGGACAGACGCGGCTACCCTGATGTGGCGATTCAGGGGTGGCTCTTCAAGATCGTGCGTGGCGGCAATGTAAGCTTCGCAGGAGGAACCAGCGCATCTTCGCCGACGTTTGCGTCAATAATTGCCCTCATTAACGACCGCCTGATCGCTGCAAGGAAGTTAGTCTCGTAAACCAGACTTTATAACGCCACGATGAGAAGAAAGTCGTTCTCATGTACTTATATAACAGGGAAGCCAGCCTTGGCTTTCTCAGTGGTTTCCTGTACTCGAATGCTTCCACAGCTTTCACTGACATAACAACCGGGCACAACTCGGGATTCCTCTGCCTGCGTCCTCTGTCCGTCCTGGATTATTTACATACAATACGCATACTATTGTTCACATTTAGGTCGTTTTCGATGCGGCTGTGGGACGGGAACCGCTCAGTAAGTCTAGACAGTTTCCCAGGAAAATCTAGGTGTCTGACGCGATTGAACATCAGCTGGTTTCGGCACTCCCATATTTCCCAAGCTGCTTGCTGCTGCGATAGCCTACGCACACACACAACCACTTCATCCGGGACGGACGCTTCAACAGTGTCAGCTTCCGAGTGGTTATTTTAAACAGTAAATAAATTATTTAGTTGCCTATTTACTTCAGAGCCATTGCTGGCGAGACAGTGTCGCCGCGTCCACCCAGCGCCATCCCATATCATCGTCCAATCTAATGCCAAATTTTCACCAGACCCTTGCGACGCTTCTACAAAATTCTCCTTTACAGCGTCTTTGGGTTCAATGAGTTGAAGAGTTTGATTCGAGTGTTGGAAGTCCACGGATCCACGAGGTCCTTCCTGGGTGAGTTCTTTGAGACGGCGAAATGCGCCTTCGTTGGCTTCCTTGATGTCGTCACTGAGCGATGGCGGGGACTCGAAATCGCCATTGAGGTCCTCGCGGTACGGTACGTATGCTTTAAGATGGAAGGAGCGTAGAAGGGAAACTGTCCCTGCTCGACGCGAGGCGATCATCTCGGCAAACGCTGGAAGAAGCTGAAAAAATTGTGTTAGAAATTTACGGGACGAACTGAGAATTCGCTTACTCCTCATAGCTGTTGAGCCCCAAAGAAATATCGACAAGGTTGGGAAGAAGTGTATCACTCTGCGTCAAAGCCTCCGTTAATTCTGGAAAATCATCGTCGTGTGACTCCCAGTGGAGAGATGTCAGGGACGGCAGCTCCCGGAGCATGGCAATTGTCCCCGCGGCCGACACTGTAGCTGGGATGGAAGACCACAAATTAATGTGCAGAGATTCAAGAGAGAATCCGGAACGACGGGTGAGGTCTGTTAGTGCAGGGAGCACGTGGGTGTTGGCATCGGCAGACAGTTTAAAATCCTTCAGTGCGGGGACAAGAAGCGGGGCAAAGAGATTAACCAAGGAATGTAGTGTCGTCGCACTGCCGAGCTGATTATTATCCCCCCCGGTGCTGATCCACGCAATATCCAGAGTGTGAAGGCTCGGGAGGAGCAATAACCGCGATGGTAAGGGCCCGAATGCTGGACCGAGATTCATAAATAAGTGGGTGAGGTTGCAGGTTTGCGACAGAATGCTGAAGAGCTGGGTGGGAAGGATGGTCCTTGTGTCGTACTCTTCACGGAATTCCACGCGAGATAGCTGACTCCAAGGAATATTCGAGAGTGTGCTGTGAATAAGTTCACTGTAGGAGTGGACAGTGAGATTCCGCAGACTTGTTGGATGATGAGGATGGGGGAAGAGGGGTTGCAATGAAGGATACAATTCTGCATCCTCGGGCGGAAGTCGCACGGACAATGTTTCAATTGTGTCGCAGTGCCGATGCAGAAGCTCTGTGGCCCCAGCCCAATAGCTGTCCTCCCCACAACCGAGAGATGGCCATATCATCAAGTTCAGAGGGACTGCCGCAGCTCTGTTGAGCCACATATCGTAGAAATCCAAAGGGAGTGTTCCAGTATCCGTGTAATGCAACTCGGACCACAGGTGGGTGTCTGCAATGCCACAGTCCGCCACGTGGAGCAAACGCGCAGTATGTTCAGCAGGGCTGTCATCTCCGCGTTCAGAGGGCCCCAACTGAAAGACTGGGGTGAAGGGACGGCACATTGTTGAAATATCTCCGACAATACATCGGGGAGTAACGTCTGTGCGCGGCTCGGCGCCAGCTTTCCGTGATACGAAGCTAGCTCGCTGGTTTCACGAGATTGCTGGGACTCCAGTTCTGCTAGCATCCTCTCGAGCTGGCTGTGCGAAGAATCAGAGTCGATTTGACGACGGAGCTTCTCAATCCCGTCTGCCATTCGCTGCTTTCGAGTTGAGAATGGCCCCTGGTTTGCCAAATCGTCTCGGAGTTTTTGCAACTTTTGATGATTGGCGTCAGAGTCGAGATGCCGCCGTACTTCAATGATCTTGGCCACCAACCGCGGGGCGTTGATGTCCAACTCATGGTATCGGCTCTGGGCGGTCTCGAATTCGAGGGACGGCGGCGCGTGTGCGGCAGACATGACCAGATCTAGAGGTGTCGACATGGTGGTCTGAAAGTAAATTCGTCATCGACATATAGGGTTGAGTAGGCCACTTACCATGGAAAGGAGGGCAGGAATATCGGGAAAAGCACTGTTGGACGGACTTCTTATAGCTGCCATTCAGTTGACTCGCTTTGTCGGACCCGATGTCAGAGATGTTCCCATCTTTGCTGGACATGTTGCTTCGGTTCCGGTAGCCCTCTGGCATCTGGCGACGGTCAGATATGGCCGAGCTCATGGCGCGGATGTAGGCCCGCACAATCCGCGCGGTAACAAGGCCCGCGGACTGGGGCCCAGTCCGCGGGGGCCGCGCCGCTCATGTATGCAGGGGGCCACTCACCAACGCCGCATACTATTTTAGCCCCCCATGTGTTCACGGCTGTGATCCAGAAGTGGAATCGGATTTGGCAGGCGTTTTGGCGTGTGGGAAAATGTCGCAAAAATCTTTCTTTTCATTTATTTTGTGCGCTGTAGAACTTCAATTGGGCTCAAATTTTGCCAGACCATAGCTGTGGTATGCACACTCATCTCTCAATTTTCCTGGAGGGAACGGGTTCGAAATACGGACGAGATCACGAATAATTCCACAGGGTGCGTGGACACATCGGGGGCTAAAATAGTACACACACCGGATGTACTTACTTAGGTCGAAAGGCTAACAGAAAGGCTCCGAGACTTTTCCCATTGGCTCGGCATTTCCCAGGCCAATGGGAAAAATCTTTATCCGATGTGACACTCGGCATACCGACATCAACTTTGGTGCCGTGATTTCCGTTCCTATCAGTGGCTATGCCCCTATTTATTTATTTATTTTTTGGAGCGTTTGAGGTAATACTACTCAGTCTGCAAAGCATTCCAAGCGTATCCGCTGGTTTAATTGGTTTTATCCAATAGAGCCGGTAAAGTGTCCAGGAGGAAATGCCGTTACGCACAGGTTTCAAGCCTTTGTGTGGGACTCTGGCCGTAAGTCAACCTACTCCGTTTTTTCGAGTGGTGGGCCGTATACCCACTAAAACCCCCTTGGATTTAATCCAGTCGTCCGGCAGGGAATCTTCATCGAGGAGTGTACCACTCCAGGTGTTCAGGACCAGTTGCTTCTTGATTGCAAGGTCTCCAAAACGGGTCCGGTTTGTCAGTAGTTTATCACGCTTGAGGGTGGAGTTGATCGTTGACACCCAAAGGTTATGGATTTCGCTCTCAGCGGCAAGTTTGGCTGTTCCCAGAACTCTATCATTCCTCAACCTCCATATTAAATGCATGGATGTTGACACAATCATTGTAAAGAACCGGTTTTGAGCAGGTGGCTATGCCCCTATTTATTCCTCAAGCCTGGCTCCTATGTACGCCCTTTCTGTCCGCTCGAGCCTCCCAACTGTAGCCCGGGTCCTCGTCTCCAGGGATTCAAGCACCTCTCATTTCCAGCGCACCCCGCCCCTGGGATACCCCTCGGCCGAATCCAGTAACTCCGCGCCTGCAGAAACCCTGGTCCCTGGCCCAGCTGCCTTACGCTGGCCTGCTGTAACCGGTTATCCTGCTGTTCTCCTTCGTCTACTTCTACCCTCCGAGTATCTAAAATTATCACAGTACTCTCCGTCTGCATTTCAATCAATTCTATCTGGCAACATGGCGCCGGGCGGCCCCTCCAACTCCAATTCCGGGTTCCCTGCCCTCGAGCTCGACCTTCTCCTTCAAGACTCCCGGCCTTCCGGGCTCCGGCGCGAGTGCGGCCCCCTACCTGTGAAGCAGCGCCCCGTCGTACTCGAGCTGTCCTCCTCCCCGGCTCTCGTCCCCGCGTGTAACTTCCGCGACGACACCAGCGTCGTCTAGGCACGCCGCGGTGCGCGAGTGCGAGGTCCGCCGCATCGATGTTACCGCCTCGGAAGACGGGGACGAGGGCGCGGACGGAGACGAGAAGCCGCTCGTGGAAGACGGCCCTGCAAAGGCGCGGAGGAAGTGGACACCCGAGAGACGCAGATACTTGTCGACGGGTGTAATATTGTACGCCCATTTTCTTCTTTTCTTCTTCTTCTGTCGGTAGCCTGATCCTGACGAGACGACACGTAGCACGGGGACGGGAAACTGGAAAATCACCCTCTCGGACCCGAATCTCTTCTTTGCGAATCGTTCGCTGGTAGACTGAAGGGCCGGTACGGGCCTCCTCTCTTTCTTTATTTCCATTTGTTTTATCGTCCCTGCGTCTCCGTTGTCCGTGCCTGCGTCCCTGGTACTCGTTGCCTGCTGGTCGGTGGTCTGTGGTTGCGACACACAGACTTTGTGGTCGCGGTCAGGAGCACAGGATTTGGCGACTGGTAGCCCGGCGACTCGTTACTTGTCTCATCTGTTGCCCTCGCACACAAAGCCCGGTTGCCCTCGCATCACCCCCAATCCCGGCGTCGTTCCGCTGCTGCGCCGCGCAGGGACACGTCTGCGGTGCACGCGCGGAGTGTCTACCTTCCCCTTGCTTCTGGCTTTGCCCCTTCGCTCTGTTCCTTTTAATTCCTTGTTGGGGGGACGTCTTCCCGTGGTGTGCTATCACGGCGTGGGGCAATGGCATGGCGGCCGGCTGGCGACGCTCTTCTGCAGGGGCGCTGAGCTGAACTCGGACTTGTGTGGAGACGATCCTGCGCGTTGATGCCGTGGTACGCGATTGCGAGTCGTCCCCGCGTTGTGTGGTCCTTGATCCTGCGTGGCGTACAGGTCGTAGACGGAGAGGATGACCTGTTGTGCTGCACCGGGCGGAAGTCAGGTGTTTAATCGTCCCGGGTTCAACACTCGGCGGGTAGGCAGCGAGGCTTACATGTACGTGGTGCGCGTATCCTATGCGCGCAGACGAGGTGCGGCATGATGCTTTGTCGCGCCATGGTCGTTTCCGCGTGTATGGTGCGATCCACCGCGCGGTGCCGACAGGTGCTGACCATCGGTCATCGAGTCGCTCTGATGAAGCTTGTTACTTCAATAAATAATCCTGCTTTGACCAAGCTTTGACCAAGCTTTGACCGTTGACGTGCAACATATGTTTTTCCTGTCTGTCACGGAACAATCGACTATCTGATAACCATAACATTTTCCCGCGCCACATGACTCGAACCGGAATCAAACCTGCTGGTGCAGGTGCGGATTCAAATGCTCACTAACGACTTCGATTACAGCTCCAGCATGCTATAAATCATATCTAAGGCAGTGGTTCAAATCTTTGTGTACATTACCCTGCGAGCGCTGACCTTGGATTTAAACTGTTCCGTCATCCAAGTCAACTCGAAACGAACTCGAACTGGGATGCACTCGCAGCCTATCAATACCAGGTACGTCAGTAGTGCTGCTTCATTCCCACACTTTTGCCAAAATCCTGACCAGATATGTGAAGGTCTGTTTATTCAGCTCTGGGATGTTCGGGCACTCAATCTTGACTTGTTTTACTGAAATCTGACTCAGAATTATGTTGGGCCTCGTACATATGTATATCACATGCACTCGGTTAAGGGTATGTACGTCTCTCACCCACAGGTATTTACTCCCGGACTCCATGCTGACACTCCATTGTTCAGGTCATGACACTCGTGCCAAATCCAAAGTCTCCCTTGGTCCCAAGCTCCCGATACTCGCGTTCTTACGCGTAAATAGCGACTCTTCGAGCTAGTCCGAGCGTTGCCGTGGCTTAGAGACACGCTGAATCCATCAATTTGGTCAAATTAGCCAAAAATGCTGCCTTCAACCGGTAAGTATCCAGCCCATTCTTTCGGACCAAGTCGCATATTCTTCTCTCATCATCATGTTGCACATATCTTGTATATCTTCGATCGAAAGCCAACAGATTATGACGCAATTCTCTCATCGCACTGCGAAGCTGGACCAGTAGGAGACAACCTGACGGAGTACATATACTTGTTCGACAGCGTACCCAGAGAACGCGAATCAAAGACATATAGTACAGACATAAGGAGTAAGAAAAACACAAGTCAAGTACGTCACCGGTCCAAAATCCAGAATGTTTGGCAGTAGAACACATGACAAAGAACGAGTTGAAAAATATCCATTTTTAGGACTCGTATCAGGAGACGTAGGGGGGACAGTGAAAAAGTGCGTAGTACAGGATGACAAGTAACTACCTGCCGGTAAGTAGTGCAACGCGGCGCAAAAAGTAAAGGCTTGGTTTTAGTCGTGCCAAGAGAAAACAGTAAGCATAATACACAAATGCGACCCAAAAGAGCACACATGTCAGAACAAGATCGTACACAATCCCGAAAGAAAAGAAACATGCGCCATCAGGTGCCCGTTGAGGAATTTAAGATCAAAACAGGCCCAATATGTATAAATTCCATGACATGGATTAGGCCTCTCCGAGGCGGGAGCTGAACCTTTAGGTGGATCATTGTGCTTCCTTTCTACTCCTCTCGTGACTTCTGATGTTGACATATTAATTCTATTGTGCGACGGGATCGACGAGATGCGGCCCGCACACCCAATCGGGAAGGGCGGCACTCTGAATTAAAGGTGGCACGCACACATTATCGACGGCAAATTATCTTGTCATCTAGGGCAGGGAGTGCCGAGCTTGAGATAAAACACGGGACTTAGCATTCGTTTGTATTCGAAGGAGCTTGGTGAATATTCGCGCTGTACAAGTTCACTTTATTTGTAAAGTTCAATACATTTCAATGGCTGTACTAACCTAATTTTCTATAGTATAGCGGCCCACCATTTGGCAGTGCACCACCGTGGTACTGTCGTATGTGCTGACACCGGTTAACGTCCTTGCCTGGTGCACGGGTGTGTGGCGCTTGAAGCGCTTCCAGACATCAGCCCAGTGCTGCACTGGTCGTGTGCGGAGAAACCGCAGAATGCTGTCCGGCCGCTGCACTGACTACGCCAACACACGGGGGAAGCAATGTGGAGTGTCACCCGCCGCCCATACTGAGTTACAGCCTGTGTCAGGTTCGACACAAATTTCATGTGTCATGATCCCGAATTCTTTTCTGTTATCCCGGGGTTCAACTCCATTATTCCGGACTCAACCCCTCCAAATCCCGATCATATGAACAACGATCAGTATTAATATTTTGTATTAACCCTATGTGTCCTGTTACCACAGACATCAAAACCCCTAATCCCCTATAAATCCCTTGGCACTTGTATATAAACCCTGTATTATTCTACTACTCTCTATACTATTCTGGTCTATACTCCAGCTGCTTGTTTGCTTGTCCCACTCAGCTTTGCTTTTCCCTTGTCCAGTTGCCTCAGTCGCGTTCTGAGAACCCAAAGAGCTGCTGTGCTGACATCATGAGTCCAGCAAGTTGAATGGGAAAGATTGAAAATCATTGAAGGTTCACCTGGAAACCTCGACCTCGACCTACTCCCCTCTGATGCTCGAATACCAGACAGCACATTACAAATAACGCTAATCGCACTTGGCGCATCCACTGGCATCAATTCGGCACTGACAACGACCAGCAGAAGAGGTGGTGGTGCCGCCTGTCATCATCACCTGTCAGCAGTGTTGAACAGCAGATGTGGGGTGGACGTGATGGTGGGAGGAAGGAAAGAGGGGCTGTCTGCCAAGCAGTGCCACACCACCCTGTCCTTATTTTGGATGTGCTGTCCTTGGCTGAAGAAGCGGCACTCCCACACATCAAACCCGGCACTGTGCCATACATCACTTCGTGTGCTGCACTTCTAAATTTGGTGTGTGGGCCGCATCTTGTATATCCTCCTTGCACAACTACAAGATACAAGAACACATAGCAAATGGTGGATATGGACAGGTAGGGCAGGACAAATATCCAGCCTCATCTGCGAGGAGAATGACTCGAGGACAATGGATGGGGAAGATGTGGATGGCAGGCAAATGGATGCTGTATGCCTGCTGCCCGTGCCAGTGCATGAGGACAACGAATGGAGAATACATGGACGGCAGCCTGCAAATGGATGCTGTATGCCTGCATGGGCGTGAGCCAGAAGCTAGGGCGGCACCTGGGGCTGGCCAAAGGTACAAGGCATCGGGATGGCACGAAATGGTTGGCATTGGTTCAGACCAGACAGGTGCGTCCTATCGAATATCAAGTCGGCGGTAATTGAAATGCACCACTAACATAAAGGACAGCTATATCAATGTGATCTCTACGTCCGAAAGTCCCACGTCAACCGATACTGGCCCGAACATAAAGTAGGCTCGTGTCCAGCTGTTGCACAATGACGAGCAAGCAAAGTATTGTGTACTATAACAGCTGGGAGCACTTAGCCGTAAATTGACAGATGGAAATTTGAAACTCCGCTTATACCATATGAGGACTTACCGCCGACGGTCCGCAGCCCGATCACAGTCATCATGCCCTATCTCGTATCACGATTATCACTCATAGTCTCCCTTTGCTATGCCTCCTCAATCCAAGGTCCAAACACCTAGCACGACAGATACTGGGCCTCTATGAGTGCATAAACAGTTCGAAACTACAAGGCAGAGGAGATCAATGTTGATCTTGTTGCACGTGCCCACGAAGTCCTCTGCGCAAAGCTGTTCCGCTTCCAGCTAGAGGTGGCCGCCGCCATTTTGAGGGGCGGAGATGTTATTATCGATGTAGGGACTGGTTGTGGCAAAACACCCTGCTTTACACTGCCATTACTTCTCAATGCAACCAAAATTGCAATGATTGTGTCGCCGCTCAGTGCTTTAATGATAGACCAGGTGAGCCGAGCTGCTACAAGTGCCCCTGATTTATGCTTATCAAGTCGGCAAGAAACTCGTGCAATGTCTTGTACCCAGCAGTCTTCACTGCATCGAGGACGTGTCTGATTCGAGCCACTGAAGCAGCCCACCTCTCTGCCTCCTCCCGTTCACGTGCAGCTGTTGTAATTATTAATAGGCAGCTCGGCCTTCGGGCATTGAATTGGTAAGATTATTACTAATGGACAGTTGAAGTAGATACATGTAGATTATTCTAGATACAGTTCCTGTAGTAAGCTCACTGGACAATCCTGCTAGAGCATCTGATTGCTCTAAAGCAGCCTTCTAACCATCAGTGCTATTGCAATCATAGCCTAACTCTTCTGCTAATGCCGTCCTCCCCGCTTTTATCACAACAGCAGCAATGAACTCTGCTTTGGCCATGGCTTCCTTGCGCTGTCTGTCTTCCCACTGCTTCTGCGCTTCCTGCCTTGATGCATCTGTTACGGGCTGAGCAACACATCATTGTCTCTTCTGGGGCCGCCCGACCATGTTAATGAACAGGCCAGCATTCTCGTCTATCGGTTTCCGCTTCCCGGCCATCTTGAATTGAGATTACGTGCGTCGAGGCATGTCAAATATAAAGGATGGACATACACCAGATTTGGGTGATTATGGTGGGGATTATGATGGGGATAAGGTTTGAAAGTGTGGGGGGTAAGCCAGGGTATGGATGAGTTAGGTTTCCAATGTGCCTGCCACCGTTTACGAGGCCAGAGTTGCTGCCCGACGTGGCAAGCAAAAATAGCACTGCCACTTACTCAATTGGGAACCGGCGGTAAGCCTTGATATGGTATAAGCGGATTTTAAAATTTCCATCTGTCAGTCTACGGTTAAGTGCTTCCAGCCATTATGGTAAGTAATACTTTGCTCGCTCGTCATTACTGCACCTGATGGCTGGTCACGAGCCTAAACATAAAGCAGAAATGACTAATAGCCAAAGTTGAACCAAGTGAATCTTTTGAGTGAAATGGGGTGGCATACAGGCAGGTAAATCAGTAACAAGGTTGAAGAAAAATATTTACATTTGAATTGCTTATTTTCCTCTTTCCTTGCTTGCTTTCCCAAATTTCCCATGATGACCAATTCTGCATGACAAACTGATGCGCAAAATCAATCTTCTCCTGGGTAGCCAAACCTAAAAGCTCAGCAATTACTTGGGGGTGATGGCCGTGGCACGGCCCGGCAAACTTGTACTTATGTACATGTTTTTCTTCTCTTTTTCATACGCCCCTGTGCCATGACCGCATCTGTCGAAATTGATGCCCTGCCATACTGTTCTTTTATTATTTGTTTTTTTCGAGTTATCTCCCTGTGCCACGACCGCAGCTGTGTTCCGAATTATACTTGATGGTATATATCTGATACTTCATACACCAATATTGTGAGTAATCCCTTTTCTTTCTACCTAAAGGACTTGTACAAATACTTCCCCAATACGGCCACCGACTGGCCTGTGGATGGGACGAGAACATAGGGCCTCTGGGCCAAAAAGTCCTGTTTATTGAGTTCAAGATAAACCCAAGTAGAGCCATGTTACTATTTTACTGGAAGACAATACCTTACTGTCGGACAGTGTCGGTACTGAGAGAGAAAATTGTGGCTCTCATCAATTTGGGAATGACAGACTATACATTTCAGGGCAAGTCGTGACCTTGGGTAGTTGAACTCGCTAATTGAAAGACTCACATGTTACTTCCACGGCGAACCAGCACAGAGAAGGCACAGTAATAGTACAGGGTTTGATTGATGAAAGAACTACGCACACTGATGATTATCATATTTAGGGCCCACCCAGGTGCAATTCAAACACCCAAGTGTCGAGTTGCAAGTAGGTCGGCCTGAAATTTAATTTACTTCTAGTACTTTCAGTGCGACCAATTTTGTAACCTGAAGTAGTAGAATAAAATTACGATTTCGGGGGTGATGGCCGTGGCATGGCCTGGCAAACTCATACTTATGTCCTTTTTTGTTTTGTTTTGCACTTTGTTCTTCGAGAACACCGACAGTTTATATTCATTTCCCATGTCAGATACATCAGGAAAGACCCTGCCTCTTTCTGTGATTAGTTTGACGTGTTACGGCAAGAGAATTACTAAGAAGCACCTCAACTTGCATGAGCTTCACAGCGACAAGCAGAGTAGCCTGACCCAGATGATACAAGGTGAGGTTGAGGACACCGGGGGCAAAAGCCAGCACATGCGGAAACGACATGCGTCAAGCGCATGTCGTCCGCACTTGGTCGTGTCCTCGGATCAGTGATTGACAAAGGTGTCAATCGCCGTTTTGGAACCTTTGTTTTTCAGGGCAAATTCAAAGGAAAAACAAAGGTGCCAAAGAGGTGATTGACACCTTTGTCAATCACTGATCCGAGGACACGACCAAGTGCGGACGACATGCGCTTGACGCATGTCGTTTCCGCATGCGCTGGCTGTTGCCCCCAGTGGGATGCAAGACAGTGAGATCCTGATGGAAGTGATGAATGGCCTGGGAAATTAGATCCAGACGTGGTAGCAAGTATGTAGGTCGCAATGGCCGAAAGCTGACATGGAGGTAGACAACAGGAGCATTCCGGCCCAGTGACCCGCCGGCAGGATCTGCCACGCAAACATGCACCATCACGGAAAAGCCCGACCCTCCGCAGGCAATCGATTTTCGGAGCAGCGAGGCTTTCAACTCTTGTCGATTCCCACTACGCCTCCCATATTTGAATGCTTCCTTTGTATCCCATCTGTTTCAAGATGTCATTGGAAACAATCCCATGTCCTGTACCACTGGGAAAACCTATTAATATATCCAAGTCCTGAGTTGTCTGGCAAATTGTGTTCCTCGGAACACCCATTTTATTAAAATACCTGCTTACTGGCAAGAATAAGGTTGTGAATAACACCAAATAGGAGTGATAAAAGACACCCTCAGACCAGAAGCCGCAGTTCCTGCACTGATATGAGCGCACTCCGGCCACTGCATGAAAAATACAGGTGACCAAAGCAGATTTGAGCGGGCATCGACGCAAACACATGATTTACAGTCGGAAACTGTACAAGTTTAAGTAGGCATCTGCTTGGGATATACTTGACGCAAAGCTGCCTGGATTTAAGGTGATACTATGATATTAGAAGGGAGGAGAGCAGCGGGGAAATTTGCCGAGACCAAACAGATGGACACTGCCACCTGGTCTTCAATGCGAATCAGGTATAACAGGACCGATTTACAAGCTGAAATTTGTACGAGGCCAGGAGGAATTTAAAGCTTGCGAATATGATTTCGTGGGAAAATAAACACACCAATGTGCGCAAACGAAGCAAGAGCAATGTATGATTGCAAGGGAATGACACAGCCATTAAATACTCACGAAATTTGAAGACAGTTTAAAGGACAAGCTTTATACACAGTCACTAAAACATTAGCACAGCCCCTAAAAACATTACACGCTTAAATTCGTGACCAAAAGGTCGCGAGACCTTCGAAACCTCATTTCGATTGATTAAAAAAAAATGATTACATAAGTACTCGTAATTACGATTCAGCTGCCCTGAAACCAATTTGAAAGCCTACAACTCAGATTACACAAAAGTTCAACTGAAATTGAAAACTGAAATTATTTGTATTGGGATTAGAAACGGTGCACCCGAGACTCTGCATCTCAGTTGCACCAAAATCAAACCCGGAACTCCGAATGTCGTTTCTCATTCCAGCCATCCTGGAACCTATCAGAAGCCCGAATTTCAGTTCAAATTTCAGCCCAAGCCGAAATTCAAACCGAAAGTAGTTGTTCCAAGCACGCTGGAATTTAGTCCGTGGATGATCCGTGGTGAAACGGTGCACCTAAGTATGGCCGTGCCTAGGACTGACTGAGATGCTGCTATGAAACAGACACCAAAACCAACCAACACACACACACCAACAACACAACCAATATGAAGTGCCAACAAGTAACTTCGGGTCGTCCTGAAGTATACAGGTAAGATTGAACTCCTCGAGGGGCGTTGGGACAGAGATCAACTCAAAAGACGTTCGAATAGAACTGTCCTAGGAGCTTCCAGTAGTTGCAAACTACCAAACTTGGGGTTCCCGGGCCACGGAATGTGGGGGTGGGAGAGAGATAAAGTGTCCTAGAACTGCCAACAATGGGGCCTAGGGGTCTGGGAGCTCCGACCAACCTGCTAAACGGGGTTGATTCCAAGAGTTATCTATGACCAGCCTGCTAAACGGGGCTGGTTTCAATAGATGACCACGACCAGCCTGCTAAACGGGGCTGATTCCAATGGCTCGTTTGATACACGAACAACCTGCTAAACGGGGTTGATTCCAATGCCTGACCTTGCCACTTAACAAGGGACCTTTGAATACAAACTGCTGCAGCAGGACCACAACACAGTAGGGGCTTAGATGACCTTAAAGCACAAAGTAGCCAACAATTGAACTTCCTGTTAATGAATCTACACAAGAGGATAGGTTTTATAAACGAATCTCCACGCTGATACAGAGAACACAAGGCCCTTGGACAAGCAAATGCTGTTGGCAACCGCCTAGGCAAGAACTGGGGCACGAATGAACTGCTGTAGGGCATGTTCTATGTGGTCTTTTATAGTAAATAGAGAGGTGCATGACAGAGTGGAACTGAGTAATGAGAAATACGATGAGATAAGAGAAACAGACAGTCTGTCAAGTACCGGATCGCCGTCGGGACCGATCGGATCCGAGGGGTCCTGTCAAGACAATGTTGAATGTGAGCGAGGAGTGAACGCTACACAAGATATGGACTTCGCGTGGAAAGTGCGAAGTCCAGTCGGGACCGAGACGGAGCCGACGGGGACAGAGTGGACTTGGCTTCAGCTCGTGCGCTGCGCCCTTCTCTACAACCCGTGTCCAATTTCGGAAAAGGTCGGAGGCCGACGAAGGGAGGATAACGGAGGCCGACGGAAGACCGAAGCGAGGATGAGGATATGGAGGAAGTCTTAGTCGATATTCAAACTGACTAGAACAGGGTGTACATAAGGCTTTTTATACTAAGTCTAAATTATTACTTAAGTGTCGGGGCCGTCGGAGCACCGAGGCTCCGTGATAGCGATGAGTGACTGCTGTACATGTGAGTCAATGCTGTGGCGGAGTTTTCGGAGGACCGAAGGTTCCGAGGGAGGGATATCATAGTGTGGAGTTGTGTCGTGATGATAAAGGGACCCAATAGGAACTGTTCGGAAAATACTCGGGAGCCGACGGGGTCCGAAGTCACGGTACGTGACACCGACACAGGCTTTTGGGGAGCAGCGTGGATTGGGGACTTGGGCGTGCGCATAACCGGGTCACTAATCGAGGCGCCATAAACGTCGGTGAGTGTGGGTACCTCCACAGCCTCGAGCAGGAATCGCCTGAGAGCGCGAGGCGGGGAAGCGCGAGGTGGGGGAACGCGAGGTGGCACAAGCTGATAATATATTTGTATGTCAGCCAATATCAAGTCGTTGAATCCTTAAACGTACGGAGACATTCGCTGCTGCCGGGGCTAATCCCAGTCGACGTCTCACAACGTCCCCTGTTACGCGGGGACCAAACGACGCCCGCAGCTGGGGATTGTCCGCCAAGCCGAGCATGGCGCCGAGACTGCGCCGCGGGGGTGGCAGTACTTCGTCGTTCTGCGTTGATCATGAGGATCGGTACAATGTCATCATGAAATACATACATATGCTTGCCACCCAGCAGCGGCGGCGGCCTCCTCGTGGCCTTTTGGAGTTCGATGCCGTGGGATTACGACAGGCGCGCGCGGGTTCGACGAGGATGCCTTTTCGACGGGCGTGCTGGAAATAGGCGCCGCCAACCCTGCGCGCCCGTCGGATTCCACGGGCGCGATCGGCGCGTCGGGTTGCATGGGGGCGGGCGCGCGAGGGGCTTTGGGTTTGGGTGGGGCTTCGACGGGCGCGCCAGGTTCCACGGGGGTGGGCGCGCGAGGGGCTTTGAGTTTGGGCTGACTTCATGTCAAATGAATGGTCATTGGCGCCATACTATAACTCACCGCGACTTGGACAGGCGCGATCGGCGCGTCGGGTTGCACGGGGGCGGGTTTGGGTTTGCACTAGCTTGATGTCAAACTGATGGTCGTTGGCGTGATAGCATAACTCACCCTGGACGGGAGGGGCGGGCGCACGGGCTGCTGCTCACGTTTGCATAAAACTCGTTCGGCCATTGCTAAGTGTGAGGCGTCAGACGTTCGGGCGTCGGGATGCTGAAGGGCGATTTGGGAGCGATCTGGCTCTACCGTTGACTCTTCACAAAGGGGAAAGAATAGGAGAGTATTGTCAGCGCAAGTACTTTAAAGCAAAACCACTGGCCATACCAGGAAATCTAAAGGACAATGACCTGCCGTCTGATGGGGCCACCCGCGTCCCGATGCGGACGCCGCGCCTCGCCGCCGCGCTTTGGCGTGCCTGTATTTTTTGGGCGCACTTTGGCGCCATTCCGGAGTCATAATACTAAACTGTGAACTGTATAGTATAACACTGTATCGTAAGGACGATACGTCGCGCGCATTACGGGCGACGATAGCTACTTAAAATTTGTATCTCTACTAGTATCTACAACTCAAGAGAATAAATATATGAATTACTACTTTAGGATGGTGGTGGTCAGAAGCAAGAGCGAAATAGGCGCCGAGGCCAAATAGCGCCAGACTTGATTGGAGGTCTGTCAGAGAAACCTCGGCCATCACTCCCCTCACGTGCCGCCGACGCGCCGAGGCCCAAACCAAACACTGACAGCGCCCGACTTGATTGGCGGTCCGTCGAAGAAACCTCGGCCATCCCGTGCCCCAACGCGCCCGCCCCACGCCCCGACATGCTCGCCCACTCTTCCTTATGCGCTGTTGGGGCGCGGGCGAGCGATTAATAAAAATATATTACTATGATACATATGATACATTAGATACATTAATAAAATAAATACCACGGCAAATGAAAGTGGGACTTGGCTCCCAATAGTGCAGGCGGAGACCCGGGGAATAATCAGTGCTGAGTCCATCAGAATAGAACAAATGCTTACCACGAAAATCAAACGATAATGAGCGCGAATAGACCTCGCTCTCAAAGTCGTGCAAGCAGAAACCCAGCAAATAATCAGTTGTGTCCATCAGAATGAAAGTAGAGCAGGTGCTTACCACGGAAATGTGTTGAAGTCGTGCAGGCGTAGACCCACCCTATATCCCGGAAACACAAAACCCCCGAGCGCATCACCGGCGCTAGCCCTGTCATCGAGGTGCTGGCGCAAAGTCAGCAACAAGGCCCTCAGCTGTCTCGGGGCCGCCCACTCACTGGGTTTGAGAATTCTGAGTCGTTGGTTTGGATATACAGGACAGAATCTATTCTACAATGACTTCCTGTAGTAGGGTTAGCTTTAGTTCAAAGAACGAGAGAGAGAAAATTCAACTTACTTGATAATTGGCCATCCCAATTGCCCCAGATAGAACTCCGCCACCTGCTGGAATTGCGCGCGCCCGCTGACCGCTGCCAAGTCGAATTTCTCCAGGTGGCGACGGCCACAATAGTCGCATCGGACGGGGCCTAGCCACGCGCCCTCAAGTCGGAAGTGTCGATGTAAAATCCGTTCTGGCAAAATGGTCAGTTCGGAACGCGATTGAAAAGAAAAACTGACCGAATTTGGCCGCAAAGGGCACTTCGTAGTACTCGCCCCAATCCTGCTGCTCCCCGCGACATTGGTTCCGCCACTGCCCCTGGCGCGCGGCGGGGTCCACTGCCCGGCGATTTTGATTTTATTCCCACTGATGTAGTTGTAGGACAATCCGGGGCGATCGGAGGGGGAGGGGTTCGCGTGAAAGGCGGAGAGGAGGGCAGACAGATCGTCCATGGTGTTGGTTGTGGTTCAAGAGCAGTTGGACCGGTCGGAGGTCGGATCCCGTCTTTTATAGGCGCGGCGGAGCCCTGGAAAGGACTCAGCGCGGACGCCTGACGGGCGTCTGGTGGGTTAGAGACGGCGGGAGAGGCTTTGGGTTTCGGCGGGACTGGCGGGGCATTGACGGGCGTGACGGCGCATCGGGTTGCACGCGGGCGGGCGCGCGAGGGCTTTGGGTTGGGTTGCACGAGGGCTTTGGGTTTGAGCGGTGCGTCGACAAGTGCATCAGCGCGTCGGGTTGCACAGGGGTGGGCTCGCCAGGGCTTCGGGTTTGGGCGGGGCGTTGACGGGCGGATCGGCGCGTCGCGTTGCACGAGGGCGGGCGCACAAGGGCTTTGGGTTTGGGCGGGGTGTCGACGGGCGGATCGACGCGTCGGGTTGCATGGGGACAGGCGCGTGAGGGATTTGGGTTTGGGCGGGGCGTCGACGGCGCGACCGACGCGTCGGGTTGCACACGGGTGGGCACGCGAAGGGCGACAGCCACATCGTCCCAATGGTCAGAGGCAAGAGGAAAATAGGCGCCGAGGCCACACAGCGCCAGACTTGATTGGAGATCCGTCGGAGAAACCTCGGCCATCACTTCTCACGTGCCACCGACGCGCCCGCCCCGCACCCCCGCCCCGCGCCCCAAAGCGCCCGCGCCCCAAAGCGCCCGCACCACGCGTTCCTCATGCGCCATTCAGGCGCGGGCGAGCGGTTAATACTATATATATTACTATGATACATATGATACATGATACATTAATACTATATTATACAATACAGTGGCAAGAAATTGATCGGCAAATATTTTTCGTGTCTTCAAGCAAAGATCGTCGTGGGGAATTCGCCAGTCAGGGTCTGCACGGCGATGTTGATGGCGCGGGACAAGCGCAAGATGTGGAAAAATTGTGGGTTAGCGCCGTCCTCCACCATTACGGCGACCACATCTTCTCCATGGGGATGGCTGATGTCCGGACGGGTCTCCGCGTATTTACCCACAGCGGACGTACCCCCCCCCATGTCCGCGCCGAGCACTACAACACGTTGTCGCTGTATCGTGATCTTGGTGCCAGCACCGTCATCTCGTAAGGGCTTGATGTACTGCCCGGGCACATCGTGCTTCATGCGGTTCTTCCCCACAGCGTATACCGTGATCTTGCGAGACTCGAGAGTGTCGGGCAGGATGGGCTGATCGAGGAGGAGGTAGCGATTTTATTGTCCAACCCCATCAGAAGGGGACAGGGCTTCCAGTGACACGCCGGCACCATTCTGCCAATTCCCTGCACGACGACGTCGACGTGCTTGCCGACCAGCCTGGGAATCCAGAGCCATCTGCCGTCGGCCTCGCCTTCGAGGCGGAACCGCTCGTATTCTGACAATTTGATTAGCTTCCGAATTTACTGTTGTATCCATATTTGCGTACCAGTCAAACCCCAATCGACGGTTTCGTTGGTAGACGGCGGGGGACTGAGGGTACGTGGGCGCGGCAGCGGAGTCGCGAGCTTGTAGCTGGACAGCAGTCCCGGCGGCAGGAACTGTGTTTGAGCTAGGGCCAACCTAGTCCTGCCAATGTTCAACGTCCGGCAGCCCAAAAAAAAAAAGGGGGAAGAAACAACTCACGCATCGTGCACCAGTTTTCCAATCTCCTCAGTGAACGTATGACCGCTTTGCTCTTTCACGGTCACCATGATTCCCCGCGTGTCCGCTCGCGTATTCCAGCGCCGTTTCAAGTTCTGACTGGCAAGTCGATCAACGCGTTCCTTTGAATCGAAATCCCCCAAGACTATCACCTCGATGCCCTTGAAACGCCAGCCCACATGCTCCCGGTTCTCCCTGTCCTTGGAATATTTCTTGAGTCTGCCCTTGAGAGTAGCGAGCCGGGCTTGAAGCTGTGCCAACGTTTCTGGGGGCACGGCGACGTTGACGGTTCTGAAAACGGCTTCAAGGGCGTCGCTTTCAGCACGGGCAGCCAAAGCATCGTCTTCACGCGCTCGCTTGTTTGCCTGGTGCAGCGCGGCGCCGGTGAGCTGCATGCTAGGGATGGGCATTGTCGGATGAGGGATAATGCTGAAAGGCGTTGGATTTGGATTTGTAGCGGCGTGCCCACTCATGTCGAAATCGACGTCTACCGAACGCACACGAAACTGAATACAAGATTAAGAGGATCACCACGACCATGCAGGAGTAACTTACGGTGGAGCGTTCCAAAATGGCTTCGTGCTGGTTGACCGACTGGTGGTCTAAGAGTTTGCCATCTCCCTAGAGCAACTTCTGTCAGCAGGCGGAGGTTTCACTGCCAATCCACGTACATCGAATATCTCGAAAACTGAGAGGTGCTGTTCGATGATTATTCCTCTGCGACCTCGGTGCTTTCCGCGGGCGACGACGACGGTGTCACCGCACCAGAAATGGTGTTCCAACTGCTGCATTGGAAGAACGACCGTGCTCCCGCACTCCGGGTCATGCACCGCAACGACGCCCGCCGCTCCTTTGTCATCCGCCACCTCTACGACATACCCGAAATAATTGAACAGGGCGTGACGCTCCCCGATGATGCGGACACGGTCCAGCAGATGCAAACGTGGCGAGAGTGATAAGACGTGTCGCCGCAGGTGGCCGAGTTGGAACCACCCGCCGGGCATTGCGTTACACGTTACAGCCCAATTCTGTACCTGGGAAGACGGTACAGATGCGGATCATCGTCTTCCGCGCGCGGCCGCCTGGGGGTTCGCGCCGATTAACCCAAACGTCGAGGATATGGACGACATAACCCTCGACGCCAGTATACGGACCTCGCCAGACCTTCACGCGATCGCAGAGTTGAATGGCCTGCGCATGCCCGAAAAAATCGGTGTTATTGAAGATGGGGTGGTGGGTCGACTGGAAGGGCGCCAGAGTTGGAGGAGGAGATGCCACTCGCCCAATCTCTGCGCCTCGGCCAGCATGGCTCCTCCCATGCAAGCAGAACCACCGAAGAGCGCCTGGGCGACGAACACGGCGGGGAACAGACAGACGGCAGCAAGGAAGAGAAAAACTCCGGCGTGGCGCCGCCGCCGCCGCAGCAGCAGCAAGATGCAGAAGGCGACAATGCGGGGGCGACGGCGATGGCGACAGTGATGACGACAGTGACGACGACGACCCCCATGCGAACGATGACCCCCACACAGAACCGCTACCGCTGCAGGCCTGGTACTACCTGGCCCCGCGGGACATCTACTGCGACGCGTAAGTCATTATCACCACTTCCCATCTGACTCGCCTGACCTTTTTTCGAGCAGAGAAGCCGCCGAGCAGGCTCGGGCTTCGTCAAAGTCGAAATTCTGACAAAGTTGGCGCAGTTGAAAAGTAACAACGGCGTCGCCTTGTGGTTTACCATGCCGAACGGGGACGTGTACCGTGACCCGCTGCGGGCAGAGGCGGCGGTATCCGAAGCAGGTTTCAGGAACCTGAAGGTTACACGCGGTCTCGGCGATGCAGGGATGGTTTACCTACGTGACCGTACGAAGCGCGAGCAGGAGAAGCAAGAGAGGTCGAGGTCGAGACGCGAGAAGACGGCAAGGCGCGCGGCGTCTATGTCCACGTCGCCGGCCTCCTGATTTCAAATATTGTATGATATGTGCACAAAGAAGATTCCGGACATGTCGTACCTTGAAGTCTAACACTCCATAGTCTTCCGGGAATGCATACATATCATTGGGAACCCCATGCGGGAGAATCTTGTTTCTGTCTGCCTGTTTAGTGGTGTTATTCAGTCTATCCCTGTATGCATCCAACTCCTTCTGGAGCCAAGATATAAACATCCATTGGAACACGAGGCTAAGAATTCTGTCAATATACAGTTTGACCCCAGAAAATTTGCCTTATGCCTGCAGCAGGATACTTGGATAATACCATCCATTGTTGACCCCAATATCAAGAACATCTTCAAATCCTGGGGTGAAACGGTGTCGCAGCTGTGACCGGCCGATTTCAGGCATAACATTATTTTTCCTGTTCATCCAGCAATGCTGAAGGGTATTCAGGAGGCACGGATCATGCCAGTGGCGCAAGAGCGTGTGGCCATTGGCCAACCCAATGTTCTCGTTCCTGGGATCACACTGCAAAAGGAGAGGCATAACTGTACATTTCACATCAGTTAACAATAAATGGATACAGTGCATAGCTTACAACCAGCCTCGGCCACCGTGTCGAGATAGTAGCTGAGTATGTTTATCCACCAGACTCTCATCCAGTTGATATACCCAATAAAAGGCTCAATACCCGCACCACAGCATGAGGGCCTGATATATCAAACTCAGTCCCTTCCGAAGTGACCTGATGTCACAACTCCCGTAGTTAGAGACCTGTTTTGATACATCACCTCTCGCTCATTTGGAGGATCAAGCTAAAACCTGCTTTCCAGGGTCGCCATCATGCTGTGCGATGTGCTCGGGTATCCGCATTTGGAAGACAGTGATCAAATGCTCTTGGCGTCGTCAACAATGATGAGCACAAAACATGATTCTAGATTCGTGAATATATATATATATATATATATATTGTAGGGGTGCAAGCTAGTTTACATTGTGTAGGAAAATCTGAATTAAATGTGGGTACAATGAAGCATAAAAGAACATATTATCATAATGTATGGGATGTGCACGCTACTGCAGGTATCAAGGGAAAGGTATATACTGGGCAATCCATGCATGTGAATGGGGCAGCAGGTTGGTGGAGAGCACTGGAGGGCGCGCCGTGTACCGGGGAAGAGAGCGCAGTGCACGATCAGAGCATCCCAGCACAGCGACAGCCGTTGTCCCACAGGAAAAATGTTTACCTTGAAGTGCATCCCCCCTTCATTTTGGCGTCTACTCTAAATTTTGAATAAAAATATTATATTATGAAATCATGATGAGTCAGCACCTCGGAGCCACCTGGATCGGCAGGAATGTTTTGCATGGAGTCACAATGAGTCACAAAGAGTCAGAAGAAAGATGACTAGGAAATATGAGTCAGGGATTTGAAGGATATATAAGGACCGGTTTCTGAGAAGGATTCCTCAGCTTTTTAGTACCCCCAATTTTGTTTTCTGTTGAAGTTGCAATTGAAATCTTACACTTGCTCATTTTATTGCTTGAATTACTGAGTTTACTAATAAATCTACTGAACTCCTGACAAGTTCCATCTGAACCTCAGTCTCATCCAGAGCCCTCGGTACCTGTGGCCGCATCTTCTTGTTTTTGAGCCTAAGTTGTACTTTTTACACAGCCTTCCTGTTTAAGAAATCAAGACCGAATTCTTAGAAAGGCAATTCTCAGTGGATAATTTGAACACTTGGTACAGTCTCAAATAAAGTCTATTTCCAGACTCCCAAGGGAAACAAAATTTCCCGTCGATACCGTTCATGTAGGCAGGTCACCACATACTGATTGTCCTGGGCTTAGCACATGCATGGGGAGCCCAGAACTGTGTACCTAGCGCCTGCAAAAGCAGCGCTCAGGTACCACAGGGGGCACTACAGCGAGCACCGGGCCTTGACCAGAGCCACGTGGGTGCCATCGTTAGCAGCTCATGCACGGGTGGCTGAGCACGCTCTTATAATCCACAGACACAGGGCAACATGGGAGCACGGGCAGCCATACGAGCACAGCACGCCGCAGGCTGCACCGCTTACACATCTGGCGCAGGTATGCAGTGATGCAGCTCCTTCACTGTCCACACATGCAACAACAGCCATGCACTGGAAGGGACACTGTGGCAGGATTGCCACACCATTTGCTGCCTTACTTTAGATCGACGGTGTTTGGCTCAGCGGCTGATCGTCATTCAGCTAGATCTTCACGGCAGCAGGTGCAGACAGTGCTGTCTGAGACAGAAAATGGTGTACCATCAGGTGGTAGTCCTGGGTGTATGGTGTGCGAGTGCACAGGGCGTGTGCGGGGATGCAGGTGTGACATGGCAGTGAAAAACCCGCATAGACCCCGGAATCTGGACAAGGGATTGAATATCAGCACCTTTTTAGCAGCACCTTTTTTACACCGTGATAATTTTTGTCTGAGTAATCCAACCTGTTTCTGCCAAAAAGAATTAGAAAATTAGCCTACTTGAAATCACATACACAGAAAAATAATCTTGATTGAGCCGTCAAGCCATTATCATGCCCTTCTAGCTCCGGAAATAAATATAGGCAGTGTATGCATTGATGAAAAGTCGAATTTGATGAGGAATTGGAAGGACGTTGGTGAGCAATGCCATTGAAGTTGGCTTTCACGCTTATATTGCATCGTACCACTCTCTGAAGCACTCTGAACCAAATCTGATGCCCTAGATGACTTTTGTTTGATCATATAATGCCTCTGAGATGCAAAAACCACGAAAACAGGAGTTGTGGAAAATCACCAATTTCGAAAACAGCAGCGATGAACACAAATACTTGCTCAAATCTTTGGTCTGGCATCCCAAAGGAGGTCAGGCAGTCTAACCAAGTTCGAAAATATAAGAGCTTGTGGAATTTGAGCAGGTGGTTGGCTATTTTGAGAATCGGGTGCACAGAATATGCCTCTTAACAAGTGTACACCCAGTATGCCATTGGACCAGTCTCCGACTCAAACTTCTTTCTGGAGCTCAAGTCTTAAAATTCCACATCAGACATCACCAGCATGTTCCCTGAGCATAGTGCAATGTTTCTGGCTTGATTCAGGGTGGCAGTCTGTCTGGAAAAGTCGGGTTTTTGGGCGACATCAAAATGCAGTGATGGGCTATCCGTGCCATAGCTAATAGCGACATTTGTATAATTTGGCTGTGATGGACTGATTTTACTAAGGAAAAAATATAGATTAGAGCCCCCATCGCATTGCTCAACGGCAAAAGCTGTTTTATGGCTGATGCCTCACCAGAAACAAAATGCCATTTGGAATGTTTCAATGTTGAAGCTGAACTGCTATACAGAACCGAAACCAGGAAGCAAAATATTTGAATCTATGGAGCATACAGGTAGAGTAGTAGTCTCTCATTTTTATAATGGGTAGAGGATGAGAAGAGGGAACCCTTTGCAAAATATAAAAGGGCTTCATGGTGTCTATGGAGCAGGATAAATAAAATGGTGATTTCATTTGACAGCATGTCCATCAACTGTGTTTTGGTAAATTCCCCGACACCGTCGCGCCCCAGTGAGGTCATTTGGAGATGCATGAATACAAAATGTGTACAGTAGAGCCAAGGTAGGGCCCTCTTTAATCCCACAGTGAGAACTGTAATCCTGGTCATTTGTCCACCTCAAAGTAGCATATTTTTTCACTCCCCGGTCTCCACATCAATCTTTCAGGGCCGTTTTCTCCACAGCACATGCACCGAAATTCGTGAAAATAATTCTGGAATAACTTCACGGTACGTTCATCAGGACTGTGAAGTCAAATGGCCACCACGATACAAGAGCCTCCTAAAAATGAAGGGCACAATCTTTTTTTGGTACCCGGTTTCAACTCTGTATATTGGCTCAATGGCATTGTTACAAATACATTTGTGGCTGTATTTCAGCTATGTCAGCGAGATTTGATGACTGTCAGAATTTTCCTCTTGGCATGGTTTTGAAGATGAGAAAACAGGCACCAACACAATTGACAAAAAATATAAAGTCCCTCAGTCTGAGGAACAGAATAAGACCTAGATGACCGGAACCCCCCCCCCCCCTCACAATCTGTACATTGATGATATCCACTTTGAACATTGGAAATCTGTGTCCCTGCAGTACCCATGAGTTCGTACAGTTTGTTCCCTTGTACTGAAAAAATGATTACCACAGATTGAGGTACTTGAGCTAATTAGATTGAGTACATTGCTGAGGAAAAAACCAAACAATAAAAATGAGAAGTTAGAGACCCTAGAGACTTAGACAGTAAAATCTTGTGGTGGTGCCACAGCTCAGCTTCAGCTGGCATCTGCCTACCACGATCAAATAATGCTTGTTGAGGTGCTTCTCCCAGATTCTTTACATGTTTTGGGCTCTGGTGGACGTCATTCAGAGGGAGGTACTCCTGATTCCTT
Source organism: Mycena rosella (assembly GCA_029378255.1). Classification (NCBI taxonomy): domain Eukaryota; kingdom Fungi; phylum Basidiomycota; class Agaricomycetes; order Agaricales; family Mycenaceae; genus Mycena; species Mycena rosella. Next base: position 173,207 of record JARKIE010000099.1, read on the forward strand.
TATTCAAGCTTGACCTTGCAGGAGAATGCATTGTTTGGCTGTGGATGATAGGAGCCGGCCAGAGCCGAGCTGTGGCATAGCCACAAGATCTTACTGTCTAAGTCTCTAATGGCCTCAAAAGTTTTTATTTTATTTTTTGGAGTGTGTCATTTTGTTTAAAAACAGCAATAATTGCTCTTTCCTTGTCCTTCGTATCTCAACTACATGAGTGCTGAAGAAGCTTGGATTTTCTATCAGGATGCCCAACTGTCAACTTATGATAATCCTGCTTCCAGTACAAGGGACTGACAGTGAGGCCCACAGCAAGGCTATCCAGATTAGTACGCTGCTGCAAGCATCTAGCATAGCTGAAATGGTGCCCAATCAGGCATATTCAGAATTGTATTGTCACATTCAAATTTGCACCATCACGCTCTCGGCTTCCAACAAGGAAAATCAACACAAAACCAAAACACATTCAACCAGACCCTTAAGTGGCCACAGATCTTAGGTCTCGACTGTTGGGAAATGTAATGTGTACCCATTAAACATACTTACCCTGGTAGATAGACCACACATCTTCAATTTGTGCATCTTGAGTTTTTCTGGAATGGAAAATGGAAAAATTGTTGCTTTATATATGTGTCATATACATCTTTTGAAAGGAACAAGGGCATAAGTCTGTTGCAACTAAAATCCTGCTTGGTTCTTAAATTTTCAGACTCAAGTTCCTGGAAACTGGGGGTTTATACAAGACAACTTCAGTTGTACATCAAACATCCAAAGCCAGAGATAATTCACCTTAACGCCAGGGGGGGCGAGAGTTGTTGTCTAGTGCACGCTTCCTTGTGGCCTTTGTTTCACAGGGAGGTGTAGATGTAGCAGCTGCTGAGGCAGTCTGTTTCTTCAACCCTGTCCTACTGATACGAGGAGGTGGCAGTGAAGAAGGAGCATGGGACAATGGCAGGGGAAGAGGAGGGGGAGGGGAAGCATCTAGTGAAGGAAGCTGTGGCTGTTTCTCCAGCACAGCATCATTGAGTTCTTCAGCCTTTCGATGCTCTCCCAGGTGTGAGTATGTGCTGGCCAGATTACCCATGGTACGCAGGGTGTCTGGATGGTTGTCACCCAGAACCTGTTTCTGTTTCTCCAGCACAGTAACATTGAGTTCTTCAGCCTTTCGATGCTCTCCCAGGTCTGAGTATGTGCTGGCCAGATTACCCATGGTACGCAGGGTGTCTGGATGGTTGTCACCCAGAACCTGTTTTCGTTTCTCCAGCACAGTAACATTGAGTTCTTCAGCCTTTCGATGCTCTCCCAGGTCTGAGTATGTGTGGCCAGATTACCCATGGTACCCAGGGTGTCTGGATGGTTGTCACCCAGAACCTGTTTCTGTTTCTCCAGCACAGTAACATTGAGTTCTTCAGCCTTTCGATGCTCTCCCAGGTCTGAGTATGTGCTGGCCAGATTACCCATGGTAGCAGGGTGTTGGATGGTTGTCACCCAGAACCTGTTTCTGTTTCTCCAGCACAGTAACATTGAGTTCTTCAGCCTTTCGATGCTCTCCCAGGTCTGAGTATGTGCTGGCCAGATTACCCATGGTACGCAGGGTGTCTGGATGGTTGTCACCCAGAACCTGTTTCTGTTTCTCCAGCACAGTAACATTGAGTTCTTCAGCCTTTCGATGCTCTCCCAGGTGTGAGTATGTGTTGGCCAGATTACCCATGGTACCCAGGGTGTCTGGATGGTTGTCACCCAGAACCTGTTTCTGTTTCTCCAGCACAGTAACATTGAGTTCTTCAGCCTTTCGATGCTCTCCCAGGTCTGAGTATGTGCTGGCCAGATTACCCATGGTACGCAGGGTGTGTGGATGGTTGTCACCCAGAACCTGTTTCTGTTTCTCCAGCACAGTAACATTGAGTTCTTCAGCCTTTTGATGCTCTCCCAGGTCTGAGTATGTGCTGGCCAGATTACCCATGGTACGCAGGGTGTCTGGATGGTTGTCACCCAGAACCTGTTTCTGTTTCTCCAGCACAGTAACATTGAGTTCTTCAGCCTTTCGATGCTCTCCCAGGTCTGAGTATGTGCTGGCCAGATTACCCATGGTACCAGGGTGTCTGGATGGTTGTCACCCAGAACCTGTTTCTGTTTCTCCAGCACAGTAACATTGAGTTCTTCAGCCTTTCGATGCTCTCCCAGGTCTGAGTATGTGCTGGCCAGATTGCCCATGGTACCAGGGTGTCTGGATGGTTGTCACCCAGAACCTGTTTCTGTTTCTCCAGCACAGTAACATTGAGTTCTTCAGCCTTTCGATGCTCTCCCAGGTCTGAGTATGTGCTGGCCAGATTGCCCATGGTACGCAGGGTGTTGGATGGTTGTCACCCAGAACCTGTTTCTGTTTCTCCAGCACAGTAACATTGAGTTCTTCAGCCTTTCGATGCTCTCCCAGGTGTGAGTATGTGTGGCCAGATTACCCATGGTACCAGGGTGTCTGGATGGTTGTCACCCAGAACCTGTTTCTGTTTCTCCAGCACAGTAACATTGAGTTCTTCAGCCTTTCGATGCTCTCCCAGGTGTGAGTATGTGTTGGCCAGATTACCCATGGTACCAGGGTGTCTGGATGGTTGTCACCCAGAACCTGTTTCTGTTTCTCCAGCACAGTAACATTGAGTTCTTCAGCCTTTGATGCTCTCCCAGGTCTGAGTATGTGCTGGCCAGATTACCCATGGTAAGCAGGGTGTCTGGATGGTTGTCACCCAGAACCTGTTTCTGTTCCTCCAGCATTTCGACCAGTAGCTTCTTATTTTGTCTGGCTTTTCCACCTTCCCACAATATCAATACATATTGCTCCCTGAACAGCAGAGCTACTTTTGCATCCATCTGTACAGCCAATTCCACATGTGGACATATTGCCAGACTTCCTAATTGAATATCATATTGTGGACGTTCCGAAAGAGCCATGCCCAGTATAGATCCTATGGTGACTTGTATGTTTCTGGATTGCAGACTGTTGTTCGACTCCAAGTATGTACTAATGGATGGATGGAAAAGAGTTTCTTCTCCATATCAAAGCTGATCAATGAATAGGCTTGCACTTCATTGGTCATATTGGAAAACTCTAAAGAGTCCCATTCTCCACTTGGCCCCAGAAAATGTGAGAGGAATTCCAAAGGCTCCTGTAATTCCTCTTTAGATGGCCCTTCCGAAGGAAAAGTATATTCAGATGCACGGCTAAAAATCTCCTCTGAAATTCCATTATAATGGAGGAATGCACAATGCTGTAGAAACATGGCAGCTGATGCCTTGAGCTTGTCAAAGCTCATTTGCCACGTTGTGTACACTGTCCAGGCATAACGGTCATGAGACTGAGCAGGCTTTTCACTAAGTAACCGTGCTTGATTCTTTGTATAAAGAGCCAAATAGCGGTCAAGATTCTGAGCTTTTGATATGAAGGCACCAGCCTGGACAATTGCAAGGGGGAAATAGTACAATGCCTAAGGAAGTATGAGGGTCAAAATTGAATGAACGAGTTCCCAGGCTCAGCTGCTGACCTGTACAATCTCTTTTGCAAATTGTTGAGTACCAATTGTGGTCTTTTGAGCAGCACTGCTGAGTAACAATGCCACCGCATCTTCCTCTTCCATATCTGACACACAAGAATGTGACCCAGCATAAACACACAGTTCAGGATTTCGAGAAGTGATAATGATGTTCCCATGATGGCACTGAGGAAGAAAATCATTCAGAACTATGTCTGGATCATCTGCATTGTCAAAGACAAGAAGCCATTCTTCAACTCTGCTGGTCAGCCATAGTACGCCATCTTGTGGAGCATCCCCAAAGTCTTTCATGACAGTTATGTTCTTGAGACCTGTTTCAATTGTCACAATGGTGCTGGCATCAATGAAAAAGACATCTGAGAAGCTGGAACATAAAACTGGATCAACAGATATTTCCCAGTTGGATGATCAAGCTCACTGAGATGATGACTCATCTATAAATTTCAGAGCAGCCTGTGTCTTTCCAGCACCCCCGAGTCCATACAACACATAAATGTGTTGGATCCCCATGTTAGAAGTGAAGAAATGATGCATTTCATCAAGAATATCCCTCTGCCCTGGAATATTCTTGATGGAAGAGGACAATGATTGGCAATTTGGGATGCTCGGATGTTGCTAAGCCGTAATACCTGCTCCGAAGTAGGTGTGGCATGCAGATTTGGAGCAATTAGCTGCTGCACATTCATATTCACAGTGGGACCTGTCCCAGCGCCACCAGGGCCACCAGTACCATGTGCCTGGCCCCCATGACCACCTTGGCCACCTACTCAAATTAATGATCCTTTCGGCAGAGTAACATATTTCTTCTCCTACCAACAATGTACAGTGATCGAGAATCATCTCGGGAAGACATGATACCGTCCACTTGTTGCTAGAAGATTGGTAGATATTGAGAATGTGGATCTTCGCCGAGGCATGTCAATCGCTGCTGAAGTTTCTACCAGAACAAGACTGACCAAGGAAATCCGGACGACGTGTGTAGAGAGTGCGGGAGGCAACGTGGCATTCACCGCCACACTGTCGTAAGTGGGCACGTGCTTGCTCCTGTCGCGTCGCTCTCGATCTCCCCGCATACCAGCGCACGTACCTCGCACGCAGCCTGATGCTGAAAGGATCGAGGAGAAGGGCAGTCACTGTCAGTCATATCCACGGTGTGTCGCCTGTTATCAATCCTCTTCTCCTTTTGCTGAAAGCGCTTTCTCTTTTCTTAGTACTAGCTCCTCTGCGGCGCAACTACCCACACGTCCGCCGTGCGGAACCTCCCACCGTCTTTCTTCCACCTCACACCCGCGCCTGCCGCGCTCTTTAATACCACCCACAACACTACCCGCGTCCACAGTGCGCACGGCTGTCGTTCTTCATCGTCGGCGCCGCCTTCGTCGCCTTCTCATACGCCACCACCATCTACTGTATTCACCGCTCGACGTGCGCGGCTGGGCGCATCCCCAACACGACACCGACGTCCCCAGCACCTCCGGCAGCTGCTCTCCACCGTTCACGCCGCGTTTGTCGTCTCCCCGCGCCATCCTCAGCGCCGTCCCACGCATCTGCTCATAACCTGCCCCTGGCACGCACCACGAGCACGACGCGCCACGCACGTCGCCTACCCATGCACTGCGACCGTCTTCAGTGGCGCTCCACCCTGCGCCTCCGGTACCTTAGCGCTCCGACGCGCCCGCGAACAGTGTACAGGCGAACGGAGGTGACGCACAGCCGCCGCTCAAGCGGCGGCTACGCTCTGCGCAGGAATCAAGATCCCTCTCTGAGCGCGCGGCGGCTCCAGCTGCCTTTGGGGAACGCTGACCCACCGCAAACGCGCGCGGGCGAGAGGGGAGAAGGGCTACGTACTGCGGGATTGATGAAGAAATGCTGGTTCCGACGCGTCTTGCATTTCTTTTTTTCCGTTTTTCATGTATCACAGCTTATGGAATACTCTTGCATTGAAGTATGAGTATGTATTGATATTGTATAGTATTTTTGATAATTTTTCCTTGCGGCGTCCTTTCAGCAATTGAGAAAGAGAATTGAGAGTCGGCACATCGGCCGATAAATCCGAAGCCTACCCGAATCCTTGTCTTCCCCCCATGCACGTTACTGTCCTCGTCAAACTCGCGCGTCCCCGCCTCGCTCGCGCTCTGCGAGTAGCACGAGTGCGCGTCGAACGAGTGCAGCGACAGCGCGGGCGACGAGAAGTCGTGCTCGTGCGCGTGCGCGTGCGCCGCGTGGTGGTGGTGCAGGTGCGTGTGCGTGTGCGTCGCCGCGGGCTCCAAATCGTACCGCTCCATCACGCCGTGCGCGAGCTCGAAGAACCCGCCGCCGCTCGTGTCCGCGGGGAACGACGCGCTGCTGCTGAGCGGCGACTGCGGGTAGCCGAGCGCGGGCGACTGCGAGGAAAACGCCGCGGACGAGTCGAGCCGCGGGTTCACGGAGAACCAGTCCTGCGGGCCCCACGCGCTGCGCCCGATCGTCCCCCACCCGCGCCCCCACCCCACTGCAGCCCAAACTGCGCCCGCCCCCCAAACTCCATCCCGAAATCCGACGCCGCGCCCCCCGCGCCCTCGCCCTCGCCCTCGTCATCCGACCCCACTACGCTCGGCAGCATCGACACCGTCTTGAACCCCTGGCTCGTATGCGCGCGCCTTCGTCTTCTTACCGCCGCCCCCGCGCTGTCTCCCGCCCCTGCGCTTCCGCCCGCGCCCGCGCCCACCCCCGCTCCGAGCCCGTCTTCGCGCGCCCCACGTGCCCGCGCCCGCGCACCTCCTCCCCCGCGCCCGCCCCCTCCTCCTCCTTCATCTTGCCCTTCGGCCGCGCCTTATACCCCGCCCGCTCATACTCCCCGGGCCACGCATTCCGAACCGGTCCCACAGATCCACGCTCCGGCCCCCGTCTGCCCAAACACCGGCGCGTCCTGGGCGATCGCGGCCCACGCCGCGCCGTGCCGCCAGAAGCCCGCGAGCAGCGCGGCGTCCTCCGCGGGCGTGAACGGGCGGCGCTTCGGGTGCGCGGGGAACGGGAGCGGGAAGAGCGGCGTGCCGTCGGGGTGCGTGGAGCGGTTGGGCTTCGCGGCGGAAGAGGGGCCGGCGGAGGAGGGCGAGGGCGAGGCGGCGCGCGCGAGGGAGGGGGGGAGGTGCGTGCGCGCGTTGGGGTAGTGCGTGCGGTAGGCTTCGGGGAAGTAGGTGCGGAATCTGGGGGGAAAAGAATATTAGTATTGGTACGGAGAAGACATAGGGGGAGGATAGAAGATGAAAGAGGGGGAAACGGGAAGAAAAACATCTTATAGCGAATGCACTCGACCGTGCGCAATGTCTGCGTGCCTGGCGATTTAGGCAGCGGTCCCCCCATCGCTCGCCGCGCAGACCAATTCGACTCAAATGCACGCATACGGCGCCAGGACCCACGAACGCCACATCGCGCCAAAATCAAAAGTCAAATAGTACATCATCCTGGCATCTCCTCGTACACGCACGATAGCCAAGACGCCCCCAACGCGCGAACCTCCCGCATCGTCGGCGGTGGTGCGCACGGAGCCCCGCCATGGGCATCGCGCCACGGTTCGTCGCCGTCACAACCCCACGCCTCGGAGAGACACGCCGCCGCCGCCGCGTCTCACCTCGCCCCCGCACGCCTCCGCACGCCCACGACGCGCGCGTCGAGCTCATCCTCCCCGCCTTGCGTACACCACCACGCCCCCTCCGCAGACACACCCCGCGCTTGAGATCGAGATCCCCCAATGCGCGAGCTTCCCGCATCGTCGTCGGTGGTGCTGCGCACGGAGCCCCGCCGCGCCCATCGCGCCACGGCTCGTCAGACGCGCCACACGAGAACGACGCCTCCCACGACGCGCGTCGCCCACGAGCCCAAGACGCCCCCGCGCGCCCGCACGTCGCCCGCCGTGCTGACTACTACCCACTACGCACCACTACCCGCCCCGAGGCGAGCCCTCGCAGGTACGCAGCATAGCTAAGACGCCCCCAACTCGCGAGCCTCCCCCAACGCGCGCGAGCCGTGGTGCGCACCGCTGCTCGTCGGACGCGCAGGCGCCACACAAACAGAAGGACGCTCGAGAGAAACGAGAACGACACCACGCTAGCGGGCGTCGAGCTCGTCCGGCGCGCGCCCCACCTCCGCACGCATAGCGTACTCCGCACCGTTATACACGCCCCGCGCGCCTCCTCGCAAGCAGGCCCACCGCGCGGAATACGGCACCCCCGGCGCGCCGACGACCCCCTGCCGCGCGAAGACAGCCTCCCTGCGTCCCCGTATCCACACCGCGCCGGATGCAGCGCACGGAGGGGAAACGGCGCGCCGCGGGGTGTCGCGCACGGCGCCCTACGCAGGACGGGACGCGCCACGCGCCCCTGCCGCGTGCGAAGACAAACCCCGCCGTCCGCGTATGTACGCCGCGCTGGATGCAATGCGCACAGCCGCCGCGGCGTATCGCCCCCGTGGCGCAGGACGTCCGAACCGTGTCAAGCACACAGCGCGCGATGCCCTGCCCCGCCGCGGAGGACGCATGCCCGCACTGACATCACCACACCGCAGTCGACGGACGCACCACCACCGCGTCCAGCAAGACCGAGACGCAGGCAAAAAGCAAAAACGCGTAAAAAGTAGAAAGGCAGAAAGGTAGAAAGCAGAGCAAAGCTAGAAGCCAGAAGGCACCCGGCAGAGGTATCTCCGTCTGCGTCCGGGCGGCGTACACGATGTGTGCCACGGCGTCCACGCACCGCACACGCGACGGAGGGCGGGGGCGGTGCGGGACACGAAACGACCGGCGTTTGTGCGGGTCTCCGCGTTTCTGCCCGCGCGGCTACGAGTAGCAGACGCAGGACGAGACGAGACGTAGGACGAAGAGGAGTGGAAAGAAGAAAGGAGGGGAAGCAAGGAAGGGAAAGAAACAAGGACGGAAACAAGGACGGAAAGAAAGAAGAAACAAGGAGGGGGAAGAAAGAAAGAAACACGTACCGGTCCTTCAAATCCACGGGCGAGCGAATCGCAAACGCGAGATTCGGGTCCGAGAGGATTTCTTTCTAGTTGCCGACGCCGTGCTACGGATCCCGTCAGTAAAGGCGCGCGCGCTCGCGGAGAAAGGGAGGCGCGCACGATATTACACCCGTCAACGAGCATCTTCGTCTCCTCCTGCGTCCACTTCCTGCGCGCCTTTTTCAGGGCTGCGGCTGCGGCGGGGCGGCAGGAGGGCGAGGGGCGCCGTGAAGGAGAAGGTAGCGCGGGCGGGCAGAGCAGTGGAGGCGGAGACGGAAGGGCGGGATGCTGCCGGCACGATTGATTGAGTCGGAAGTGCATCAGCGGACCCAGGAGACGGGCGCGCGTGGTGGGAGATTCGGGTCGAGTGGTGGATAGATGGATAGAGGTAAGGGACGGCAACGGATGAGGATACGAGAAGAGATGGCTGGGCTAGTGTGTACTGAGGCGCGGAGTTACTGGATTCGGCCGAGGGGCATCATAGGGCGAGGTGCGCTGGAAATGAGAAGTGCTTGAATCCCTGGAGAGGAGGACCCGGGCTTCAGGTGGGAGGCTTGAGCGGTGAGAAAGGGCGCAGGAGCGAGGGCTTGAGGAATAAACAGGGTGCAACAGCGGCATAGCCCGGAAATCAAAACTTGTTCAACCTTGATGTTTATGCGGAATACGGGCACATAGAGAATATTCAGCCTTTCATGTTGCCTTCAGATAAAATGAGAGAAAAACTTCGACTCAAATTTGAGACACGAGGAAATTCGCCCCTAATTTGTGTCAAGCTCGCCAGGTTTGTTTTAGCCTATTGGCGAGTGACGCAGTCCAAGCGAGCACGACTCGATGGTGGATGGTCTGCGCCTACTCCTGCTAGCAATAACCCACGTCAGCAGGAGACGTCGGTTCGATTCCGGCTCGAGCCACTGTGGTTTTCTGACGATTTTTTTTCTATATCTTCAACACGTAAGTATTCGAACGGCAATTGATTCTGCGACCAAATGCGGAATAACAAGACTCGATGGCGGAAGGTCCGCGCCTGTGTCTAGTAGTTGATATTCCACAAGATCTGCAGAGCCCGCCTGGCGCTGCCTTTCACGCTCCTTTGCTTCATTTTGTTCATCTTCCTCAAGCACTCACGAACAAGCCAGATAGGGGCTCGATATCGTATCTCCTCTGCCTCACCGAGAGAGCTTCAGCACGTATGTCGCCTCGCCCGAGTAGATCGAACATTGATCTATTCTGTGACCAAGTGCAGAATAACAAGCCTCGATGGCGGATGGCCGGCACCTGCTTGCCGTATTCCCTGTGGATATTCTGCAGGGTCGCCGGTTTGTCTCCGGCTCGAGTCATAATACATTTGGTTGCGCCTTTCTTTTTAGCAGCACTTCACTTCACTTACCTCCCGCGGCATCTTATTCAAGGTGCGGCATAAGGATATCAGGACTCGATGGCGGACGGCCCGCACCTGCCTCTCATATGGATGATATACTTGAGCAGCAGGAGACACCGGTTCGATTCCGGTTCGAGTCATCATTTTGGCACGGTGCCGGGTACCGCCCTCTCTTTTTTTTTTTTTTTTTTTCCCGAGGAAACCAGTGGGATTACAGAGGTTCGCGTTGTAGCGTATTTCCAAACCACCGCTTAACCACGCCGGCACGACATGTATGTATGTGAGCTCGATTCCAAGAAAGAAGCTGGGTCATCAAGCTCATTCAGTGAGGACACAAGCACAGAATCCAGCGACTCGATAGCGGATGGCCCGCACCTGCTTCTGGTACATGTGCTGCCGGACACACCGGTTCGATTCCAGCTCAAGTCATAAGTCTTGCTTCAATAGCCTTTTTTCCCCAGGATTTCAAAATTCACTTCACAGGTGTTACAGCGCCGATGCATCGCGAGCCTCGAGTTTATCAGCTCATTGCGCATGCTGCAGAAAGCTTTGCCGGCTGGAGTCCGGCTCTGAGTCGTTCGGCCTAGACCGGTAACCGGTCTCTCGTATGAAGTGGAAAACATTCATAGAGAGACTAAGGCTCCAACCATTTCGTTTTCGTTTGCGGCTTGGCGCAAACTAAACGGAAAAGGTAATCAAACATTTAAAAACTGTTTAAACTGTTTTTAAACGGTATTTTCTGGGGGCGCAGAGTACAGGTGCGCAAGGGGGGTGGAGACTAGTGATGATAGTTGAAATTGATGGGCTAGTCCTTGCCTTCAACACGGACACCCAAATGCATTGGGTGGAGATGGATTAGGAGTTGGCGGCGGCGGGCGGAGATCTCCGTGCGCCATCAATCACACCGAATTTGGACCCTCGAACGCCGTTCCGTGAGTCACTGAGGGGCTCGATATTTCTTTAGCGATGGTTGTTTCTGAACATGCATTTTATGTCCTTTCTATTCTAACATCCACTCTGCAGGCTCAAATAAATATTAAGTGAGTTACAACCGTTTGAACCGTTTGTTTATCATTTGTTTACCGTTTGTGCAGGTCCGCAAACTAAACGGAAAAAGAAACAGTTTTTACCGTTTAAAATGTTTAAAAATGGAAATGGTTGGAGCCTTAGGTCAGACCGGTCGATCTGAGTTTTAAATGCCATTACAAATCGCCCTCTGTATCATAACCGCCTTCTTTCCTGTAAACTGCAGTCTTGCTTTGTTTAGCTGACATAGGTGTAGTACGACAAAATTTGGGTACACATCATATTATTGGACATCGGAAGTCCCCTAGTATTATTTTGGTATCATTTATGGTGTCACGGACTCACGGTGTGCCAGAGGCGCAAGGCTGAGCTGCCGTACATTACCGAAATCATGAAAATTCGATGCGTCCTAAATGTGACACCGTGAGAATTGGAGTACAAACGGAGTATTCCCGATAATGTGCTAACTACTAGCACGGGTGAGTAATAATAACCTAATCCTTGCCATCGTACCACTCCGACAATGCAGTCTCTCGGAATCCCTCTCGCCCTCATCGTCGTCGCGGTCTCTCGCTCCTCCTGCTGGGCACGGGAAATGCTGCCAGCGACGCGGGAGTCATGCCGCAACGTCCCCGGGAGCCTGGGATACCCTGCCATCGCAGCCTGGAATGAATTCAACGGGACGATATCGGGCAGGCTGGTTGCGGTGGTGCCGTCCGCAAAGTTTTGTAGAACCCTCCCAGGCGGTGCGTGTACGGACGCCCAGTGGTCAAGCGGGCTCTTTCGCAGTGCCATTCCTGGCGCCATGGATCAGGTGTGTACTGCCCTAGATGCTGATAACGCATTAGAAACATTGTACAGGTCAATTTTGAACAGGTGCCGTGGTTGAAATCTACCGGAGTTTCCAACGACCGACCCTCTTTGAAAGGGTTATGACCTGACACCTCCTTCTTTGTGTCTGAGGAATGCAAAAATCTGCGGGCAAGGAGATGTTCCCATCTATTCGGTGGAGGCCGAGACAGTCGCGGATATTCAAGTCAAGCGAGGAATCCTCTGCGCCGCCAACTAATTACTGATTGTTCTCAGGCCGCAGTCAAATTTGCCACCAAGCACGACCTTCGCGTGGCTGTAAAATCTTCCGGGCACGACACCCTCGGACGTTCCACTGCACCAGGGTCCCTTCTCATCCGCACGACGAGCTTCCGGACTCTCACCTTCACTGATTCGTTTTACATTGGAGCAAAGGATATCGGTTCCGCAGTCACAATGGGCAGCGGAGTTCATTCCCAGACCTTGTATCAACAGGCAAAAATCAACCGAAGGGCTGTTCTGGGCCCGGGTGCGGCGGCAACAGTCTGCGTTGCGGGCGGATTTGTTCAAGGTGCTGGACACTCGCCTTTATCACCAAAGCTCGGCCTCGCCGCTGATAATGCCTTCGGTATGGTTCACATCGTTTTTGGGAGCGTGGCCTGATCTCACCTGCCCCGTGTCTAAGAGTTCGACATTGTTGTCGCCAGCGGTGAACTGCTCAAAGTCAACAGTATTTCGCATTCCGACCGTGAGTAGGCTCTCTGTTCCCTCGTGCGTCTGGGTCAATTGATTGCCCTTCAGTTTTTTATGCTCTGCGCGGCGGAGGCTCAGGAAGCTGGGGTGTCATCGTCTCAGCGACGTTCCGAACCTTCCCCACATTTAACGCAACCTTCGCCTCCATCGCTTTGGCTGCATCGAATGACACCGCTGCGAATGCCCTGGCGACCATCCACGCACAACACATTTTCGACATGGACTCAGTTCGCGCCAGCCATTCTTTCATCCTCTCCAAAAACGCGGCAACCGGCGGCTCCACCGTGGCTCTAGTTATATACCTACCAGACACAACAACAGCTAAAAGTATGGCACTTGTGGGACCGTTCATGCACGCCGCACTGGCTGTCCCGGGGATTTCCCTGCTGTCCCAGAATTATTCCTATGTTGACATCAACGATCCTCTTTTCCAGTCAGACGACAATACGGGCGGAAATGGTGTTTTGGGCTCAAGGCTTATACCAGCGCAAACGTACCACAATTCTCCGGCAAAGGTGGGGCAGGTTTATGAGCAACTGTTGAACAGTGGGACCACCAAGTAGAAGCATACTCTCTGTTAATATTTCTCCAGCTTACACTATTCCTTCCAGTATTATTGAAGTCGTAGTTGCAGGCGGTTTGGATACATTTATCCTCTTTTATTGGCCGCTGAATCTCATTTATGAATAGGGAAAGTGGCGGAAAATGCCAATATCTCATCAGCTGTTCACCCCGCATGGCGGACGGCCAAGGCACATGTAACTGAAATCAAAGTTTTAATAGAAAGAACCAGCAGTTGACGTACGTTCCTTTTAGCTCATCCTTGCAAACGGCTGGTTGGACTCGGCATCCCTCGCCGAAATCGACGTGCTTCGCAAGAAATTCAAGACCCAACAGCTCCCGATCCTCGAGCTAATATCCGGGCCAAACGCGGGCTCATACTCCAACGAAGCGGACGTTCTCGAGGCAGAGTTTCCGACTACATTTTTTGGCCAGAACTACGCAAAGTTGAGCGCCATCAAGGCGAAATATGATCCCGCCGATCTTTTCATTGTGGGTGCGGGAGTTGGGAGTGAGCGCTGGGATGAGTGGGGCATCTGCCAAGTTTAAATCGAGTCTTTCCCTCTGAGCCATTTCCAAGCCATGTCATCGTAACTCTGATTATGTGAATATACACCATGTATTGTCGTTGTATACAACTGGGTATTTACTTCATTCCGTTGAATTCTGGGTGGGAAACCCGGGGAATGGATCCTATCTGACGGTCTGATTGCCTTGTTGTAATCGGTGAAACAGTCGCGAATGATTTCACAAGCCTCTAGATCGTCCAAACATCGGTTCTTCATATAATCTTGGCCGATCATAATCCTGGATATGCGCGGTTGCAATTGCATCCATTGACCTGAAGAACTCAAACTACACAAAAATCAACCACATGTTTTCAAGTGTTGAACTCGGGGAATCTCATAGGCAAAAATTGAACACTACGGCCCAGGGCTCTCTCAGAGTCGTCAATGATCGCCGCATGCACTCATACTGTGATAAATTTGGTGTATCGAATGATATGCTCCGGACGTCCCATCTGGTAGATTGCCATTCCGGGTTAGTAGTATACCCTGATCCGATGTGGATCTAGACGGGACGGAATGAAAGCAATCTGTCATGAACGGGGGAAAAAAAAACAGAAAGATATATATGCAAACGAATCATAAGCGTACAGAGAAACGCCTGTCCCAAAATAAAAATAAAATGCTACTTTCGAGCCAGGTCATACCCATTGCGGGCCGTAGAACACGCGGGCGCTCACATCACATTGGGAATTTCGCCCTTCTGCGCGGGGCGCGTCAGCGGGGGCAGGCAGAAAGGCTATAACTTATAAGGCACTGACGTTGTCGTGTCGTGACTGCTGATCGGAGTGCGACTCTTCGTCCTCGGACCGGATGTCGAAGGTCCCCGCGATGTCATCATTCGGGGGTATGAATGTCAGCGGCGTGGTATTCTGGGCGCCAGTCGGTAAGTCAGTTGATCGAGCGCCTGGATGGCAGAATTAAATGAATAATGCCGTATACGCACTGTGGAGTCCGTTCCCGCTGTGGACTTGGTAAACCACGAGTGGCTGCGGCTTGACTTTTCTGGGTCGCCTTTACCAAGGACCACCTGTCCAATGGGATGGAATTAATCAGAAATGCAGGCGACCGGCGGGAGTGGATGCTACTAACATTCCGGACATTGAGCGACGCCAGGATCGAGTTCACGTACACTGCTTTGACATAAGTATGCAGCTGGGGGCGATGGACTGAGGGCCGTACGTTTGCCGACAACTTGATGGAAGGGCTGCCAGAACGTCCGCTCGGGGAACCCTACGTTCTAAGGCAGGAACATGAGCGCACGGGCATCCCGTCGATGGGGTGGGGATCACATACCAGGACAAGGAACATGATTTGTGTGATGCTGCACAGAGAGATAAATAGGGCGATTAGAGGGTGTAACGCAGCGTTATGAATGGCACGCACGCAGTCAGGATTCCCCGACACACGGCGTAACGGATTAGGGTGTGGATCATCTCTTCCGTGCTGAAGAAGATCCAGAAAATCAGCTCGTGACTGAAGGCGGGAGGTGATGGCTCACGTTCGCAGGCCACCGTGGCGCCGGGAGTGAAGGTAGACTATAAGGGCGGCGGTGATGGCTATATCACAGGCGGCGGCGGTGCCTTGTACTGGACCAGTGACGGACTGTACAGGAAGATTAAATTTGGTGATGCACGATTTGTAGCTGTCAAGAGCGCACCTGGAGTGAACGCGTGGCTAGAGAGGCTACGGCGGGGAAGCGGAAGCTGCAAGATGCAATTTACTTTCAGAGAAGGACGCGCAATTTTGATTGGAAAGTGCGCACAGGTGAACTGTAACATCTAGGAATTATTGTAAGTGTATTGCCGCAAGTAGGGTAGAAGCGATCCTACATACATAGGCCCAATCCTAGTTATCCTCCTATGATCAGTGGATTGCGTGTATAGACGCAGCACGTCTTACCGAGAGCTGTAACGGCTAGCAGAAGCTGAGGAAGTCTGTCAGGGCTGTGGATTGAGTGAGGGAGATAAGTACATACGATTCCGACCGTAACACATATATTCATACTAACTGGGAGCTGTTCAGCGGCGGTCCATAAAAAAATGAATGGGAAGCAGGATTAACCTGTCCAGATTTGCCATGCGTAGAAACTGTAGGACTGTGAGTCGTGTCGCCTAATGATCGACACTGATCGTATTCATACCACTGCGCTGTAATTGTGACCAGTGTCTGGATGAACACATAGTCAGCGACCGGAGCCCGACGAGCGTGATCACGCACGAGGAGGCCATTTTCGAGCTGGGGGGAATCTGTCAGAAAATGAGTCTGGTTGGGCTGATCAGGCACTCACAGCGAAACTCCTGAAATGATTGCTCAATCGAGGGCGGAAGGTGTAGATAGCTCGACGACATACCAGGGAATCAACGCATCGGCAGCGAGGTCTCCGAAATTGAGGATGAAATAAGTGTACAGTGAGTGTGCGACCATTATTGTGGATAGCGTATCGAGTATCCTGGAGCCAGATCATCAAAGAAGGCGCGAAAACAGGATCGACGCATACCATAAGGTCCCCACCTAAACGAGGAGTCAAAACACGATCGGGGTTTAATTCCACTGTAGCGAACAGACCGTTAACTTGAGGTAAATGCTGTCCTTGGGATAACTTCGATAATAGAAGTAGGTTTGCAGGACGCAGATACCGTAGGCCCTATTCAGTGATCGTTAGTGATGAGCGCGGCAGCAGTCGAGGCGTCGCTTACGTTGTCGCGACCGCAAACCCTATGAAGGACGTCGCGAAAACCTCCTTGACCTGTGCTATTGCCGCAGCAATGACCTGCGGATCGGGGACTGCGGCGGGACCTGCTGGGGATTCCATGGCACTGAGTCGACGGGGACAGCTTGACGGGCAGCAGCGTCTGGTTTAATACGGGCCCCAAGCCACCAAGATCCAAAATATCTTGAAAACGGAATTAGAGGCACCGAAACAAAATTGACATGCGAACATAACTAACCCGACGGCAATGATTATGGCACACCAGCGCGCACTTGCTCCACCGAGATAGATCTGTCGAGTTCAGCTGGAGAGAAGTGAAGGAATATAAACGAGGGATATTTTCCGTGCGAGATGCCCATTGGTACATTTTGTAGATTCGTACAGTGTCGAACAGACTCGAACTACAAGGCTTTCTCGACCGCCACGGAGCGCCGCCCGGCGCCGGTGTATTTTCATTTCTGTTAGCGCCCAGAGCTTCTGGAAAAGAACTCTTACGGAAAGCTACACGGCCGAGCGACGTGGGACAGATATCGGCAGTTCGCCGGTCACACGTAACAACGGTCTCTTTCTTGCTCCCTCACCACACTTGCATTGCACAGCTCGGATCTAATTGGGTCGAAGTTAAGACTCATCAAACAACCAGGGATCCACTGTGAACATCCAAGAAGCAACATGGATGTTATTGGAAACAGGTCGGCAACTCGGCGCTAATTCATCAGTGGCGTTCTACGCGCGTTTTCTCAACGTAATTGTGAAGCCACTCGGTCTTCCGTCTCCTCACTGCGAACCCATGGGCATCTCGTCGTCCAGGCTCCTATCGAATCCCAACCAGTTCGCGACCCCGGTCAGCGAGGCGGCGACCGGGTTCCAACCGGAACGAAAGTCGTGGAAAACATACGACTACATCATCTGTGGGGGCGGTATGTCGTTTTCATTCCGAGGGGGCGGCCATCTGAAGTATCCAAGGTACGGCAGGATGCGTGCTCGCTTCCCGCCTGAGCGAGAACCCGGAGATCGGCGTTCTGTTAATTGAAGCCGGGAAAAGGTCGGTGGGCACGCACCCGTCATCTGCGCGACTTTACACGTTTGGCAGCAACAAAGGAAACCTCCTGGCCCGCATACCGCTCGCCTTTACCCAGCTCTTCCCCACTGCAGTGAATTGGAAGTACGAGACTATGTACGGCGATGTTCTGGTGCTTTTACGTGCGTTGACACTCTACTAGTCCCCAGGCCGGGTTGGACAACAAGAAGCTATCCTGGGATCGCGGAAAAATACTTGGAGGATCGAGGCAAGTCATGTACCCTCTATCGAGCTCGCTGAACCGCTGACATCCGCGGAAAAGCTCCATTAACGCCAGCGTGTACCAGAGATGCGCTCCGAGAGTATGCAGCCCTGTCGCTGGGATACCAATACTCAACCATGTTTGCCAGATTTCTCGAACTGGGTCGAGGCCGGGGCCACGGGATGGGACGCAGCCGAGATGGAAAGGTATTGGCTATGCCACCCACCGGGGCATGTTCTAATACAGTCGCAGATATTTCAACAAGGCGGAAAAGTACAGCCCGAACCCCGACTTCCCGCATATTGATACCGGGCTGCACGGTAGCTCCGGGCGCTCGTCTACGCGATACGGCCCGTTTGCGGTGCGCCTCACTCCGTTTAACGGGGACCCCCTACCGATGTCCCTCCCAGCCGATCTGCAGCAGCGTAATTGACGCCTCCGTCGCAGTGGGCTACCGCGAATCCCGTACGTTGCCTCTCATCTTCGACGCCGCTATCTCATCGTGCATCAGGACATGAACGCGGACAAGGGGCCCGCGGGCGTCTCCAATTTCGCGGGCTCGGTCAGTCCGCATGGAGAACGCGAGTCGGCCGCGACGGCGTACCTCACGCCCGACGTCCTGCGCCGGCCCAACCTGACCGTCGCCCTCGACACGGTCGTCACCCGCGTCATTCTGGACGAGAGCAAGGCGGACGACGACGCGCCCCGCGCGACGGGCGTCCTGACGGCGACGAGAAATGGGCGGCTCTTCGCCGCCGCCGCGCGGTGCGAGGTGATCGTCAGCATGGGCGCGGTGGCGACGCCGCAGCTCCTTATGGTCTCCGGCCTGGGCCCCGCGGACGAACTGAAGAAACACAATATCAAGTTGGTGCGCGACCTGCCGCTTGTTGGGAGGAACCTGCTCGATGTACGTTGCATTCTTCGGTATATTACCCGCACCCCGTATTGACGGCTGGGCAGCATTTTTCCGCGGGGTCGTTGGTCGTGCGCGCTAAGGCGGGGAAGACCTGGGACCACATCCTTTCCCCTCTGGGAGGCGTTGTCGCGCTCAGTAAATGGCTCATGTCCGGATCAGGCCCGATGTCATCCATCGCTGCCCCCGTCGGGATATTCCTCCACTCTGATACAATCGTGTACGCCGAACGCCGTCCCACGCCTTGCTTCAACATGACTGACCGTCCTGCAGTGATTCCCCGGGAAAGGATAACAAAGTTCTCGACCTCTCCTCCGCACCCTCCACCGCTCCAGACATCGAGATATTCGTCGCGCCGCTCATCGTCGTGAACAACGGGTTCACCAAGACGCCGGGGCATAGCGGGCTTACTATCGTACCCTTCCCTACTCCTTTACGTGGGCTTCGTTGAATATTTCGCACAGGGCTGCATCGCGATCAACCCCGCTAGCCAGGGTACCATCACCCTAGCCAGCTCTAGCATGTGGGACGCCCCGCTCATCGACCCCAGGTATGATATCCCCTTCCCCATTGCTCTCCTCCGCTTAATATATTTTGGTCCGTAGATACCTATCAGACACGCGCGACCTCAAAGTACTCATCAAAGCGACGCGTCTTGCCCTCCGAATTGCGCGGTCCGAGCCGCTCGCGAGTGCGCTCGATTTGCCCGAAGACTCCACAGACCAGTCCACGTTCTACTGGCCGGGCGACGCGCACCCTGACACGGTCCGTCCGCGCGTCCGCAGACGTGCTCATCCTGACAGTCCAGTCACAGGTGTCCGACGAAGATCTCGCGAAGTGGATCAAGGGTAACGGCCAGACGACCTGGCACCCTGTACGTCCTACGCCCTGCATGCGTAATACAGTCAGTTGACCCCTGCCTATGCAGACGTCGTCCGCTAAGATGGGCGCTTTCCCCGCGACGAGCGTCGTCGACGCGCAGCTGCGGGTCCACGGCGTCGCGGGCCTGCGTGTCGTCGACGCGTCGGTGTTCCCCACCCAGGTTTCGGGGCATCCGTGCGCGGTTGTGATTGCGGTGGCGGAGAAGGCGGCGGATTTGATCAAGGGGGCGCAGTGATTTTCAGCGGCTAACAGTATTTGGATTCGAATTGAATTCTTTCTTTATCTCTAGCTAATATTATACCCTGTATGTAGTTCGTTCTTTGCTGGAATTCTGTGATGCGTGTTCCGCGCTGGGATTGTCGGTATGGCATTAGGCGCCAACCATCGGGACCCAATTGTACGGTTTATAACCGCGCGCACCGCGCGATCGTCAAGGACGACCCACCTGACCCGAGCTGGGGTGTTATGCGCGCGGCGAAGAACGCGTATCTCAATACTATTCCCATACTCGCATTAAATTTCTTCATCTTCAACCGCCCAACACTGAAATTTTGCTGTAAATACGACTGCGACAAGGGCTTATGCTGCACCTGCGATTCTATGCTCAACTTCGGGAAAGGAGCGCCGAGCCTGGGATAATTTGTTGGGGAACCGGAGTTTCCAACCACAGCCAAATACGAGCGACTTGCAAACTCCACCGAGATTGGTCAGGAACACTGGGCAAAGGTTGGGTATTTGAACTGGCCAACCCTTGGTATCAAGATGCGTCGTGCCCTCCTTCGCGACAACTTGTACGGATCTTATGTAGGAGAAGCTGTGGAAGTTGAGTTTTATGTTTCTGACAAGAAATAGTTGAAAGCCGGCGGTGTGTTTGATCTTTTAGGCAGTGAGTTCATTGTCGTGTTTGGAAATTCCTTCGGGGGGCTATACCGATATTATATGATGTATGTTGTTCGTTCATTGAAAGGTACGTTGCGCTGCAGCGTTTCATGCTAGGACCGCCAAGCTGGCGTTGCTGCGCGGGGCGCGAATCATTCCGGACTTCTTCCACTGCCCTTCGCCGTAAGCTGCGGCAGAACATGAATTCCACGCAACGCACTCAACCAATTAGGAAAATAGTGTTGCGAAAATGACGCCGAGCTTGGGCGGGGAATTCGAAGTGGAATTATTTCCAACCATAGGCAAGTACGAGTTAGAGATTCTATTCAGATTGGTCAGGAATCATTTCGCCCAGATTGACGAGGAACTGCGAAGAAGTGGACTATGGCGGTCCAAGTGCACATTTAATAATCCGCCCCTTTTTCTCCTGTTTTTCCTTTTCGCGCCACTTTTATACCAAATCCGGACATTTCGCGCCACTTTTATGAAATTTCGGGCCGAGAAAGTAAGTGGCGCGCTTCCGCGACACTTTAACTCGGCCAAATTCCCCTGGCCACACTTCGATTTGCTGAGCCCCAACTACCCCCACCTTTATTCGGCCACAAAAATTTGCGCCCCTTTTATTTGGCCTGCAAAGTTTCCCGCCCCTTTTACGTTTTCGTGCCACTTTTATTAGGCGCACAATATTTTGCCCGCTTTCTTTCGGCAACAGACTTCAACAGGTATAATCCTCCCACAAGATTTGAGCGAGCATAAGAAGGTAGGTAGGTATGAATATGGATAGGTGATATGGTATCGGGTAGGTAACGGTGAGTGTTTTTGGGAAGCATCGTTACATTTGGGTTACCTCCCGGGCGAGACGGTGAGAATCTATGAACACCATAGATGTCGAAGGAGAAGAGAAAGCATGCTGAACTGCAGTCCAAGGTGGCAGGGGAGGGAGTCCCCACCGGCAATGGGATGTTCCTGATGCTTGAAAGGATAATCAGGATGTATATGCGAGGAATACAGTGGGAAGGCAACATACAGCGGTGTGCGTGGACCCCGCCATATTCCGTGCATCTTGCTTCACGAGATTGCGCATTGAGGTGTCTGTGGTGTTGGATGGTTGGCTACGTGGATATGAAGTGCACAGAACAGAGATAGACACACGTACAAGTCGGTCTACGTCTGCTACCGGCAACATCTGGTCCTGAATGCAGTTGTGTTTGTCCTCACCGTTATCAATGCCGCCTATGTGATACACTACCCTTTCCTGGTCAGCACAGCATCCTCATTCCACCTCCATGCTTCCCCTTATCGGTAGTGTATGCATAATCTTGTTATTAGGCTCCTGCTTCTTTATTTCCTTATTCATACCTACTTACCTACCTTCTTATGCTCGCTCAAATCTTGTGGGAGGATTATACCTGTTTTTAACTAGTGGTCCTGCCATTCATGGCCGGCCAGTCCACAGGTTGTGAGCATCTTGTAATAATTGACCCCCTGGAATGGTGTGTGCTCCGTTGGCATCTTGTAGATTCATGTGCGGATAACCACCCGTACATTACTATGTTGTGGAGCATGCGAGTATAATATACCCTCCCCCCCCTGTTTAAATCTGGTGCCGAAAGAAAGCGATACAAAATATTGTGTGCCCAATAAAAGTGGCGTGAAAATGCGGCCCGTAAAAGTGGCGGGAAATTTTGCGTGCCAAATAAAAGGGGCGCAAAATTTTGTGGCCGAATAAAGGTGGGGGTAGTTGGGCTCAGCAAATCCAAGTGTCGCCAGGGGAATTGGGCCGAATTAAAGTGTCGCGGAAGCGCATCTTTTCCGCCACTTACTTTCTCGGCCCGAAATTTCATAAAAGTGGCGCGAAAAGGAAAAATAGGAGAAAAAGGGGCGGATTATTAAATGTGCACTTGGACCGCCATAGGGGACTGGTGTCAGGTATTTGTGCTGGCCAACCCATGCTATCAAGATCTCAACAACTCTCATTGGCGGACCTTAAACATGTTAGTTCAAAACGCACAAAATTCTCATCCCTTCATAGATCCTCCTAGAACAACGTTGGAGTAAATCCTGTTGGACATGTGTCATTGTGCGTACTAGTTAGGTACTAGTAATGTTATTTTCTGCAGTACCTCCTAAGCCTCCTTCCCTCCCACTTTGCTCGCGCGGCAGTTAACAGCTTAATTAAACTGGCTGCCGCGGGCAAAAAATGATGGGCAAAGGACTTAATAATTGCCGCTTCCAAGCTTTCATTTGAAAGCCCAGGTCCCGATCTTGCGAACGCTACGGCGGAATCTATTTTGGATTACGCAAAAATGGTCGATGGACTGATGCTGGATACAAGGCGAAGTTGACTCGTCTGATAAGCTACATCTGATCCAGGACGTCGTGAACCGAAAAAGACAAACCGCCCGCACCGCAAACACTACGACTTCGGGATTACCTGTCCATAGTGAAGACTCGGAAGCACAGAGAAGCTGGGGAGACCATATGCAACCATGTGATGATCGTGCTAGACGTGTCTGCCGGTTCTGCAAAGTTGAAGTTGAAACTCCCGAACATGCCCTGCTAGCTTGTGATGCCTCGATGGAGGTTGTGTCCCTGCGGCAACTCATGGATGAACTAGATGATATTGAGTTCTTCAAGTCCATGGTCTACGAAAGATCAACCGTGGCCCTCGTGGCTAAATTTGTACATGACGTTCTTCAGGTTTTCTACGCTACTCCCGTGTTTTGATTGGCTGGTTAAGAGGTATCCGTGTTTCGTTCCGTTTCTTTCAATTTTTTGCCTTTATGTATCACCTGGGTTCTACAACGCAACAGGAGACTGGGGTGCGTGAGCTCGGCTTGGGAGATATATAGAGGTCGGGGACGATGGTGTACATGAAAAGCCTGTAGTACACCGGGATACTTCCCGAAACCGGCGTTCCTAAGCGGGACCATGCCGTGTAATGATACCTACCTACCTACCCGCCTACCTAGCGCCTTTTGGGGGAGGAAATCCGTGACAACTGCCGTGGAACTGGCAATAGGGCCTTTCAGAGTAGCTGATTTCGAGCTGATTTCAGCTGGATTTCGTCTTAGATTTCGTGGCAGAATTGTGGCAGAACGTGACCGGAAACATCCGAAATCCGCGAAATTCGACCTATCAGAGTTGAATTCGATTTCGCAGATTTACGCACCACTGTTTGCATCTGTCCTCATCATTTTTCGGGGCCCGCCCATTGCCCCGCCGCCTCCGGCCCATTGCCCCGCCGCCTCCCGCCCGAATTGTCCCCGATGAACTCACTCACCTGCACCCGCAAATGCGGCGCACTCTTGACATATGTCATGGGTATAGTGAGACCATAACATGTGTAAGTCAGCTTAATCCTAATCCAGTTCATGGGATCAATTTATGCGAGGGCGGCAACGAGGGCGGGATGAGCGCTCATCATGCCGACGATCAGACAACGCCGAGTATTTGCCGAATATAGCCGAAGGTGCGAAGGGTCACATCAAGTCACGGCAGCTGGCAACGAAATCTGAGACGAAATCCAGCTGAAATCAGCTCGAAATCGGCTACTCTGAAAGGCCCTAATGGCGGTGTTGATTTAATATCTTCTCCGCTTCACATCGACTCGACCCTGCCAAGATGCGAATTTTTATAAGATTAATTGAGCATATTTCACAGGTTTGATTGCCATCCGGCGGATATGTGTCCCTTAACATTCCTTCTGTCAATATCATCTGTCAAAAAACATATCCTCCGCCTCGATCATCAGGGTTTGACACGTGCATCTTTCTCGGCGGAGGTGTAAGTGATTCTTCGATTTCCTCCTACCCTCGCCTGACTGGTGGAGCAACGTTCGGCACGGGAGAAGTACGGCCTAAAAACAATAAAGTTTGAGGATTAGAATTCTCACAACGGTGTGAATGATCCCTTCAATTAATCCTTCTGTTGTTTATATTAAACAGCGCGTATCACTAGCACCTCCATTCATTACGTCAATTTAAACTGCTCGAACAAAGCCGTGCCGGTGAGGCCCGTCGTGGCACGCCCCTTGAGGGGAACGAGGGAGCCCGACATATTCCCGACGGAGCGAGCGTATGTAGGGTTCAAGGGGATGGTCGCCGCCAGGACGGAGACGTCAACTTCTAGCTTCCCGTGGGCACCGAGGTCGAGGTCGATGTGGTATCCCGACGGATTCCCGGTGCTGATCCCGGGCGGGTACGTCGCGTTCTGCCCCGTGGGGCGAACTTTGATACTGCCGAGCGTGCAGCTCGCCGCGACGATCTTGTCGTCCTTGGACGCATACGCGCTGACGAACTCCGTGCCCGTGAGATCGAGGAAATCGAACCACACAATCGAATACGGCCCAATGCGCCCGTGGCCCCAGTACCACGATGCGACGTTCGTGGTGAAGATTTGGTCGCTCCAGTTCTATTTTTTGTTTGCGTGAGCACCCGGCGACCACGGATGGAGTTCGGACGCACCTTGTCGTGATACCCAGTTCCCTTGAACGCCAGGCGGCTACCACCGATGTTGAGGTCCACGACCGAGGCGGCGTCAGGGACAGCATTCGCCCAGCCGATATGGGGGCCGACTTCCAAGTTTTGGCCCGCCTCAACGGGGCCGCACGGGTAGTGTCCTGGAGCTACCTTCAGACGTCGTGTGAGCGTTAGAGAAGACTGAACGTGGGAGTGGGACGCACCGATTTGAAGCTGATAGTCCCTTTAACGCCCGCGTCTGGCGCGTCGATGTTGATGAGGTATCCTGCCGCAGGGGTGGCCGCCCAACTGAAGCCCGTTCCGTGCCATATCCCACTGGACGTATTCCCTTCGGCGGTGACAGTGGCGCCGGTAGCGTCGGAGGAGGCCTCCCAGAGCGTGCCATTGGGGAAGGATACCCAGATGCGCGCGACGGTGATGGACTCGGAGGGGGCGAGCAGAGGGAACGCGGGTTGGGAGCTGGTGAAAAAGGTGAGGACCACGGAGGACACAACGGTCGGGTCGGTGGACACGACGTCGAAGTACCACCAGTCAAAGGCTGAAGCATTGACGGGGTGCACTTTCGGCGCGTCTAGCCCCGTTGCAGTCGACGTGAACTGCGCCTGGCTGGTGCCGTTTTGGACAGCGGACGGAATCTCATAAACAGTCCCTTGCGCAGCGGATACGAAGGCCCAGAGGGCGCCCAGAAGGAATGAATGTATCCGCACCATGTTTGGGATGAGGTGGAACGTGGAAGGATGAAGGATGAAACAAAGGACGCGGTACTTAAGGTGTGTGGGCGCGCTGAAGCCGAAAGGAGCAACTGTCAATTTTATAATGCGGCGGCAGAATTGCGTCAGCAGAATTGCGTCAGCTCCGCCGAAATCCGGCGGCATTATGCAGCATTAATATTATGCTTGTCTGCTTACTGCCTCAAAAATCCAACAGTGATCAGCGGAATTAGGCGCCAAGTTCAAGTCTCCGGGCCTACTCGTGTAGAAATAATTTCCGATACCTCAGAATCGTTTCCCGGAGTGGGACGGGCTGTCTATGTCGGATCCGGAGCCGGGACCATTTAACTATTTGACACATCTATCACATCAGTGACACATAGTGACACCGTGTTTCAAACGGAAGTATGATGCGGAGCACCGCCACTGATGCGCCATTGGTGGTGCTTTTCGTACACAAGCAGCAACCGCTGCAGCAGAGTTAGGACCTGTTAGCGCTGACACAATTCAGTAGGGCAGTAGGACACAGGACTAGGACATCTTATACCTCTTCCCAGCATTTGCTGCGAGAATGACCTGGACAAGTTCAGATGGGGTGAAATTAAGCCAGTGGGGATACATACAGACGGCTCGGGGGGACGAGTAAAGACGCCCTTTAAATTTACGAGTTGAGTCACTATCTCGGACACCCCCCGGAAACACCGAAGCCGGACGCGCGTCGTTGATTCCAAGGCCTCGGCAACAGTTTCGTCCTCCTAACGACCTTTTGGAGCCTTTGGTTGAAACATCGGATACTGTCGGCCGAGTGATGCCATCATACGCGGCTCAAGCCGGGCAATCTCTTATCTTCTTGCCTCCCGCTTTCATGACCCAGCTGGAACTTCAGGGCGAGCCCCCGGCCTTTGGCCATGCGATGCTCAAATATTTCGCCTTCGATCCGAACTACGTCAACCTTAACCATGGTTTGTGGCACAGCGGTTTTTTCATCCATACCTTTCTTCACAGATTTTTGCTTAGGGTCCTATGGATCGTTGCCTCTGCCGGTTCTCGCAGCGTGCAACAAGCTCACCATGCGCGTCGAGTCCAATCCAGACCTCTTCGTCCGGGTTGAGCAGACGGAGCTCATCACAAAATGCCGCGAGCAGATCGCGAAATTTGTTGGAGCCAAGATGCATGAGATCGTATTGGTCCGGAACACGAGCCATGGGATCAACACCATCATGCGCTCGTTCGAGTGGAACGCGGGCGACGTGATAGTCACTTGTACGTAGCCAGAAGGACCCGCGGGCTCAGCGTTATTTACCAGCGTTATCAGGCAGCACAACGTACGATGCGATGACGGGCCTAGCGCGGTTTTTGCGCGACGGACCCGGGCACCCGGACATCTCACAGTTCGTGCTCCAGTGGCCCACGTCGCACGCCGCCATCGTAGCCGGGTACCGCGCGCACCTCGCCTCTATCCCTCGCCGGCCCGGGCAAAAGATCGTGGCCATCATCGACTCGATCACGTCTGTGCCTGGTGCGCTGATGCCCTGGCAAACGCTCGTGCAGCTGTGCAAGGAAGTGGGCGTGTACAGTGTTATCGACGGCGCGCACTCCATTGGCCAGGAGCTGAACATAAATCTCAGAGCCGCCGGGCCGGATTTTTGGGTCTCGGTATGAATGGTCCCCGCTCCACTTCCGTCGCAGCGTTCATTTCTCGGAAGAACTGTCACAAATGGCTCTTCGCGAAGCGCGGATGCGCGGTGATGTTTGTTGCCGAACGGTTAGTCCTCTTTTACATTTTCGTTCGCCAGCTTTACACCCACCCAGAAACCAAGGCATCGTGACATCCTCCTTCCCCACCTCAAAGGTATACAAGTCACCGGCCGACCGTGCGTTCCCCGGCGAGAGCTTCATTGAGCAATACAACTGTGCGTCTCCCTTGAGCGGAATTTTCACCCCCCGCTCACCGCGCGCAGGGAACGGGACTATCGACTTTGTGCCACCGCTCAGCATCACGGCAGGTAGGTCTTTGGTTCATTTTCGAGTAGGTGATATTGATGGCGCTTGGCACTAGCGCTGGAGTTCCGCGCGTGGCTCGGCGGCGAGGGCGCGATCAACGGGTACTGCCACGACATGGCCATGCGCGGCGGCGCGCGCCTGGCCGCGTTCTTCGGCACGCGCGTCATGGACGCTACGGGCGAGTTTACATGCAACATGGTGAACGTGCAGATCCCGCTCCCGCCGGGCGTAGAGCCCTCCGAGGCGATCAACACCTTGTTCAACCAGAAGCTGCTCGCGCCCACGAACCGCACGACCAAGGTGAGCGCGGGCGTGTTTTACCACGGCGGGGCCTGGTGGGCACGATGCAGCGCGCAGATCTGGACCGAGGTGCGTCGTGCGGGTCTTTCTCGTAAAGGCATGCGCTGATGTTCGGTAGCTGGAGGACTTCGACCTACTTGGGAGTGTTTTGGCGGAGGTGTGCAGGGAGGTTGTGCATGAAACGCAGGCGTGAGGTCGCGAACTAGCGAGAAATTGATCCCCATAAATAAATTAGTGGTAACGAGATTGGTAGGGGAGCCTATTTTACTGCATAATGAGACAAATAATTACTGAAACACTGGTACACTTCAGAAGAACATAACCACGGCACCGCCGAGCGCAACCGCCGCGAACACGGACGCGAGGCTGAACATCGCATGCAGACCCAGCGCTCCCGCCTTCTGGACGGCCTTCTTGATGTCGTCGGGGACCTGCGTTGCTTTGAGCATTTGGCTGTAATTCACATTTGTTGGGAGCGCGCCGTTCGCGGAGTAGTACGACTGGATCCCCGCAACGTCGAAGCTCGGGATCGCCGTCGCGGCCGCGAGCAGGGTGCCCGTCGGGGCGACGACCTGCCCCGCGAGGTCCCCGCTCCCGGCGTCGTCCGCAACGATCATGCACTTGGGGTCATCGAGCGTCGGAAAGTCCCCGAACGGCAGCGTCTTCGTGTAAAGTCCCGTGTCGCTGTCCTTGAAGAGCGTACCCTCCGAGCTCGCGTCGAGGGAGAAGTTCATGCCCGCGCCGAAGGTGAGCGCCGCGTCGAAGAACTCGAAATCATTGGGGCCGAGGGGGGCGCACTCGCGGGTGACGTTTGTGCTGACGCGCGCGGCGCCGCTGACGTGCGGAGTGTTCACGTACAGGCGCGCGGTCGCGGAGAAGAGCTCTGCGAGGACGGGCGTCAGCAACGTGTATTGCCCGCGGAATCGGCGCCGTACCAGTCCCGATCTTCAGCGTCGCCTCCAGGAAGGGGAGAGCGAGACGCTAGCCGTGGCATTGAACGACCCGCTGTTCAACCGGAAGGGGTGCACGTCAAATTTAGCTTGATCCCTGGAGTTGTTGGGTAAGAGGGGCGAGGCTTCATGTGAGATTGAACTTACCACCCAACTGCAGACGACTGGTTGAACTGCGACAGCATGAACGTCGCCGTCGCGCCCGCCGGAATCTACACCTTGCGCTCAGCGCATACAAGTCCATCGAGGAACGGGATGCTTACACTCGCAGATGCGCCGACGGTGAAATTCAATTCGCCCGCAACCTCCAGGTCAATGCGGACGGCGCCGCCGTAGAAGAAGCCCATCGTGACGACATCTGGGAACTGCGAGCCATTTAGCCCAGGTTAGCGAAGTACGGCAGCGCACGCACGTCGAAGCCGAGGTCCGGAATCGCCAGCAGGAGCACGTCCAGCGTCTTCTGGTACGACGCCGTGTCGTTCAGCGAAAACTCCAGCTGGATGTCGTGCTGGAAGTCGTCGAGCGTGACGTTGATGTACGCTTGGTTCACATCGAGGTCCGTGACGTTGAGCTCGAGCCCGACGCTGAATTTGGAGACGGAGACGCAGTCGACGCAAAAGACTTGCATGCCCTGGGGGTCCGGGATGTCATCCGAGAGGGAGCTGCATATCGGTGTTACGGTCAATGTGAGAGGCGGGCGGGGGTGTGGAGACGCACGCGAGGAGCGAATTGTTCCCCAGGCTGGTGTCGACGGGGAGGAGCTGCTGGCGGGGGGCGAAGTCGAACGTCTTGTCGAGCGGGAAGACGTGGTCAATGTTGTCGCGGCCGGCGAGGCTTCCTGGGCGGGGAGAACCCCACGCGCTGGTGACACCGGCTGGATAGACGTCAGAGGCTGTGAGGGCAGTAGATGCGGCGCGTACTCGCGGCATGGGAGATACGGAACGAGGATCCCGCTTCTCGAAGGGGGACTGTGTGCACCTGCAGCGTTATGCCTGAGTCGAAGCTCTCCCCAGACACAGAGGACACCCTGAAACAGGGATAAGAAATTGACATGAACCGCGCTGTGGTAGAGGAGCTTACAGCCAGGCACCACGCTGGTCGCTGGGGTTGCAGGTCGGGTGGGATGTAAGAAGCATGAACTGTGAAAGGGACGACCAGGCTGCCAATGTCGCAGCGTAGGCGTCCTCGGAGTTGAAAGTGATCTCAACCACAGAGTCATCGGTCTCGGAGAAGGTGTGGCACACGACCGTCTCGACAAGGAACTCGATGCTTTCCAGGAGGAGAATAGGAACATTTGGGTGAGCGGCGAAGGTAAGGGATGAAGTCGGATAATGGGAACGCTCTGCCGAAAGTGGAGTAAGTACCAGGGAAACAAATCGGGCATGGACCAATCTCACCGGGAGAATAAGAGAGGGTTACTATGTCTTTGGGGACAACCTCGCGCTTCCAGGTGCTGCGCGCCATAAGTGTCGGTGCAGTTTGGAATGGCACCAACGGCACACTCTGTCCTAGAGCCAAGAGGCAGGTTGAAATGCAGACATAAGAAATGAAGGAAAAGAGTGGAGATCGCATCGCAAGTAAAATGAGGGTGGGGAAACAAACCGCGTCAGAAAATTTGGATTCTACCAGTTGGATATAAATACCGGTGGGATATAAATACTGATAGTAATTGTGGCTGCGCGGGGAGGCGCCAATCTATCAAGCGACAGGGCGGTAATACAACGCATAGCAGACGCCGCGTCTCCTCCAGAATTATTAAAGCTCCGTTTTGGCGTTTTCGGGGGTATTCCCCAGTTTAACAAGAGAGGCCTCCCCTGGTTCTGCCTCTTTCTTACTTTTATCCAGTCTCAGGAAAACTTTTCTTGCTTTCGCCGAATCTCGAAACGCCGAACGAGCACGTAAAATAAGCGCTGAACCCTAGATGTGGAGGACCCCCTGCGTGTAGAGGTTTCAGAGAATATTTTGATCCAGGGAGACCACAGCCTCGGATGCAGTAGGGTCTGGCAGTCTAGGTTAGAACACAGCGACATGGGGGCCAGACCGCATCATAGCGGAAACCAGGGAGATATTACAGCATTTGGATGCGGATGCAAAATGAGAGTCTATGCGAGGCTTTGGGGATCTAGGGCTGTCGCAGAGTGATTTCGGAGCTCTTGATACCGGTGGGGTCCAGTTCTCAAGCAGGCCGCAAGACTAAGGGAAGTGGTGAGACTCTGAGAGACTGCGCCGTCGAAATATGCAGTGCATGACCATCTAGGAAGTCTTAGAACGACCGGGAGACGCCCGTAAGTATGTCCGGAGAATCAGTGGGAGGCAAGTCTAGACAAACGGGGGGGGGCTGTCTCGGCAACCCCGATTGGTCACGGCCTACTCGGCCGAGTCGGGGTCTCGACAGAAGCCAAGGTAGAGAGCCCGACCCCCAAGGTCGACGCAATCCGAAAAAGCGCCGCTGCCCGAACACAATATCAAGACGATAAATACTCCAGAAGCTTAAAGTTATTGTTGGCTTAAAATTACTGAAAAACCTAATTGTCGTCGGGGATCCTCGATCATCGATCAAATCGCTTCGATCGCCGGCCCGAGTGCCGAGGTGCTTTACCATGGTGCCGTGCGTCATCTGGTGCTTGATCCGGATCCGCCGGGTAATCC
The DNA here is from genome assembly GCA_029378255.1 of Mycena rosella. Classification (NCBI taxonomy): domain Eukaryota; kingdom Fungi; phylum Basidiomycota; class Agaricomycetes; order Agaricales; family Mycenaceae; genus Mycena; species Mycena rosella. The sequence goes on from JARKIE010000099.1 coordinate 204,584, forward strand.
GATCTACGGCGGGTTCCCTGCCGAACGATGAGCCGTTCGGGAAAAAACTTTCCGGAACACAACATACTTAAATAAACAAATCCAACTCGTGCGATGGACGTGTATTATATGAACCGATAAATTGTATCCTATGTCGTTCTAGACGGTGGAAAGCAGCTTATTTACATGGCCAACATCTGCGCCACACGTTCATCTCTGAAAATTCCATAATGCCCCACCCCGCTAATGTAATAAACCTTTGCGGCTTTGGCAAAGCGGCTCCCTCCCAGATCAGGCCACGCACCACCGGGGGCGGAGTGCACAATGCCGTGCTCGGCAACGAGAACCGCCAGCGGGGCCTTGATGGAAAACAGCCAGCCTTTGAATGGTCCGATGAAAGTGCTGTAGGACCGCTCCCCGTCCGCCGGATAAAACTTCTGAAGGAATTCGAACATAAGCGTCACCACCGCCCTGGTCATTGTGACCTCGGAGCGAATGTTGGGTAGGGTGTCGGGGGAGCCGCAAACAGCGGCCTGATAGTTGGCAAACGCTTCTTCCCCCGTCGTCGGATCTCTACGAAGGAGGTCGAGCACGGATGCGTCGGTCATGTCTCGGAATTCCGCCGCCGTCCATTTCCGCAACAGGGCCTCTGTCTCCTCGCGCGCCCACAGTGCCGGACAATGATCGATGAAAGTGAGCTGAATGACTTCCTCTCCGGCGTCCTCCATCAGTTTCGTCAAGGCGACAACAAGGAGAGTGGAGGCAGAGTAGCCGGCAAGGCGATAAGGACCGTGTGGTCTCTTTGCGCAAATCTGTTGTTCCCAGAATCCAACCAATGCCTCCAATGATTCAAGGGGCGTCGATTCGGTGATCTGGAGCGCCCAAAGCGGCCCCTTAAAGTGCCTGCGGAGACCCAGAAAGAGCGCCATCGAGCCATTGCCGCCGGGGAGGATGATAAGCGGCACTCCGTCTCCACTGCAGATTTCCACGAGAGGCACGGCAGTTGTGTCAGCCAGCTGAGGGGGGCGTTTTACGAGCTCGGCCCATGTAGTAGTCCCCACGAGCTGCATCTGTGTAACGGCCATAAATGGTTGGAGCGCTGTCGCCAATCTTGACGCGCCCTGCCAATCCAGACCGTAAGAGCTCAGCGGGATGTCTGGCGAGAATTCCGTCGGCGAAATGCCGAGGATTTCGAGGAGGACGGCCGCTGCTGAGGTACTATCGCCGAGAGCCGGGCTGTCGGTCTGAGCATAGGTCTGCAGCTGGGTCTCAATTTCAGCCCAGGTAACACCTCCGAGGAGCTGCATCTGCGAGAAGGAAGCATATGGGCGAAGAATAGACGACAGCTTTGCCGCGCTGATGGAGTCGAGCCCGTATACAGTCAAGGGCTGCGCGACGTCGAAGTCCGATAGCGAGACCTCGAGGAGCTCCAACACGCGTGTGAGGATTCCCTCCTCGTTCTGCGGTTCCGATACGGAATCCCTAGTGCGTCTGGAATTGGGCGAAAGTAGATGGCGGCATGTCATAGGGAGGACGAAATGTTGCCCGACAGAGAACCAATCGAAGTCGGGAATGTATTGGTTGAATGGACCATCATCCAATTTACGAAGACCATCTTCTAAACAGACGAATAAAGCTAGCGGTAATGAGTTAATTCAGGTCTTGGGATCGGGACGTTCCACGTACCTTCCGCCGATATGCTCGCAAGACCATCCTTCCCTTCGCTATGTTCGTAATTCGTACGGTCCTGAAATCAGCGTTAGGAGATGGGAGAGGTTGATCGAACGGACTGACCAGGCCCACAATGCAGGGGGTTATCAGTGAAAACGCATTGGGATAGCGACCGAGGACGCCGTCGAGAGCCGTGCAGGCGCTGGGAATTATTAGCTGAATCCGTTGGTTGTGAAGCGCGACAAACCTAGCATAGTTTGACTGCCCAGGTATTCCGACGAGTCCGCTGGTCGACGAAATGGCGACAAAAAAGTCGAGAGATTCCATTTCAACCTGGGCTGAGAAACGATCGAAAACCCCTAGCTTGGAATCGTATGCGGCATGGAACATGTCGGTAGTTTGTTCGATAAACGGTGCGCTAGAGAGTCCCCGAGTCATGTGGAAACAGCCAGCAACGGGGACCGGCAAACTGTGAAGTAGCACATTCATCTGTTTGCTATCCCAAGCCTCGCACTTTTCGAGTCGGAGATTAAGATCGTCCTGGCCGTTTAAATACGAGACTTTGGCCAAGGTAACGGCATCCAGGGATTCAAGGTCATCACGCCCGGTGAGAACGAGGCATCGTGCACCATGCTAGAATACTTGTCAGAATGTACAATTATAAACGGACCGGCGAATTTGAATACCTGATACATCCACACAGCGAGGTCTACTCCGAACCCACCGACTCCCCCGAGAAGGATATACGCGCGGTCATTGCGAAAAGGGGGAGCAGCGCGGGATCTGCAGGGCTGGAACCAGTTACGGCGTGGAATGCAAGCCGTCGTATGCGGGATGTGCCCATTTCTGAGTGGAGGCATTTCAGAAACAGAATTGCAACCATTCGCCACAATGCGTCCGATATAGGACTGGCTGATGTGCTCATTCAGAAGCTCGTCCCAAAGGATGACCCTTCCGGAGCGCGGGATCCAGCGACGCAAGTGAGGATACTGGGCGTATGTTGCGGAGTCACTGACCAGAATGTCTAGACGTTCCGAGATGTCCGGATCTTTGAAATCGACTAGGACCAGTTGAATTCGGGTTGGCACGGACTGCGCGATGATTTTGGTCAAGTCCTCGCTGTCGACAGCAATGGCCATGCGGGCCTTTGTACCGGAAGAGGGCCAGGTGATAAGGGATGAGACGACCGTGCCCATGAGCTGACCAGGGTCGGCGGAATTTTCGCTCGTCGAAATGATGTTGTTGATGTGGACAGAAAGAAGCTCGGCCGACGATGCTTCTACCACACCTCCAACAAAATCGCCTGCGGACATATTGGGAGCTTTACTCTGAGCAACCTGGCCTACGAAGCCGTCGTAAGTATGGGACATTCCAGCCCACTGGGTGACGCGAACGCTGATAAAGTTCGGATCGGCGGGCACATTCGTTGCGCCGAGCTGCTGGGGTGAAGACGGAGGAAGAGACAACACGACGCGCGGCACATGTGCAGCGCCGTATCGGTCGAACGACATGACATTTTCTCCACGGTCAAATGTGCCCATATGCCGAAGGAGCAACGGAATTGGGGTGGAGAAGTCCAACGATGACTCGAAGACCGCCAGTCGGATGTCGCATAGTGGCAATTCCTGTCTCAGCGCGGCGCACAAACCGAGCGCGGCATCTCCATCTCGGCCTCGCATGGCCAAAAAGTAAACCGTGATGGATGCTGCTGTGTCGAGGTCCCGAAGCCGCGCCTGTAACTCGATTTCCTTTCCGAATTCATACGAATAAATGTGGCGTGGGTCGAGACAAAGATCAGAAGCTGAATCAGAAACTGAGAGGGCTTTCTGCGCGGCGAAGAAAAATTCGCGGCCCGTGCCACCGCTCTCCGCACATGTCTGAACATTGAGGAAATCCACGGCCTCCAGCTGCTTTCTCCACGTCGTTGGAGTCAGCGCGCAGTGCTCGCGCCCATCAGTGAAACCGAACCATTCTTGGAAGGACCCGAAGACATAGTCGTACCACACGCTCCCGGGGTTGTCCATCCAGCCAGTTCCATCGAGCTCGACGATGAACAGTGAGCCCCCCGGGGTAAGCAGTTTTTGAAGCGAAAGGAGGCACGCTTTCACACTGGGGGCCGCGTGGAGCACATGCAGCGCGATAACCACGTCGTACGACTCCGACTGTATTCCTTGAGCATCGGAATCCTTACTGATGTCGTACGCCTTGGGAATCACCGATCCGTAAGCAATGTTTCGAGCGAGTTCAGCGACGAGCTGACGAAAGAAGCATGAGGTATTATCACGCCCAATTAATGCAAATCACGCACAGCGTATGAGATATCCGTCACAGTGTACTCCGCCAGAAGATCGGGATTCCGTTTTAATTCGTCGATGAGATGGTACGTGAAAAGTCCAGTCCCTGGCAGACGGTGATTAACATTTTCTGACAGAGACATATGTACGAAAACGAACCGGCGCCAACTTCCAAAATCCTGACAGACTTCTTTCCGCTTTTCCGAAGTGATTCGAGGACACCAGAAAACACCTTCGTCGCTTCGGCGCACACGTTGCTGGTTTGGCTACTCTTCGAGTAGAATTTGGCCATGAGGTCATCCGAATACAACACGTCCACAACACGCTAAAGTGGACTTCAATAAAAGAATATATCGGAGGTTAAGCGTTACCTGAGGAGTTTCGAAGACGGATTTGTGCACCGTTGAGATGCGACGGGTGATTTCAAAATGCTGTGGCCAATTTTCCCTCAAATCCTGCAAGATCTCGGGGGACAACTGTCTATCGTTTCGCTTGTTGAGTGCCCGATGAGCAAAGTTTAGATATCTGCCGCGGGATTCCTGGACCGGAATTAGTTCTCGTTGAGAGAATGCTTCCATTGCGCACGTGTTCTCCGACGATAAAATGTTGGCTTAAAGACTTGGATATGATGGCCACCGCCATCGAATCAAGCGTCTCAAACAACAGCTGAATTTCATGATGGTCTGCGCGTTTGGGGAAGGACGTAGGAAAGGTGGGAATTTTGGTATTCACGACGACCGGCTGATAGATTAGATCGAATCTCCGGTCCACGGTGATCGGCGAAGCGGTCGTGAACTTCTGGAACGTCAGGTTTCGAAACTTGCACAGCGCCAAACCGGAAGAATCCATAATCAAGACATCGTAGGATCGGGATTCTTTGAAATTTTGAGTAACGCAGAACCAAGATAAGTAAGGCCAACAAAATATTACCTGGGGTCCATTGGCGAAGGCTAACGTGAGAGAACCAATTTCCAGCGCCATATTTGCGGCGATAGAGGATGAAGTGCTCAAGCCGGGATGGAAGATACGTAATATCCTTGGAATATTCCTTGGAAACGTCGGTGTGGAGTAAGAGATGAAGGCACGCATTCATAATCGCCGGATGGAACACGTATCCGGCGGAGCTGAGCAAGCCGGGATATGAGCACAGCAGAAGGAACAAATGGGGCACGCACAGTTCGTCTGTGGTAGGACCTTGGATCTCCGCGATTGCTTCTAAGGGCACGCCGTGACATCTCACGATTCGCTGAAATCGAGGGCCGTAAGACACAAGCGGCTCGAGTGACGAATAAAAGTCTACCCAATGCATCAGGTGGATTCCCCTGCTGCAACTAGGCTGAGTAGCGCACCATGAAAGTCCAACGAAGGAAGGCGCTTGAAAATGCTTTCGCAATCCATTACTGGGGGCATTTTGCTCGGTGTTGAGCTATCCATAAACCCGCGGGCATGCTCCCGTTTTTGGGACGCCTGCTACAATCGAATCCAATTAATCCGAGCCGGACATACGCGAAAGTCACGGACCGTGATAGTATTAAGGGACCAACTTACATCCAGGCTCTGAAGCCTGATTTCGAGGGGCGAAGCCGAGGCAAGGGATAGAATTGAAAGGAATTCGACGTCCCACAGGAAATTCGCCCCCGATTCCAGAAGCTAAGTTGGGTTTTATGAGCAATCATCCATCGCGCTAGCTCACGCACCAATTCAACGAATCCTGTCGACGCAAGGATTGGCTCTCCTGCAGGGAGAACAGAATTAGTTTACGATTGGACACGAAGAAGTTCACTCACCGTTGATAACGTGTTCCGCGAGGTCCGGATGGCTGGTCTTGTTGATTCGGAGGCTCGAGGTCGAAAGGGGACCGTTGTTTTCCGCTGTGGATTGAATGCGGAACAGCAATTTTGGGGGCGGGGTGGTGCGGACAGCAAGTGGGTGTTCAATAAGTTTCGATTTAAAGGCGGAAGGGCCATAGAGACGACTGAGATCGAGCGAATTCACTCCAAGAAGCGAGAGGTGCCCAAGAGTATCCAAGAAAAACTCTGGCTCGGTGGAAGCCGCTGAGGGTCCCTTCTTTGCTGAAACCCGGCGCATGGGGCACAGTACCCGGCTTTCTAGCACTCCCTGTGCCAAAATGGACGAGGATAATACCGCATGACAAGAGATCTCCAGAAAGACAGGAGAAGATGGGAGTGAATCGGAGATGGCTTTGCTGAATAGCACAGCGTTTCTGCAGTTATCCCAGAAATATTCGGTGGTGAAGACCTCGACGAACTGATCCTCGCGGGAGGTCGAATGAACTGGGATGTGGGGAGCATGAATCCCAGGATAGCGGGCGAATATATTTTCCATCTTCGCGATGTAATCCACCTTGATAGTATCCATGAATGAGGAGTGACAGGGGACCATCGTACGAATCCGCTGCGCGAATATGTCTTCGTGTTTCGCTAAAGCGACGATCTTGTCGAGAAGAGGAGTGTTTCCCGAGACGGTGATGGAATTTTGGCTGTTAAAGCACGAAATCTCCAAGATCCCTGCCTCGTCAGCAGTTGCGCGTGTAATGAGCTGCAATGCACGCTCGACGTTACATGCCACCATCGCCATCCCGACTCCATCACCCTCCGCACGCGACATGGCTTCTCCCCGCGCGATCGCGATCTCCATGGCCATAGCCTTGGAACCCGCGCCAGACGCATACAAAATGGCCGTCTCGCCGGCCGAGTGCCCCATCATTACATCGGGGACAATACCAAGCGATTGCAAGAGGTCAAATAACGCCATCTGAACCATCGCGATAGCACTGAGGGTAATGGTGACGGGCCATCCGAAGTCCGAGAGAGTGATCCTCGGAGCGCTTCTGGAAGGGCCAAAAAGACCAGTTGATTCGATTAGGGAAACACCTCTGACGCGACGGTAGACGTCGTCCAAGTCAAGGATAGTGTTGCGGAAAACAGGATATTCCCCAAATAATTGACGCCCCATCTCGAGATGTTGGGGCCCTTGCCCACTGAAGACGAAGGCGAGAGGGAAGGTTTTCCGCGGAACGAGAACGGCGGGTGCAATGGGTGTACGCGGCGAAGCAGGGATGGTGAAGTACTTCCTCCAAGGAAGCTGGCGGGCCTGTCGGGAGAGGGTGACAGCGCACTCGCGGAGGATCTTGGGATCGTCAGAACCCATTTGTGAGACGCCCATGGAGATTTTCTCGACCGCATTCGAGGATAAGCCCCCGACCAGGAATAAAATCGGGGTGGTTGAGAACTCGGTCATCATTTGGCTGGGAGTTGGAGGCGCTTGCAGCACCACGTGGCCTATAGCGCCGCCCACCCCAAAGCTCGATAAAGAGATGATCGATCTTCCAGAGGGAGAACGGCAGCCAAGCGGAGTCGGCATGACCGGTACGGCAATCTGGAAGGCGTCCCAATCGATGCTGCGAGTCGGATTGGAAAAGTTGACAGTGGGCGGGATGATGCCGTGCTCAAAAATCAAGCAGGCCTTGACGAGGGATGCGAAAAAGGCTACGATTTCTAGATGGCTAACGAAGACCTCAAGGTCAATTGTGCACGAGAAGGAATCGCCCATAAAGTGCGTACCCAATATTGCCTTTCACCGTTCCAAAAAGGGCGGGCCTGTCAATCGCGAAGATTTCGCCAGCGGCGTTTGTCTCTATCGGGTCTCCCACTGGTGTCCCTGATGAAAATGCCGCCGGTTAGTACGTCTTTGGAAATTTGAGGATAGTGCCTACCTGTGCCGTGTAACTCGACATAATCAGCATCCCTAGGATTCAAATTCGCTCTTTTGTATGCATCATGGATGCATTGTTGTTGGATAAGGCCGTTGGGGACGTTGAGTGGCATCCCCGATCCGCTGGCATTAATGGCAGACCCTAGGACCTGTCGTAAGAGAGTTAGTCGGTGATACACCGCTGGTAAAATTGCGACTTACCACAGAATAAATGTGGTCATGATCCCTGATTGCGTCTTTCAGCGGTTTGAGGACGACGACGACAGCGCCTTCCCCTCGTGCGAACCTGGAGACGACGGAGACAGTCAGCTATTTTGATCCGAAGTGATCCGAAGAACGAACCCGCCGGCCGCCGCATCGAACGGTCGACAAATCCCGTCCGACGCAAGGAAGCCGCCTTGCACGTAAGTCGTCCACTCGAATTGGCTGCAATTTTTTTCTGGATAAGCTCGGGTGTCCATTTTGTCCATTTGGAAGGCGGACTTACTCTCGATTTATTTGGGCCGCACCAACGAGCGCAGCGACGCAATCTCCCTTCTCTATTGCGCCGATGGCAAGATGGAGGGCGGTAAGCGAAGAGCTGCACGCCGTGTCGACGTGTATGGATGGCCCAGTGAGGTCGAGGGCATAAGAGATCCGATTTGCCATTGAATACGACGTCCATGAGAAGCTCCCCTCGGCGTCGATGTCATTCTAGAAAATTGTCAGGAGAAGCGAGGTAGACCGGATCAAACAAGAATCGCTCGCCTGTCCCCGGAGGCCTCCATTCCCACTCATGAAACACCCAACGTTACGGCCGCGCGACTCGATCCCGGAGTCTAGGAGCGCTTGGAAGGACAAGTCTAACAAACGTCTTGCGCTAAAAGGAATAACCCGGGCATCTCGGGCGCTGATCCCGAGGGAGATGTTGTCGAAGCCTGTCGCATTCTTGAGAAAAGCGCCTTGTTCCGGAAGTTTGACTTTCGACCTGGTGTCCTCATTACGAGGCGTCCGCGACAGTATGTTATCTACGTACTGGGTGAATTCTGGAACTACATTCTCCAGTGGTTCGTGTGCTTTCCTGCCGTTTACAAGGAAGTCCCAGAACGATGCGTAGTCCAAGTCCGACGAGGATGTCGTACCCGATGGGAGTTGCGCAGCGAGTCCCACCTGTGGGCGCATGAGCTGGGGGCTGAACTCTCGGAGGCGACTCACAATAGCGATTCCGTCAGGTTCCATGGTCGTGGTCATGGTTTCTCTGGGAGGTTGCTCTGCATCGTCCGCCAGTTCAGTTCGCTTTATGTACGGCTGGCCACATTCCTTCGGCTGGATCAGCCACCGTGTTCAATGCTGCTAAAGGTACGCCCTAGCGCAAGAACACTGAATGCGGGCGTTAAATTTTGGGTGTGCGAGCGGAAGAAGGGAAGAATCTGATGGTGGGATTCCTTGATAACGGGGATTAGCCATGCTAGAGAAGAGCGATTAGGCCAGGGCCGTGTGGGGCGGCGACTCGAATTGTATGTCTCGTAGATACATCTGGCGTGAGATCCTAAGAATGCGCTAGGACTGATGTTATCGTCCTTTTCGACGATTAGAATACGTGGGTGGCACAAGGCACATTCCAAAGTGCAGATTTGGAAGCAATCGACTCCGGTGGTAAGATAGCGCCGTGCAAGCAGCTGCAAGGCCAGACCCCTCCTAGAGCTCTACGCAGGATGAGTGGTTGGGCCCTGAGCGATGCATCGGAGATGGGGTTTGGTTAGCGCCCGGAAGGGACCAGGAGTATGATTGGCCGCCATTGAGTCAAGATAGTGGCCGAATCGAAGCCCAAGGGAGACAGAAGAGACGGGAACATGAGTTCGCCGACGCATCGCTAGGGTCTGGCCAACGGAGTCCAGCGCGCTCGATGTTATCTAGCGCCGCCGATAACGAATTGCTGGCGATGGATGGCGGCGATCGACAGTGAGATTTGCAGAGTACGAATGACCAGCCTGGGATAGAGGTACATTACGATTAAGGGGATTCCAGTGCGGACTTTCTCATTGGCATACGTTTTAGAAGATCCGGCTCATGGTAGGCTGAGATGTAAGGGGCGACTAGGCGTCCTTCGTAGACAGATAGATGGCGGAGAGGAAGAATAAAAGCCAAAGCGTGTACACGGTAAGCGTCTCGGCCGGAGCATTACATCGTAAAGGATCCCGGTGCTAGACTCGTAACCAGTCTGCCTACAAGTAGCAAAAATGTGGCAAGCACTTTGCCGTAGGCAGACTGGTGCAACTCGGGATTTGTGATTGAGCTGTGCCCGGAGTTTGAATTTTTGGGTGATGCCGATCACACCATCACGGTGGCTGGGCACTTGCCATCAATTCCCTTGTAACTTCGACTGTTCTTTACGCACCCCCCGCGGAGCTACCGGAAATTCTGAGGAGACAGAAGTCAAGAGAGATGGAATCGAAAAGAGAGTTCTCTTGTAATTCTGCACAAACGACTCAAATTGAGCCCGGGGCGGCAGCGGGGAGAAATTTTCAAACTCCGTGCGCAGCTCGATTGTTGATTCCGAGTTGTACCAGTCTGCCTACGGCAAAGTGCTTGCCACATTTTTGCTACTTGTAGGCAGACTGGTTACGAGTCTATCCCGGTGCGTTTGAGTCATGGACGAATATGTTGCCTATAGGGCCTGTGGCATGTAGAAACAGGAGGCTGAAAAAGCGGCCAAGCTGAAGACCGTAAGATGGCTGGAATTCGCAAGGGAACTCGCGGTGAGGAAACAAGGACTTGGAGGAAAAAATGTGGGAAAAATCATCGACAGTGTGGGATGATGATCTTTGATCGTATTGATGTCTATTGATGTCCCGCCATTTCCGGCGCATCAAAATCGACGTTACTTCCTCCCGACACATCCGAGCCTTGGGCTGCGGACCCGACAGTCGATCTGGAGTTTCGGAGTATCCGAAAAGGCCATGCATGAGGACAGCGGTTTACAAAGGGAAGCAAAAAGGACGCCGGACGGCCAGTTGGCAGTCAGTGGCACCAGTCATGGTAAGAAATTGAAGAAATAACAAGTTCCGCGACCGAAAATTTGAATATAAATCCAATTATCAATCGGATGCCGCCGACAACTTTTGGGCCTGGTTCTCCGAGTTCCTCCATTGTCCAATTGGGAAATGCCGTTGTGCGCAATTTCTTTCTGCACCCACAACATGGCTGACCCAGAGAAAGGCAAAGCACCTCCTATAAAACGTACCGTATCCGTCTTAAATTCGACGCAACGGTAATCTGAGGTCTGCACAGATTCTCCACTGGCAAGCGTTGAAGTCGCGGCAGCCCCGCTCTGGGCGATATACAGTGATAAACCCCCTAACGATACATCATCAGCGAGCGAAATACTAGCTTGTTTGGATACTTAGAGGTCACCTCCTGCTCCGAATTTTTGTGAGGTGAATGTGCTCGTTACAAAATTCCCATCCGCAAAAGGAATTGAGTAAAAGGTCCCTGTGGCGCGCTCACGATTAAATTATGTTTGCACCGTTATTTACCACAATTTTCTGTTTCAAATCGCAGGAGCCCGATCAGTCATAACAGACCCGCTGCCTCCGCCGTGAGTAGAGGAGGGGTTTTTTTGATGACCCCGATTAAGAATATCAACATCATGGATGACGCCCAATCGATTATTGTGTAGTGTTTCGCTCTCCCGTGATTTGGCCTAATTTGGCCTTCCAGATAAGTCGCCCTCGTTCTCCACCAAATCAAGACGGAATCACACAGTTCTTTGTGCCAAGTGGTAGCCCGGAAGTCGCTCTACAATCCCATAGGAAGAAACCCACCAACCTATCGATATATCGCCCAGAAGACAGCCGCTTTCGCTGAGCGTTTTGCTAGGGGGTTTGTCACTGTATGTATCGGAAGCAGAGAAGTACGACAAGGCTCTTGTGGAGAGAGGGAAACAAATAAGAGACTGAACTGGGGTCGTGGGATGAGGTGGTGGACACGCCATTACATCTCGGATAAGCTATTTTATCATCAGTTTTATGCAGGAACTATGGCTGTGCTGTAAAATAATTATTTTGGAACAACCATGATTTGCGCCGAAAAACTTGAAAAAGTGACCACCTTTCATCCATCCCGGAAAAAGGAACAGGCTGAGACCGGAGCTAGACCGTGCTGGGTCTGAGAGTCCATTCGGGAAATGGCCATACCGGCAACCGGGAACCAGCGGCACCGGCGGCATCTCTGATCGATCACTGATGACTTCCTGGGGTCTGGCAGACTAGATTAGCCAAATTGGGTTTAGATCCAGTTCCACATAGGGGCAATGATTATGCAATGTGCGTGTACTCCGGAGAACTGGATATAGTCTCTGCGGGACCACACCCTCACAGAACAGATCATTGTCATGAGGTACTGCTTCTGTACTCATCAATCAGGGGTGATCCTCAAAGGACGGAAGTTGCCCTTATGTATTTACCACCAAGTATCATGTTCCTTGGTAGACAGGGTGGGATGAATGATAAACTTGGCGGCCAATAAAAAATGAATCTCTCACAGCACCCTAATAAGAGAAGGCACTCCCTGCCGACTTTCATCACTGAAGAGATGTCTCCCCCGCCTGCGCAAATTCGCTTCGACCACGTGGTCACATGTTTAAATGCCGCTCTTCCCACCATGAAGGTGCTTTCAGAAAGTCTCAAGACACCATTCTCGGAGCCCATATCGAACACAATACAGTCGCTGTTGACTGCTGCCCAGGTATAGCCCCCCCAGGGAATCTCTCTGTGTTGAACCTCACAGAGGGTCATAGACTGTCAAAAAGAACAAAGACACATGTGCACAAATGCTAGAGAAGATACACACCCTGCTCTATGCCATAATTCACATTCACATGGCCTCCGATACCGGGGCTGAACTACCTCCGGACACATCCAATAATTTGGGGAAATTAACGGAGAAAGTTTCTTCATATCCACCGTTATTACTTCTGACCCTGGCATAGGACACTGCACAAGATTCATACCTTTTTTGAAGCACAGCAGGAGAAAAGCAGGATTAGGCAATTCTTCCGTCAAGGTGAAATGAACACTTTATTCAAGGCCTGTGAGCTGGGACTGGAGCAAGCACTTGAGGTGTTCAAGGTACATTGATTGTGAATATTGTCAATTCGTTTTTCATCAAAGATAAATGCTGGCAGATTGGCGGGATTGGCATTTTAGAACAGGTCACAGACATGCAGAAATATGCAGATGAAACCCACCAGAAAGTGTTGGAGCTGCTTTCAGCTTATTCGGATGGACAGCATTCTGACAGAGAGTCCTTTGTGAGTAGTTCAAAATCACTAACAATCTGTGAATGTCATCTTTTTTGTCCACATAGATCAGCAGCATTTTTTCCACTCACTCGAACAGATTTGTTTGTCCTCCAACTTCTCCTGAATATATTTCAAATGTTCTTCAGCTCAAGCTCACTGTCTTTATTGCCCTCCGCACCCAAGATATTCCATGGCCGAGACAATGAAGTTTCAGCTATCATGCAAACCATTGAGAAGAAAGCACCACGGGTAGCCATATTAGGAGCTGGTGGAATGGGCAAAACGAGCCTGGCACGCACTATTCTCCATCATCCCGAAATCCATACCAAATACCAACAACATCGGATTTTTGTGGCCTGTGACACAGTGTCTAACACTGTTGAACTTGCGGCCCTAATAGCATCACATCTAGGTGTCAAGTCGGGCAAGAATCTCACTCACCCAGTTATCCACCATTTCGCCAGTGGCCCACCAACATTCCTGATTTTGGACAATTTGGAGACAGTCTGGGAACCAACAGAGTTACGCGAGGAACTTGAAAAGTTCTTGTGCTTGCTGACAGATATTGATCATTTGGCACTGCTTGTAAGTGCGGCCCAAGCACCAATATTCCTAAGATAACGGTTCTTAGATCACAATGAGGGGGGCAGAAAGGCCATCCAATGTCCGGTGGACTCATCCATTCCTGGGACCATTGGGGCCTCTGCCAAGAGAAGCTGCACGCAAAACCGTCGTTGACATCGTAGATGACGGCTTTTCTACTGAGGACATTGACAAAATCCTTGGTCTTGTGGATCACATGCCTCTAGCAATTGACCTCATAGCCCATTTGGTTGACTATGAAGGCCTTACTAGTGTATTGAATCGTTGGGAGAAAGAAAGAACTTCACTCCTCTCGGAGGGCCATGACAAGGGATCAAACTTGGACTTGTCAATTTCATTGTCACTTGAAAGCCCTCGAGTGACATCCCTGCCACATGCCCCCCATCTCTTGAGCCTGCTCTCGATACTTCCAGACGGGATTTCAGATGCCGACCTTCTCCAGAGCAAGCTACCCCTTGATAATATACTTGCCTGCAGAGCTGCATTACTTCGTACCTCACTGGCATATCTTGATGACCAGAAACGGCTGAAAGTATTAGCACCAATACAGCAATATATCCAGAAAATACACCCCCCCATGCCACATATTGTGCAAACCATTCTTGACCACTTTCACAAACTTATCGAGATTTACGCGGAATATGACGGGACTGATCCAGGGTCTGGAATAGTCACTCGGATAACAGCAAACTTCATAAACATCCAGAACATCCTAGAAAACCACATCCAGAATCTGCTGGTCCACCATTTGGATGATTCCAGTGGCATGGTCAATGTCATACACTGCATATGCGAGTTTGATGTTTTCAGTAGGCGGACTCGACATGAGCGGAGTACTTTGATCCACCAAATTCCCGATCTCCTGTCTCACCTCAAGGACCCTCCACTTCAGGTGTACTTCATCACTCACCTCTTTTCCGGGCACACATACCATCGAATTCCCAATGCAGACCAAGTAGTGGACAAGGCTTTAGACTTTTTACACAGTGTGATGATTCAGATCTGAAATGTAGGTTTAATATGACATATTTATTGCTGCTGTATACTGAAGAGGTCCTCTGCCCACTAGGCAGATTTTACAATGTTATGGCCGAATATTACCGGATCCAGAAGAATATTTCTAGAGCCATGAACTTTGCTCAGACTGGACTGGAGTTATCCATTTCAACTGGGAACACCAGGAGACAGTGTCAGCTCTTGATTGAATTGGCATGGATCAAGTGGCGAACTGGCGACCACTCATCAGCGCAGAGGCATGCATGTGAGTCACAGAGAGTGGCCAAGGTTTCTGCAAATTTGTACAGGGAAGCTCAGGCCTTGCGAATTGAATCCCTCTGCTTCCGATCTCTGGGTAGCTACCAGCAGAGCAGCTCCCTGCTGAGAAGGGCAAGAGATCTGGTTAAGCTTTGTAGTCTGTCCGGAGGATCACTAGATCATGCTATCATGACTTCGCAGGCAGAGGTCCACCGGTTGAAATCTGAATATATGGAGGCCCATGATCTTCACACCCAAATCCTACGCAACACCTTTGTCAAGCAAGACCCGTACATCTGTGCCCTCACCTTGATGAACACTGCCCAGATTAATATCGAAATCGGAACATCTTTGGATAAGGTGCAAGAGCATCTTCGAACAGCAGAATCACTCCTCAGCACGGGGGGACACTCAGCTGCAATGGTTTACTGCCATCTCACCCGTGCAGCTCTTGACTTGAGAGAATCCGAGTTCCAAGCAGCCAAGAGTGTATTTCATGGGTATGCAACATCAACCTGGGGGAAAGATATGGAAGCCATGGCCTACTGTTTAGCCAAACTTGGTGACATTCAGCAATGGGGTCCTGTAGCTCAGCTCTCATCCACTTGGACAATTATATTCTTGGTCCACAGTCTAAAGTTTAAGCAGCGGCTCGGAGTCCATATGGCACTCCAGTTCCTCGGAGATGTGTACCTGGCAGAAAACGATCAGGAAACAGCATTCAGCCTTTTTAGTGTTGCTCTGCAAGGATTTACACAGATGGATGTCCACCGGAGCAAAGCGGAATGCATGCTCCGACTGGGTGATATTTCAAAGCAGAGCGGAGACACAGCAAAGGCAACAGAGCTGTGGGATGCAGCAATTCCATTGTTCCAACGTTCATCACAGGCTAAACAAATTGCTTGTGTTAATGAGAGACTTACAGGCATCAGCTCCCAGATCAGTCTACATTCACCAGAGGTCCAACAAGGTTGAATGGCCAACAGATGAAAAGAGTAAATCTGGTTACGGTAAATGAAAGAAAAACCCCGCTGTTTATTCCGAGTCATTGTAATGTTGAATAGTGGTCACCCTTTGTCTGCCTTACCATTATGGTTTTAGTATCTGACAGAAATTTATAATTTATTTGAACCGAGGTGGGCTGACATAGAATTGACTCTGTTTTCACGGAATGGAAATCAATGTCCACGGAATTTACTGGCACCCTGACTCGCCTGCGGAAGATCATGCAGGGATTAGATAATTGGAACTTGTTGCGACTGAGATCAGACATGGGCGACGGGAAGCCACAGGCGGGAAAGAAATAAGCGCAAGTGGGCATGTCGAAATGCAGGATCCGAAACTGGATTCATCAATATGGTCATCCAGGGAGCATGACAGGCAAGTTCTAGGCGGGCTGCTGAGCAAACCACATTCGGGACAATTAAAACTAACAACAACCAAGTCAGCGCAGACGCAATTGAACCGTGCAGGTTCACCGGGAGGCAAAGAAGAGGCTGAACCGGAGTTGTGGGATAAGGTCGCGGCGGACGCGGCAGTACATCTCGGATAGGCCATTCTATGCAGAAACTGCCATGAATACTTGCACTGTGTCGTTTAATTGGCAAAGGTGGGCAAATGATTGATTCTTAGAAATTATTCGTATCCGCGGGATTTTGGTTTTAAACAATCGAGGGCCAGCTGATGGGAACCCCGCGGAAACGCGTTGCACTTATTTGGCTCTCAAATTGGACGCGTCGATGCACGTGAGCCGAGACTGCGTCCCCGATCTTCTCCGCATCCCCCATTTTGTCCATATGCGCAAACAGATTGTTCAGGATATGTTAGACAGAATCCATTGTCCGCCTTTCTTTTTTGTCTGCCTGAATTCCACAAGCTCTCTCTCGTATCGACCTTTTTTTCTAAAAAATGAAATTTAAGAACAGACATGAATTGTTAGATGCCATTCTCTTTGGTGTACCACAGTCACCCTTGTCACTTCTTTTTCCGTACTGAACAAAAATTTAGGCGTCGAAGGTCTTCCGATACACATTGTCCTATATCCAAGTCCTAATAAACAAGCTATGCTCCAATCACAGGCCACCTAGACGAATAATCCACCGAGTTGATCCCAATCTGTATCCCAGTAAGATACCAGTGTCGGGATTCTCAAGTACCACCTCACCTTTGTTGTTAGATTCCCCGGGGCCCCAACTTTGTAGTCTAAGTTAAATCCCGTCATCAATGAAAGACTCGGAAGGGTAGACAAGGTAGTTCTGGCCGTCATCGTCCAGGAATGTATCTATGCCGCCGGGTCCAAGAACCTATGATTTGCGTCAGTAGCGCCTAGTCCCTCGGAACGCCGACTCACAGAATCGTGGTTCCCGAGGATCAACCCACCTCCACTCTCGAGAGCGCCGAGACCACCTGGGCCGACGTAGCCGCCATCATACCTGGATCAGGACGAGTAAACCCTTGCAGCTCCGGTGATAAAAGGGCACATATACAGTCGACCGTGCCACCCGGGTCTCGTAAGTCTGGTCGTCCTTGTTCCACGACGTGAAGAGATACCACTGCCCCTGGTACGCATAGACAACAGGCGCCTCCTCCGCAGTGGAATTGCCGGTGGTACGGGCGGCTAAACTGTCGTAGGTGGTTGATACTGGGAGCATCGTCGTGAGATTGAGTTGGACTCTGTCGGCCGATCACCAGACCGACGAGACTCGTTGCGATGATAGGCACCCCTTGATGCCCGACCAATACGATCCAAAGACGACTCAGTAACCATACTAAGTTTGAACAATCAAATGCCGTTGCAACTTGAATCAGTGTTTAAACAGTGTTCAGTTTAATCCAGGCACGCCAGTGCCCAATACTGACATTAATGCATACTTCAGATTAATCAGTGTTGTTATTGAACTCAGATTAGTTAATCAGTGTTTAGAATAATTAGTGGTGAGAATGACTGAACGCAGATTAATCAGTGTTCAGATTCTGCAATAAATTTGAGATATATATGTGACAAAGAACGGTGACATCAGGATTCGAACCGGACGGGTCCAAACACAGTCACAATTGGGACGAAGGTTACAACCACTTCCCCACCAGACCTTTGGTTTGGATAATGCCCGATGTAATACTACCTACCTAGCCGGCAGCCCACACTGTTGATACGGCACGCGCATCTATTTAACCGACCAAACAAGATCACGAGACGTGGTTCGTCTTACTTCTGCTCAGTGTTGGCTTTAAGGGTTAAGCCTTAAGTTAAGTTAAGGCTTAATATGCCCTTAATATTAGCCCTTAACAAAAATCTGAGCGACTCTTAGGTCTTAATTAAGGCCTTAATGTTCCTATCATTTTCTCCAACCTGACGATGTGGAGGCAATCTGGACGTACATCCCAGGTGCTGATGGTGTATGGCTCCTTTGAGGTCTTGCTATTCACCCACCATGTCTTTTATTTATTTTCCGGGGCGAGGGATAGTAAATTCTACTGCCTTTTGCAGTATGGGCTCAAGAGTTCAGCCTTGAATAAGTATGTTAGGATGACCGAGAATGAAGGGTCGGGTGATGATTACGGGGACTGGGCGCCGGCCCCCCATAGCCCTTGATTATTTTTTGCGGCAATCCTTAACTTAAGGCCTTAATATACCCTTAATATTAAGGCCAAATTAAGGTCTTAGGCCTTAAGAACAGAAAGCACCCTTATTAACCCCTTAAGGCACAACACTGCTTGAAGTTCTGCTTCCTACAGTCTGCCCTCTATGTCCGAAACTTGTGAATGCATCGTGTTTGGCAAGTAGGCTCAGGCCACCTTTGAGTCTGCCCTCTCTTCTGGCCACTCATCCGCACTGGAGGGATTTCAGTGGACACTACAATTGAAGTCGAGGCCCAGTGTTCTGCTTGCCCAGCGGCAAAGTAGGGCCTTGCATACCTCCTGGACTCTTCATCTATGGTTAAACGAGGACAAACTATTTATCAGACCAATGTCTTTCCTCCCATCCTTCATATCTCGTCCACAAATCCCGAGCCACCTCCGATTACCAGTCTAGTCCTCGAAAAGATTACTTACACCCACCATGCCCTCATACTTCACTTCGGAACTTTGTTCTTTATCGTGTGTCACCGATTCACTGTACCAGTTACAGTTTATATAGCTTCAGTATTTGACACACCCTTCTGTTCAGTTCTATGCTCGAAAGCACTGGGAAAGCTCTATCAAGAATGTCAGCAAATTGGTATGAGTTTCTCCAATGTAGCCCAAATTGCTGACGCTCCGAGCTGTACTTTAGGTTCGGAAATTTAGCATTGGCGCGGCCTTTTTCTTTACATCACATGTGCTAGTTTTTCCGTCAATTGATCTTGTCTTCCAAGTGAGCATAGCTTTGTATCTTTCCGAGATTTGCTGAATAATTTTAGCCTATCTGCCACTGATCTCACTGACTTCTCTATTCCTCCAAGTGTACATACTTCGACGCATGCCTATCTAGCCCTTGTCATTGGCTGAATTGAAGGAATTCTCCTCAAGCCTAGTTTCACTCGTGCATGTGATGCTATCCGTGCTTCCAACACTGTATTTTATGGTATTGGTGTCTACACACTATCATGGAACTTGTTTTTATGGCTGGTAGGTCATTCTTTTTTTGCGCTCTGAATGATCTTCATGCAGCTTCAAGGACTCTCTCCCTTCCTCACCTTATATGAGGTCTTCAGTAACCCCTCCCATGCAGCTCGGTTTCTTACGGCCTTTTACTCCTACATGCCTGGAGCAAACAGGATTTATGGTGCGCTCTATTTTGCACTCTATTTTGCCTTGACTATATACAGGCTCAATATCAACCGTTCGTTAACAAGATGCTCCTCGTTCATATGCGACTGTTGTGGTTTCATCCCCATGTAGCCACATCTCCATCCTCCTCCCTCCTCTGTCGTGCTTCACATGTGTTGTAGTACCCCATTAGTCCATCCTGTTTTACCAGTCCCGGAACTGTGCATAACTACGCAACAACTACGCAAACTACGGCGCAGGGCCCCGCAGGAGCCCGCACACATCCCATTCTGTCAACGTCCCGTCGGAACTCTGCAGCTCGACATCGGGTTCGCTGGTGTTCCGTGTCTCTGAATCACAGTGGCTCCGCGCTTGTACCGAAATCCTCCGCTTTCATTTGCGTGTCTTGCTTCATCCCTGCTCACTTACTCATCCTGTCCAATTGTGCCCAGTTTTCAACTTCAAATGACCACTGACCGTGTGAAATCAACCAAGCCTGAAATTCAGAATCGCCACAGTAACTATTCCCATGCAATACCAAGGTTCGCATGGTGCCCATGTTTCTTAACGCCATATTCAGCCAAAATCAACTTCCACGGTGTCAACTCCTCTCCGATACAACAGCGACCGGATAAAACTCATTTTGTATATGTTAGAATTATTTCGCAGTCAGCGCGCTTCAACTGCCGGAGCGAAGCAAAGGCATGCTTTGTTTTCATTCGTGGTTTAGGTCATTGCTCTAGCCTTGTATCCATGACGGGATTTTGGCCCCCCACAATGGAACAAAGGCTCCGCTATCCAAACTGGATGTATGTTTGGGCCAAGGAGCACACCTCTATGCCTCTTCGCATGGCACAACTTATTGATGAGTGCCACGTGCACCATCTTCATTCTCCTCTTGGTCTAAGCCATTCTCATTGATGTGTTCTAAGTTAAAGTTGAACGCACTTTCCGAGCACAAAGTGCTCTTGGTTAGGGAGTCTGAAACCACCCTCTACAATGTTTTTGAGCCAACCTTCGTTGCCTCTGAAGTACAAGCTGTGGTGCGGAAGTTAACCTTGATCATCTCATTTTGTTGGTTTACTCAGTATTTAACACTGTTGAGATCAAAAACTGAACCTTGTTTTGAGCATCTGCTCAGGAGTCAGGACATTTCATTCACATTGAATGTCACTCAACTACAGCTGATCATTTCGAGCTGAACTGACTTGTGTTAAAATCCCCTTGCTCAATCACTAATTAGATGTGTTCAAGCTTCTGTTCACCATGTTAAACACTGTTGCTTAATCACTGATTAGCTGTGTTCAAGCTTCATCTGCTATGCAAGTTGTCACTGTTCATCCCTGATTAATCATGAACTGATGTTCACACAGCAGTGTTCGAGTTGTAGTGGCACATGTATAAATAGGCACAGGTACAGCCTGGTTTCCGATAAACCGAAGCCGAGCAAGGGCTATTGCACTTGATGTGTTGTTCTAAAAAGGTACTGTTGGGAAGTAGTTAATGTGGTGCGCCACCGTATGTTTATCAAGACGTCATGGGTTCGATCTCGCCTCTGAGTATTCTTTTGCTCTAATCAACTCAGATTTAATCTAATTAATCCGTTTAATCTGAACATCGTTCAATGCCGATTAATCCGAGTTGCAGCAATATCCGTGTGTTGCGCCCTGCACTGGAGTGGATTAAACTGAACACTGTTTAAACAGTGATTAACGTTCCAACGCCATTTGATTGTTCAAACTTCGTATAGATTTATGACGACTTAAGGTACAGGGTCTGTGAGATGTTCAGAGCGCTGCATAGAACGAAACGGCACGGCCTACCAAGGCCTACAAAAGTGACAATCAGGGAGGATTCGGGACAGGACCGTTGAAACACGTACCTGGGATCAATTGCCTGCAGCGAAGAGCATCAGCGAAATAATGGTGCTGTGATGCGAAATCCGTCTCATATTGAAATCATGAGCGGTCGAAGTCTGCACCACAGACCTCCGTTTGTCCAGGAACCTTCGCAGATTGTCAAATGAGTATGAACACAACGGAAAAAGATCGACACACCTCCAGCCCCTGTCGTTGAAGATGCATAGAAGATGGCCGACTACGTATTCGTTCCAGTCGGCTCCAAGGAAGATGTACTGGAAGGAAACCCACGAACATTGCGTGAGCCCAACGATGATGCAGCGTAGAACAGCTGAACAGCGTCAGCAGAATTAGACTCTGTGCGGATGGCGACACACATGGAATTTCCCGTCGATGACCTGGCAGTCGGGTGCCCATAGCTTGCCATTCGAGACGCCGGTGAAGGTATCCGTCCCAGGGGCGCAATTGGGCCATACAGTCCCGATCTTCGACCAGGCCACCAGGTCCTTCGACGTGTAGATCGGAATACCGACCCCGCCAGCTGAGGGTCCGTCATTTCGGAGTAATAAGAGCGCTTACTGAAGATGTAATACAACCCCGAGAGCTTGCACAGCGTCGGGCTGCCACTGACTGGAGTGGCGAGACTTCCGGTCATTGGCCGCGGATTCGGTGTGCTATAGCACAGTGAAGCGACCGACAAGAGAGCTGAGATGAAAACAAGGGCGAGCATGGTCCTCGATGGTGATAGTCATTAGCTTCGGGTGATAAAGCTCTTTCGAACCCCAAGTCATATGATTCAGAGTAGGGATATCGATGATAGCATCCGACAGGCTGGGGAGGAATGTTGTGGATGATGTGCTACTGAGTTATTCGTTGGACAAAAACTTCGAGGGCAGTCGCTGCGCAGTTGATTCCATGTGCATCCTGGAACATAGAATGCCCAGGGGAAATAACATCAGCGCGACCTTGCTAGATTGGCCGGAAAGGGGTGAACAAGAACTAACCAAAACGGAATAAATGCATAATTTTGGCGCCAGATCGTTGCCAGGATTCGTTTCTTGTCGATCCCGCTAATCTTGGGAAGGCCTTTGACCTCCACGCGTGGCATAAAGATGTAGCCTTCCCAGTCTTCCACGCTTCTCGTCCTTGAACGACATTGGGGGCGGGAGCAGTCAAGGAGCAATGAGAGAGTGAGTCTGACACCACATAGTTTGCCTGATGTAATGAGGGCTGCCTCGGGTTCGAGTCCCGACTATGTATTTTCTTTTAAAGTGCGGCTGTGCAGCACATCAACAGCATTACAATATACCTGAGAACTAACTCTAACTCTAACCCTAACCTGTAACTTTAACCACTAACCAGCCGCTGCAAGGCACACCAGCATTACATTACTGTATCAATGTGCTGTGTCTGCCAATGGTATGGGGCCTGAAATTTCGACGGACCCATAAAGAAAAAAGGAGCGCAAAATTCTGGCGAAAAATAAAGAAAATCAGATGTGGGATTCGAACCGACAATCTCTTATAAATTATGTCATATAGACAAGGACATTATAACCACGAGGGCAAGAGATTGTGATGAGGGCATGCTCTTGGGGGACCTAGTGGTGGCGGCCTGGTCCTGGCCAAAAACTTAAGCAAATTTCCCTTCTAGGAAATGTCATAGTGGGGGAGGCGTGGCTAGAGAGTTGGTAGTCCGTTTTTAAGTGATGGGTCCCGATTGGGGTTGAGCCTTATTACATAATCACGTTTTGAGGCCCTTGCCCCCGCTCTTAAATCTTGGGAATATTCACGTCGTAAAGGAACAGATGTTTAATGTGTGCCCAAATATTTCCATATTTTTGCGATGCCATGGGACAAAGCTATTGACGAGTCAAATTGATAGGTTTTGGCCCGTTGATGTCCCATCACATTGAAGGATGAGCCCCTGCACTCATTCAAGCGCCATTCAACAAATTTTAAAGAGACAGGTCATTTCTAATATACTCCGAATTTTAGTTCCACCCCAAGAAACTAGAGAAAGAGGTGCCACATAGCAAAAACGGCACCAGGGCAGCTAAGCAAAGATTATGTAACAAGGGCCAACCCCAATCGGGACCCATCACTTAATAACAGACTTCAACACATCGAGGTACGAGATCATACTGTGTTGAGGTCTGGCTCTGAGAGACTAGAGAGTCGGGATCACGATTCGATCACAATATATGTTTGCCACTGTTGATGCGCCGAACGGCCCGAGTCGGCATCTCTCATCTGCCTTCTCTTCAACTTCTCCTCAAAATCACATACTGTCGGCGCCCCAACAACGTCCTCGAAGGCTCCCTTGTGAGCGCTGGATACCGCTCTACGTATCATAATGCCGAGATGTACATAGTCTCTCTGTTATATCCGTGCACTTGGGCTTGGATACCCCCGATCACACTCCGGTCACATTTCGGTCACACTCCGCTTCCGGTCCTCCAAGATCTTCGGAGTTCTGTCGCATATCGGGTTTTCACGCAATGAAGGATTACTGAGCGTTTCCCGTCTATTGCTTCATCTTCTGTCCTCCCCTTCCGTCCTCCGAATTTCGGACCTTCGGACCGGTTCGGAGCTGGCTCCGATGGTCTCGGACCATCGGGCCTATTACTCTATCACATATTACTAAGTGTTTTCCCATTTATCCGTTTATCCGATCTTCCCAACTTCTCGTTTATTGTCTTGTCTTACTCAGCTAACTTCTGTGTCCATATATGGACTCTCGCTTATTGTTATGTTTCTGGTCACGTTACATTACCTTATTTAGGTTAACAATAACGGACTTAGTATAAATACACTTCAATATCCTCATGTACTTTAGCTGTAAAATTAACGTTGTTTCCATGTTTCCTCTCATGGACTAAGACCACTTCACTATCTTGTCTTTGGCTCGACTTCGGAGTTGCACCAAACCTCCGGACGTCCTCTTCATCCTCTGTCTTGACTTCCACTCCATCTCCGACCTCCGACCTCCGACCTCCGGACCTCCGGTTCCCACGCTCCTCCGATCCTCATCCATCTTCCCCGGATCGTATCTGCGGACCTTCCGTTTGCTTCCGGAGTTCTTCCGGGAGCAGGGCTCCGACCGGATCACCATTTTCGGAGTAGCCCCTATTGGCTTGGCTATATGCCATGGAGTATCTGTCCCTCTGTTTGTCTCGGCTTGGATGCCAGACTGTCGCACACCCTTCTGAGCTGTGGTGCTTGCGAGAATAGCCGACATCTTTGGACTCTGGTCCCGTTCTGGTCTCCGGTTTTTGGACTTGTGCCGGACCGGACCCCTGCGGGCTCCGGTCCTTCCTCCCTCTGACTCAGGATATAACACTCTCGCAGCCTTCAACACGGTAATGATCTCGTAAGGTAGCCCCCATCCACCCTCGACGAACATCACGTGGTCTTTGTGACAACTTCCTCTCTTGGACGATTCCCGTAGATAATTCTGTAGAATAATTGCTTGACCACATTCGGCCAAATCCTTCGACCAGATTCTAGATATGGGCCTGATAATCGTTCCCAATCGAAGATACATAGTTTGAATCCCTGATTTGGGCCTGGAATTAGCAAATCTGTCAAGAAATTGGGCCAAATCAGATGCCACGCTGGAAATCATCGCTAGCACACCGTAAGCACAAGTACCCCTGCTATTTATGCGACAGTACACTGTTTCTGACAACTATGCTGACCTAAATTCAAACTCTCAGATATGTCAACCATTGTTATTGGTTCGGGGATGCATCCCTCAACCACAAGCTAACTGGACCGCAGGCTGCATGGGCTGCAAGGAGATACCACGGCCATAGAACATACCCCGAGTCCATTTTGGAAGAGCTCGATGCTGCGGGGTTCCACTAATAGCTGGTTTCTTGCATAAATTTGTAATCATTGCTTAATTGACTAGTGTAGAGAGGCCAAAGAGCCATAATTATTTTATGTACACCTACTTTGAATGTATATGCGTAATCTGGTCAGGTGGATTTGCCCCGGAAGCCCTCGTTGTTTCAAAATAAAATGTTTTGTCTGTCGAAACCCAAAACGGAAGTGTGACCGTAACAACACGTGATGTTCGTCGAGGGTGGATGGGGGCTACCTTACCTCGATCGTGTTGAAGTCTGTTATTAAGTGATGGGTCCCGATTGGGGTTGGCCCTTGTTACATAATCTTCGCTTAGCTGCCCTGGTGTCGTTTTCACTGTGCGGCACCTCTTTCTCTGGTTTATTGGGGTGGAGCTCAACTTTAGAGCATATTAGAGACTATCTGCCTCTTCAGAATTTTTTGAATGATGCTTGAATGAGTGCAGGAGCTCATCCTTCAATGTGATGGGACATCAATGTGCCAAAAACCCATCAATTTGACTTGTTCATAGCTTCGTCCCATGGTACTGAAACAAAATGGAAATATTTGGGCAGACACAAAATATCTGTGACTTTACAATGTAGATATATCCAAGGTTCAAGAGTTGAGGCAAGGGCCTCAAAACATGATTATGTAATAAGGTTCTACCCCAATCGGGCACCTGACCTTAAAAACGGACTAAGATGTATAGGCTACGTACGGCCAAGAGGGTCTTGATCTGAAGATCTTGACCAACGTTCCCACGGGGTACCCTACCCCCCGAATAAGGAAAGTGTTTGGTGTGTACAAATATCGGCAGCATCTGGCCATCAGCAGGCCATCACCGCACCACCACCACGACGCGTCGCGTCTCCAAACGGCGCGACGCAAAGCTCCCTCATTTCTCATCGTCGCTTCCTCAAAATTTCTCGTGCCGCAGATAGTACGCGTGTTGTGACATTGCTCGATAAACCCAGTATTTCGCAGTCAAACACTATTTCCGAGGATGTATTTACAGAATAAATTCATGTAGTGGATTGAAGACACAACAGCTACTTGAGAATATAAGTATGCATTCTCTAGGAGAGCTAATTGGCCGCAATTTCTTCCCTACTAGTAGCACCGAGCAGCCGACCGGTGCCGAATTGGCGCGAGATGATCGGAGATCACGAATCTTTTGACATCAGAGGACAGGATCTTCCGATCACTCACCTCTTGCGTACGGCTACTACTAAGTATTCGAGTACAGTCCTTAACCATGCAGCGAAACACCATGCCGTTCACCACCGTAAAGGTTCCCAGCGGGCCCAAATTTTTGCGACATTTCTCTCCTCCCTCTGAAACTCCAATTCACAAAAGGGTTTGTGAAATGAGCTTCTGTGGCACCCAATCTATTTAGGTTTTTTGCCGAATGCTTTTGCCGCCATTTTCCAGATCTCAACCCTCACAATAAACACACACCCTGCACATCACTTTGAGATGAATCGACATATACTAGGGGTTTTTGAGGTCGTAGATTACGAATATGGACATTCCGTGTGCCAAAGGTGCATAAATAAGTTTGATCCTCATGTCTCTTGGTGTTTCGCTTCCACGTTATTTGCGCAAATTTGGGCTCCCGGGAAGATTACATCCGTTCGCCCGCATGACAGCACCGATTCTCATGAAACCTTATACTAGCGGGTAGCCTGGAAGCCGCCGCACAGGTCTCCAAAAGAAAATATGTTGATTGAATGAATATTGAATCTGCAATAGCCCACGCTGCTAGAGTGTTTCGCTTCACGGTTAAATACTGTATTTAATTTCGACGTGCTTCAAATTGCTTAATCCAGGTGCCACTGGCTGTGTTTATTGCGGCGCTCCCGGACTGCGCGTTTGGGGGTGCATCAATCTGGAAATGTGCGCTCCCTGGTCTTCGACTGCTGCATTTGTTTCTTCGCGTCATCTTCCAACTGGAACAAAGCTTGCTAGACCTGGCCGCGAATCTCGCCTTGCCAGAATGTTCAGCGCTTCAAGAGTAGTTTCTCGGGTCTGTGGGGAAAATGTATGAGGATGCCTTGACCGCTGTCTAAGACCTGAATCGAATACGCGTTCGTCGATCCCCGCTATATTCGGAAATCTCGGCCACAACGGCGACAACTGGGGCTCAGAGATGACTATTCCTAGGAAACAAGTACATCTATGCGCGCCATTCAACGAGCCGAATGTCGGGGCGTCCTTCATCTACCCCTTTGGAACGTTATATTCTTACTAACTTCAGTGCGTATGTCAGCGCTTACCACATGTGATCAAGTGCGCTGAATCATCTGCATATAGGGTAGCCCGCATGGAGTAACTCGCTGTTCTGAGTTGTGCGAGGTTCGAGCATCCCTGTACCGCAGGCCTGCCCTATAAAATGAGGAGAGCTGACCGCCAGCACTATCACCCATTCCCACCACCAAACAGTCTTATATCTAAATGTCTCTACCAACCTTCTCGTTCTCAACCACCGCCGACGAGGTTGCCACCGCCTTTGCGGCCGAAATCCAAGGCAAAAACGGTCAGCAATATGTCCCTCGGAATACTCATCGTTCCTGAAATTTCGCAGTCCTTGTTACGGGGACGTCCATCAACGGCATTGGCTTCGAGGCAGCGCGTGTCATCGCAAAGCATGCGCGGCTCGTCATCATAACGGGATACAACTTGGAGCGGTATGCGGTATCTGTGCCCGATTTGAGCAGTCTTTCTGAGGATTCCGCGTGTAGGCTCAAGCTCTCGGAAGAGGCGATCAAGAAGGACGTACCGACAGCCAATATCCGCCCGCTCGTCCTCGATCTCTCGTCTCTCGCCGCCGTGCGCAAGGCGGCAGCGGAAATAAATGCGTATCCCGAGGCCCTACATGTCTGTGCATTTCGGCTTACATTTGCGTGTTTATTCTTCAACGCGCTATTCTCCAGGTCGTCGTCCACAACGCGGCCGCAAGCTTCGGGCCGCTCAAGCTCACCGTCGATAATCTGGAGCTGCAGATGGCGACAGACCACATTGGACCGTTCCTCTTGACGAAATTGATTGCGCCGAAGATACTCGCCGCGGGCACGGCGAGCTATGTCCCGCGCGTGGTGTATGTGTCGAGCAGCGTGCACACGTCCGGCACCGGTGTGGACTTCGCCACCGTCGGCCACCCGGACGCGGAGAAGTACCAGAGCACCGACGCGTATGCCCAGGCGAAGAGCGCGAATTGCCTGACGGCCATCGCGCTGTCGAGCCGCTCGAAGGGAAAGATCAATGCGTACAGTCTCCACCCCGGACGTACGTCTCTAAACCTTCTCTTGAATATCATGCTAAATTTCCCGTCGCAGTTATCTTCACCAACATCGCTTTGAAGGAGGAGGCAATGCCTGTCATGAAGGCGTTCGGTGCGCTCGATGATCCCTTTCACTCCTCTTCTGTTGACATCGTGCCATTGCAATAGGGGTTCTCGACGCGGAAGGGAACGCCATCCCAGGCCTCCCGTGGAAGTCTATCCCTCAGGGTGCGGCAACGTAAGATCGCCAACTTGAAATTGGTTGTTATTTCTGATAAAATGCCCCTTTCTTTTACCCTCAGCACTGTCGCCGCGGCGTTCGACACTAGGCTGAACGGTCGGTCCATTAACGATGCAATGTGGCGCACCGTGAGCTCATCGTAATGTTCATTGCAGACAAACCTGGCGCGTATCTCTCCGATGGAACCGAGGCCAACAAGGAGCGGGCGGAGCACAGTTCCGATCCGGTGAGCCCTATGACGACGTCCTCATTCCAAAATTTAACCTGGATAAACTTAGGCCAATGCTGAGAAATTATGGACCGTCACTGAGGAGGTCATAGGCGAAAAGTTTACGTTCTAGTAAGGACTTGGTGCTCAGACGATACAATCCGAAGAGTTTACACATATCGAGTTTGATTAGACAATAGAAAGTGCATTTTTTCCGCAGGGCATTTCCCGGCGCTGCTGAGCGCAATGATACATTCCCGGTTCTGGCATGGCTATGCGATGGAATCTCAAACCAAAGGGCCGAATCCGGAGGCGTCTGAGTCAGTTGAAGGCGGCAATCCCGAAGAGTGGATTCCTTGGTTGGACAATCCCCACGCTAGGGGCAAACTTGAAATCGCAGGTACCTCCAGAGTTTATCAAGGCTATCATAGTGGCGGCGTCCGATGACCATGCTACTTTGGCCCGCGTGCGGAAGATTTTGCAGGGATTGGATAAGACTGTACGATCTTGGTACGATCTTACCTCGAAGATAAATTCTCGCATCAGTCGGCCTGAGATGGCGGCACTGCATCACTTATGCCAGTGGATCGGAGATTTAGGGCCTGTATCGGGTGCACAGAAATTCTCCAGAATTTTTCCTAGAATCTTACGTCTACAGATTTTGTCCCCAAACCATCCTAGAATTGTTAATGCACCCATTCTACAAACAGTTGAGCACCGGGGGTGGCAGAAAAAAATTGGTGTAAAATTTCTTCAAGATTCTGGCATGGTCCATCGGATTCTCAGGTGAACTCTAGAATGTGTTGAATAGTTTGAATTCATGCCTTTCCTTCCACTTCGTCGCACCCATATTTGATGAAACACATATATTTCCCATTCTAGGATGGTTTAGGGATGAATCGTGTGAGAAAAGAACCCATACTTAGCCGAGATTCTATCAGATTCTGGGGAAATTTTCTAATGCACCCGATCAGGCCCTTACTCGTTTCCTCCGGATTTCTTCGTCTAAGATTGCAGGGGTTCGAGCCAGGATTTCCCAGTGATTCGCAGACAGTGCAGCGTGTATCTGTTAGGCTCGAGGAAAGAAACAGCGCCGTCTTGGCGCCGTCGCGAGCTTGGTTGCGAGTGCAGAAAGATGGCACTGCTTACTAAGCATTCCACTCGTTTACATACGACCGATTCGTACAGCTCTCGGGTGTCCTCGCCGCCCCTCCGCCCCAGTACGCACGCCCGAGTCGAGCGCCGCCACGCGCGTCGGCGTCGAAGGCACTGAGGAAGAGCATCACCTGCGTGAAGAAGAGGAGTCCTAGCAGGCTCGGAGTTGCACTCGGGAGACACGCACCCATGGTCTAAGCCCTCGCCCCCCGTGCTCCTCGCGCTCGCCCCGCCGTCGCCAACTGACTCACGGCGCCGACCACCTTAAGCATCCCCTACTGCTGCTCCTCCTCGTCTTCTACCTCCAACCACTCATCGAGGATGTGTTCTATTCCACACATTTACCTCCCCTCACACGCCGCAGTCCCCTGGCGCCTCTACCACGCCGCGCGCCTCGTCTGCCTCGCCACGAGCACCTCCTTATCCACCACCCGCCCCCTTCGCCCCTGGCCGCGGACGTAAAGGCGCTAACGGAGCAGCTGGCGCGGCTGGGCCGCTGTACGGCTTCGTCGGGGACGCGCTGGGGGCGGTCGAGAGGGGTCTGCGGCGCCTGGAGCGCAGGGTAGGGAAGTTGCGGGCGGCGGCGTTCTCCCTATCGGTGAAGGACACGAAGGAGTTATCGACTTCGGGTCGGGAATTAGCGACTTCGGCGGCGTCGTCGGCGTAGGACAACCTGGACAAGGGGAAGAATAGGGCCGCGACGAACAGCAACACCATCTTCGTCCCCGTGTCCGCGCCCAAACCCAAATTCAAATCCAAACCCAAATCCAAACCCACCCCGCCCTCCCTCCCCGCGTGGCTCGCGCCCCTCTCCCTTCCATTTCCCCGCGGTACCGCCCTCGACCCGATCCCCAAGGAGGGGAACGGGTGCGCCTGTATCTCCTCCGCGTCCCCGCACGTGCAGCGCAAGCACACGTACGCAGCAGTCGCACCGCAGCGAAACCGCCCGCACTCGCGTTGGTGCGTGGGTTATGCTGGGGCCTGTGCAGGGGGGCGTAGCGGTATGCGTCTCCGTCTGCATGTGCGGTGTTCTCGTCGACTGCACTTGTCTGCTTGCCCTCGTCTGTCGTGGTCCGGCCTCCTTGCCGGCCGTCTTGCCCCTCTCTCCGTCCGCCCAACCGGTCCCGGATTCGGCCCACCCCCGTCGCTCGTCTCTTCTCTGGTCTCAGCCTCCCACTATCGTACCCTCCCCTTGCCTCATCGTACCCTCGGATCCTCAAATCCTCCCTCAAGTCGTCTCCTGATAACATGACACATCGTCCCTGATTATCCTCCCTCTGGTCTACCGTCTTATCGTCTCCTCCCCTCCTCTGGTCTCCTCATCGTAACATAGCATAGCATAGCATCCGCCTGCCTCGCGCCAGTGTATCCTGTATCATGCATCCCCGTGCACCCGTACCCGTGTGCCGTACTCGCATTCCTTTCAATCCTGTTTCGAGTCGAGAGCGGGCGAGACGGATTTCGTCCGCCCAATAAGGAAAGAGGAGGCGGTGCCGGCGTTTGGGATTGCGCCTGGCGGGCGCCTACCGGTTCGTCCTCCTTTTTCGCCTTCTTTTCTCCAGTCCCTGGCTGAATTCCTGGGGTACTGGTTACTGGTCTCGTCGTCCGCGCACGCGCCGCACCCATGTACACTGTAGGGCTGAACTTGAAATTGGCGGGTTTGCTGGCGCTCAACGTCTCGCGTCCCTCCTTTGAATTTCACCAGCTTGAGCTTGAGCTTTTCTGGCGGGCTAGGATTCTCCGTGGGCTGATCTGTCTAGTCTCGGACTATTCGAAAACTGATAGCTACAAGTTCTACTTACGCCCGCGGGATCGTGTCTATCGCGTTCTCGCGCTGCCAACGCTATCCGCCTACCGGCTGCTGGCCAGGTCGTACCCGTCTTGCCTGTCGGCTACGGTGCTGCTGCAACTCCCAGTACCTGCCCCCCCTAGTTTGGATACGCCGGTTTTCAAGCCGAAACGCATCGCCCAAACGCATTCCAGGCTCAGGTGACAAATCAAACCAGCACATTCATATTCATATTTCCCTCCCGCGTCGGATGAACTGCGCTCAGCTACATTGATTCAACGGTTCCGAGTCAACCCACTTGCCCCCTTTCAACATCCCATGCATATCAGGAACTGGACGTCCCGCGTCCATATCCGCGTACCCTGCAATCGCCTCCTGTTGTTGACCTCGCACTGTAGCGGGTTCATTCATTACAGACACAATGGCCTGCGTGGGTGTTCTCTGGGATTACGGGAAGTTTGGGGTAATGTGTAGGCGTAAGCTGGTCCTGGATTATCTCCGAATCTGCCAGTGTACCGGACGTTTCATTCAATGCGCCCGTGGAACCATCTCACCCTCGCCCGTCGTGCGGGATTGATTGCGTATAAATTTGAACGCGTCGAAAATCTGACGGCGTGCATGTGTGGACCTCGACTCGTTTGCTATTGAGCGAGAACGCAGCTCCTCGATGGATTGGGGTGTTCAATATGGTTACAGTCGACGGTTGTTATTGTATGCTCAGCCTGGCAGTGGGCTCCTCAATTCTTACTAGTAAATTCCCACTTGGCCGAGGCGTCGGTGGATCGCCAGTGGATCTGGTGACTGTCGATATTCAGACAACTAGTGAGGTCGGCGTAGACGATTAGGGTGTCTTGGAACAAAGATCCGAAATTCAAATTCTCGGTGCCCTGTCTAAATGCCGATGTCCAGTGGTGTTCCGCCAAAATATAGTTCCACGCACCTGGACAACATGTCCAGCCAGCGAAATCCTCACAAGACAATACACTTCCGCCTCTTCCGCCTCCTGCCCTCCTCCCGCAGCCCCCCATCCTGGCCCCTCGCCCCTCGCTCCTCGGCCCTCGCCCTTCGCACCGCCCTCACCACATCCGCAAACGCCCTCCCCACATTCGCCCCCGTCTTCGCAGACGTCTCCACAAAGAACGCGCACCCAATTTCCCTCGCCAGCCGCGCCCCCTCCTCCGCCGGCACCTCGCGCTCGGCGGCGCGGTCGCACTGCGTCCCGATAAGCACGAGGAGCGGCGTCCCCGCGCCCTCGCCCGCTCCACCCGCCGCGTTGAGTCTCACCTGGACGGCACGCTCGTGGTACCTCTCGAGCGCCTCGAACGTGAACCGCCAGGCGATAGAGTACACGAGCACGACTGCGGCGCAGGTGCTGCGCCCGTCAGCGGTGCTGTTCGGTACTAGGGAGGGCACGCACTGCAGGGCGGGGTGCGGGACTGTCTCTTCGAACGCTGAGTTGAAGGTGAGTGATCGACTGAATGGGGACGGGAGAGGGAGGGTCGCACTCCCGAGGCTGGGGAGCAGTAGCTCCAGGCGACACGGCCGATCGTCCACGACGAGCTCCTTCCTCCAGTATCTCTCTATAGTTGGATCGTATACCTGCGGAGCGGCTCAGATACTTCTGTATCTCGATGGAAAATCGAGCAGTACATCTTAACGACCATCCACGGTGAGTCAGGAGATTACACCTCCAATGGAAATAGCGACTCACCGATGAACACATCATCGATAACCTGAACGCTGTGAACTCGAGATCGAAGGGAGGAGGAGCGGACTTATACCTGAGTGGCTAACGCGACTTTCCCACCGTGGTTTTCGCCGAGGAAGCCTATTATGCATTCGTCCGTTGGTTCTGTGGCACTCATGTCGGTGGGAAGAAGAAGAGAGGGGTGCTGTGTTCCATCTCATCACGAAGTCTGTTGATCATCAACTCGGCCGGCGGCGGTGCTGGCGCCCCCAGAGCGCCCGTAGGAAAGAGGGGGCACAGCAACAGCGGGGAATAGGTAGTGGATTTCGAACGAGAAATTGGACGTCCAAGACTCCAAGAGAAGATCGATATTTGTTCCTCGGACGGGTTTTTATCGGCTTCCATTCCATGCATGTTCACTAACCCACTGACAATTCAACCACCACTGCCGACCATAGAGCAACGGGTACAGATTCGTCAAGCCGGTCCCAACAAAGCCATTTGTACGATCCTATCCCCCACCATCGCCTCATTCGACCAACTCCTAGTCAAGTCAAACTCCATTGTCCTGCACTCGCTTCAATCGCAGCCGCCACTTGGTGGCCCGCATTCGAGTCGGCGGTCGGTGATTCCGCGGCATCCGGTCCAGAATACTGCAAGGTACCTCCGACTGGTCTGGCTTTCACCTCGGGTGCGAATATTGCGGAATTTGATTCGAGGGCCTACGTTTCGACTTGTCCACCAGCGCTTACTGCGCTCGGTTTCAGGTCGACTTGCCCGCCACTCTGGTCCGATATCGACGCGTCCGCAGCATCGTTTTCGGGTTCCCGTTTTTCTCTCCCGTCTGTAGGGTGCTGTAAATTGGCTGCAGCCCCCGCAACATCTTCCGCACGCGGACCAAGGTAGCATGGTCGTCGGACGCCGCCACTAGGCCTTGATAAACTCTGAAGGTCCCTGCGATTTTCCCTCTAGCGTGGGGATTTTCCAACCAAGAAATCCACTCTTCGGGGTTGTCGCCTTCAACCCACTCAGACACCTCTGGATTCGGCCCTTCGGTTTGACAGTCCAGAACCGGGAATGTATCATTGCGCTTAGCAGCGCCGGGAAACGCCCTGCGGAAGAAATGTACTGTATATTGTCCAATCCAACTCGATATGTGTAAACTCTTCGGTTTCTATTGTTTGAGCACCAAGTCCTTACTAGAACGTGAAAGTTTCGCCTATGACCTCCTCAGTGACGGTCCACAATTTCTCAGCATTAGCCTAAGTTTATCCAGGTTAAATTTTGGAATGAGGACGTCGTCATAGGGCTCACCGGATCGGAACTGTGGTCCGCCCGCTCCTTGTTGGCCTCGGTGCCATCGGAGAGATACGCGCCAGGTTTGTCTGCAATGAAAATGATGATGAGCTCAAGGTGCGCCATGTTGCGTTGTGGACCGACCGTTAAGCCTGGTATCGAATGCCGCGGCAACGGTGCTGAGGGAGGAAAGATTACATTCAATGGACAAAGAATAAACAACTTGAAGCTGGTTGATCTTACGTCGCCGCACCCTGAGGGATGGACTTCCACGGTAGTCCTGGGATGGCGTTCCCTTCCGCGTCGAGAACCCCTATTGCGACAGTATGTCAAGAAAAGAGGAGTAAAGGGGACCACCGAGCGCACCGAACGCCTGCATGTCGGGAATCGCCTCCTCTTTCACAGCGATGTTGGTGAAGATAACTGCGACGGTAAATGTAGCATGATGTTCAGGAGGAGGAGGCTATTTTAGGGACGTACGCCCAGGGTGCGCGCTGTAAGCATTGATCTTTCCCCTCCGAACGGTTTGACAGCGCAATGGCCATCAGGCAATTCGCGCTCTTGGCCTGCGCATACGCGTCGCGGCTCTGGTACTTCTCCGCGTCCGGGTGGCCGACGGTGGCGAAGTTCACGCCGGTGCCGGACGCGTGCGCGCTGCTCGACACATACACCACGCGCGGGACATAGCTCGCCGTGCCCGCGGCGAGTATCTTCGGCGCAATCAATTTCGTCAAGAGGAACGGTCCAATGTGGTCTGTCGCCATCTGCCGCTCTAGATTGTCAACGGTGAGCTTGAGCGGCCCGAAGCTCGCGGCCGCGTTGTGAAACACGACCTGGAGAATAGCGCGTTGAAGTATACACGCAAATAGAGGCAGAGATGCACAGACATGGATGGCCTCGGGATATCCGTTTATTTCTGCTGCCGCCTTGCGCACGGCAGCGAGAGACGAGAGATCGAGGACGAGCGGGCGGATGTTGGCTGTCGTTACGTCCTTCTTGATCGCCTCTTCCGAGAGCTTGAGCCTACACGCGGAATCCTCAGAAAGACTGCTCAGAATCGGGCGCAGATACCGCATACCGCTCCAAGTTGTAGCCCGTTATGATGACGAGCCGCGCATGCTTTGCGATGACACGCGCTGTCTCGAAGCCAATGCCGTTGATGGACGTCCCCGTAACAAGGACTGGCGAAATCTTAGGAACGATGAATATTCCGATGGATATGCTGCTGACCGTTTTTGCCTTGGATTTCGGCCGCAAAAGCGGTGGCGACCTCGTCGGCGGTGGTTGAGAACGAGAAGGTTGGTAAAGACATTTAGATATAAGACTGTTTGGTGGTAGGAAGAGTGATAATGCTGGCAGTCAACTCTCCGTATTTATAGGGCAGGCCTGTGGTATAGGGATGCTTGAACCTCGCACAACTCAGAACAGCGAGTTACTCCATGCGGGCTACCTAAATGCAGATGATTTAGCACACTTGATAACATGCGGTAAGCGCTGACATACGTACAGCAGTTAGTAAGAATATAATGTTACAAAGGGGTCGAGGAAGGACGCCCCGACATTCGGCTCGCTAAATAGCGCGTATAGATGTACTTGTTTCCGAGGAATAGTCATTTCTGAGAAACAGTTGTGTCATAGTCAGCCCGTTTTGACCGTGATTTCACTCTTCATTGCCGCCGCTATCAGTCTAACAGGACGGCTAAAGCGGGGATGGAAGGACGCGTAGTCGATTCAGGTATTCATTAGACCGATTAATCGTAGATCTCGGCCAGAATTCAAACGCCGGATGTTATGCGTGAGCAAGGGATATTTGAGGCAGGTCTGGAAAGCTTCCTTTGACTGGTTCGAAGACGGACCGAGAGGAAAGCATTCAGCAGTCAGAGTCAGGCAGCGCGCATTTCTCGATTGATGCGCTCTACGAAGCGCGGAGTGCGTGGCATAACCACCGGTGCACTCAGCAGGATAAGCGCGGATAAATATCCGCAGGGTGCATCCCTCGTCAGCACTCGGGAATAAATAACGGTATCCAGCACCAGCCGTCCATTAAGGTCCTTGAGGCATCCCGAGCTGCGCAAGGCTGCACTCTAGCGTGTAATGCTCAGGCCAGGTTGCCAGGAACGTGCCACGCTGCGCCCTGAAGGTGACACGAATTCCTCTAGGTGATTGAATATGCGTCGCTGTTGCCGCTGGTCGAGAGCCAGATATCCTGATTCGGAGAGATACGCAAGAGATCCTCTTTTTATTTTATTTATTTATTTGGACCGTTTCACAGGAGCATCGAATTGAGAAGCTCCGGTTTTTAGCAGGGGGAAGAGCGAGAGAGAGAGATGCGTTTGAGCGCAGGCGGCGCAGCCGCTACTTCGCAGACGGGCGAGGAGCTCGCGGAGGGGGCGGGGCGCGGTGTGGAGGGCGAGGAGGGTGGTGGAGAGCCACGCGCCAGCCGGGGAGGCGAGGAGGAGGGAGAGTTCGAGGGTGCGGAGGGAAGCGGCGGCGGCGGCGTGCGGGAGGCGCGGGCGCACGGCGTGTGAGCGTAGATCTGCGTAGGTATAATTTAAGAGATGAGGAAGAGGTCCTTGAGGAGCTGCACTCTAGAGTCTGATGACGAAGCCAGGAACGTGAGCTGCGCGCGAGTGACTGACTAATCGCTGAGGCGTCACTGTTGTCGCTGGGAGCCGAGAGCGCAGATGCTGAGAGAGATGCGCAAAAGACTCGGAGCGTCAGGATGCGTCTGATCTCGTCTGATGCGTCCTTGATGCGCCCAGATGCGTCCACTTGATTTGATGCCATCATTCCCCCACCACGTCACCACCACAACGGCCGTCACTCGACGCTGGTCGCGACCTCAGGCTTGCTGCGACCGCAATCACTGTTCCCGCCCAGAAGGTCTTCAGCGTTCATGAGCTTTGTGACAAAATTGTCAAGCAGTCTTCCTCCCAAAATGGCCTAAAATCCAAGCGTGTCGGCCCAATCTCAAGTATTTCGTCAAGTCGAAATCGACCCGTGGAAGCACCCTGTCGAATTCGTTCATCACGCGGAATCTGCGCCCGCCGACTGTCCGCCGTACTCACAGCTTCTCCCCACCTCCTACGGCACATCCGTTCTCTCGATCTCCTTGCGCAGTCGCGGATACTGGAGCTGGTGGCGGTTTTCCGGTTCCCGCTCCTGCGGAAGCTTTGGTTGAATTTCCACGACACCATTTGGCCGGATGAGGACGTTGTACGCTGGTCCCGAGGTTTGATTAAGTTGCCCTCGCTCTGCCAGGTGGAATTCTCCAGGTTGGGCCCGGACACGTCCTTGGATTCCTTATTCGAGACTTCACACATGGCTATCATGACAACCGTTTTGTCACCCCAGCTCATGTTCTATGGACAACACCCGAGATGTAGACGCACTCACCTTCCACGCCGTCGGCCCTGCCTCCTCTCTTCCCGCCACATCTCCATGGCACGGTAAACCTCGCGCAGTGGTTCATTTTTCCCTCCTGTCCATTTGATTTCGCGCAGCTGGTCGATGTCGAGGTCACCTTCACGCACAGCACCCCCGCGTTGCTTCAGCTCTTGTCTTCCGCCCGCGTGAGAATATCACGACCGCGGATGACCGGTGGGCTCCATGCCCGACCCGATCCGCTGCCCACTGACGTGCCCGACCTAGATCTCGCCTCAGAGCTCAATCTCTCGGACTTCTCAGCTTTAACGTGCCTCGAGATACCCCGCTCCATGCACGCCGCGATCGCTACTCTGAAGGCCGATAACCGCGTGGAAACGATCACGCCGCGCGCGTCCGTGTCCATCCTTGCATTCGAGCACGGTCGTGCATTTGAGGCAGCTGCGTTTGCCGCATCCGATGTTCTTGTCGCCGACGCGCCCATGCCCGTTCTCCGGCGCGTGGAGGTGCGCATTGGCGGTCCATTCAATTACACCTTCGAGTTTGAACTGGACTCGGTTTTAACGCCCTTTCCGCACCTGGTAGACCGCGGTTTACTCGTGGTGACGGACGACAGATGTGCGTATCCCAGACATATCCTGCTCCGTCCGCTTTAATAGTTTCCCTTCTAACAGTTTACGACCCGATTCTCTGAACGAACCTTTCTGTACTCCGATGATGGCGCGTCTCGCAGAGTCCCACTATCGGTGTTGGTATCGAAGGGATCGGACACAGCTGTGCTTACGTTGCCCCCGGTACACCCATGCGGAAGATGCGATTCTACTGGCAGTACCTCTACGAAGACTCGATAACGGTTACTTTCCCGACGACCGCACTGCAGCCTTGGCATAGCCGGTCTGACTGTATTCCGCCGCTGGTGCTTCAGTTTTCATGGTTATTAGTTATTCTCGA
This sequence comes from Mycena rosella, assembly GCA_029378255.1. Lineage (NCBI taxonomy): Eukaryota > Fungi > Basidiomycota > Agaricomycetes > Agaricales > Mycenaceae > Mycena > Mycena rosella. The sequence continues at coordinate 243,851 of JARKIE010000099.1, forward strand.
GCCCATTTTGCCCGCAGCTGCACTTGGATACTGGTCGCTTCTTGGAGCTCGGAGCTCTGCACAGCTCCGAACCCACAAGTTGAAGACAAACATCTCGACAAGTTAGCGGTACAGCCGAGTTATAAGAACCTTCATAACGCGTGGATCGGCGTGATCTAGAACCATGCTCACCCTCCTTTTCCTCTCAGCTCTCGTCGGTCGCTTCTCTGTGTTAATTCACGGACGATAACCGGAAGTCTCACCACTCCCGTCGGTGGCAGTCCGACGATGTGCAAGCTGTCTGGCTTGTATTACATCTTCAGTATGTACTCTCAATGTTTGAAGGACGTGGTCGCTTGGTCGAGGACCGGATCTGTGTGGCCCAATGGCGCCTCGTGGACGGATACCTTCACCGGCGCTTCGAACGGCAAACTATGGGCACCCGACTGCCGGTCATCAATGGGAAATTCCATGTGTGTCGCTTTCCGCGCAGATTTTGACTTCGCTGACGCTGTTCAACTCTTCTACGCTGCGTCATCGCTGGGCTCACGCAATGTCCGGAGGTTTCCTTTTAGCGCATCGGACTTGGAGCTGACTGGAACGAATACGTAGTCGGCCATCTTCTATACATATTCAACACGGGGGCTGGAGGTGTGTCGATTCTTTTCCGTTGTGTTCATCCTCATTTGACAACCTGTGAAGATTCCTGGACGAACGGAGGTCTGGTGGTGCAGACTTCGACCGTTGATGATTTCAATGTGAGACAGATTTCGCATCACAGGAGGAGGAGGAGGAGGAGGATATATTATACTGGCACGGTCCCACAATTGGAACAGCCAGTTTACTGGTAGACTAACAAGGAACTAGTGCATGGGTGGCTATCCATGCATAGCCCCGAGAAGCCTCCAGAGCACAACATACTACCAAAGGGGGGCGGAAAGCCGGGCTAAGGGTGTGTCTCCCCAGCACGACACGGCAGGACGGTCGGCTAAAACCCAGTGGGAAATGTTGGCGGTTCCCCGCTCAACATCGTAAATCCCCGCCATCCAGGAGACCCACATCCGAAGCCTCGACTCTGCTGTCCCTCTGGCATGCATGCGACTACATAATGTCTACATTACTGACTACGTGTTGCTGAAATTTAGTTGCATATCACAGGAAGAATTCTGGCTGTGTTGGAATAATGCCAGCATCATTGTTCTCAGTCCAGAAGTGCCGTCGTCTTCCGTGGTTTGGCATTTATTAATGCACCCGGAAATTGTCGGGACGATGGGATCAATATGTGATCCTGAAAAGAAACGGCCCGGATTAGTCTGAGTTCTGTGAATGGTCCGTGCGCATTCAGCGATGGTGGCGCATTTTAATTCCAGAATGTTCAGAGCTCTCTTTATAGGACTGGCTGAATGGCTGTGGGCATCTCATTGCAAGGGATTTGCTGGTACCCTTGCAGTGCGACACAAAAGGTAATGAGGGGATTGTTTCGAGCTTCAGGCACATCCGCAGTGTACTTGGATGGTCCCAGTGATTTACAGTAGGCTCAATGGCTGTACATGTATCAATTAATGGGAGCCACAATCCATTTCTCCTTCAAATGAGGTGGATGTCTATTATCCAGAGTGGATGACGCGGGGATTTGGGGTCTTTCGCACTCATCCTCATCTTCACTGGCTGCTACTCGAGGCAACTCCGGTATACCCTGTGCCCCTCAAGGGTGTACAACAAGGGGGAGGTGGTCGTAGCACAGTTTCGTGTTTTCGATGGTTAAAGATGGTGCTCACAATTGTTTCGCTGATGCTCCTCGCCGCAGGAAATTGATCCCAGATACGTGTTTCAACGGTCCTGTCCCGAATCCTCCCTGATTATCACTTGTGTAGTCTAAGCCTTGGTAGGCCGTGCCGTTTCGTTCTATGCAGCGCTCTGAACATCTCACAGACCCTGTACCTTGCCTCGTCTTTGGATCGCATTGGTCGGGCATCAAGGGGTACCTATCATCGCAACAAGTCTCGTCGGTCTGCTGATCGGCCGACAGAGTCCAGCTCAATCCCACGACGATGCTCCCAGTATCAACCACCTACGACAGTTTGGCCGCCCGTACCACCGGCAATTCCACTGCGGAGGAGGCGCCTGTTGTCTATGCGTACCAGGGGCAGTGGTATCTCTTCACGTCGTGGAACAAGGACGACCAGACTTACGAGACCCAGGTGGCACGGTCGACTGTGTATGTGCTCTTTTATCACCTGAGCTGCAAGGGTTTACTCGTCCTGATCCAGGTATAACGGCGGCTACGTCGGCCCAGGTGGTCTCGGCGCTCTCCAGAGTGGAGGTGGGTTGATCCTCGGGAGCCACGATTCTGTGAGTCGTCGTTCCGAGGGACTAGGGCACTACTGACATCAATCATAGGTTCTTGGACCCGGCGGCGCAGATACATTTCTGGACGATTACGGCCAGAATCCCTTGTCTATCGTGAGTACCCTTCCGTTGAATTGAGTCTTTCATTGATGACGGTGACGCGCACGCCGGTGCGCTGACCACGAAAGATGCCCACACAGACGCCGTAACATGATCACGCTGAACACGAATTTTGGCATATCGGCTATGGCCGCCGACCTTGGCTGTGCTCCCGGAAACAAATTAGGACCCGTTTAATTCTGACCACCGCCGCACTTACCCCTGTTGCCGCCCCTGTATTGTTGCGCAGCAACTGAATATTCCCATGCCCCTCAATTTTACCAAAGTTCAACATTTTTCCGGTCTCAGGACATGCTCCGCCGGCCCTGCCAATTTAATCTGTATTTTTCTGGCTTACCCACTCTGTACTATTGCTCATTCCTCACCAATTTCGATCTCATTGTATAAATCTAATTTCTGTTTGCATAGTATTTTATTTATCCCTTTCTGTACCTTCTGTACTATAAAATGTGCGTAGTTTTACCAGCAAAAGAACAGGTTTTTTACCCCATTCCCTTGTGCTCATTGTCCCCGCTTTGCTCTCGCTCTTGCTCTCGTCCTCACCCTCATCCACGTTTACCGCCTCCGCTCCCCTCCCCATCTACGCCTCCATTCGCATCACCGCACAGTTGCCAGTCACGGCGCTGAATGTGGTTGAAACATTCACATTTTTTTAAACCTCCTCCTTGCTGCTTGAAGTCGCTCACCCATTTCAGCTCATGCTCAGCCGATTGGCAGGCGTGTCAACAGGATTCAACTTAGACTACAAAGTTGGGGCCCCGGGGAATTTAACAACGAAGGTGAGGTAGCACTTGAATTCCCACACTGTTATCTTACTTGGATACAAATTGGGATCAACTCGGTGAATTATTCGTCTGGGTAGCCTGTGATTGGATCATAGCTTCGCCGGGATGGCTTGAACCTGTTTATCAGGACTTGGATATATGACAATTTGTATCGGAAGACCTTCGACGCCTAAATTGTTGTTGGGAGTACGGAAAAAAAAGTAAGCGACAAGGGTGACCGGTGGGCACCAAAGAAAATGGCATTTAATCTGTTTTAAAAATATATATTTATATATTTTTACAAAAAAGGTCGATACGAGAGAGAGCCGGTGGACTTCACGCCCAGAAAAAAGAAAGACGGACACTGGATTCTGTCTAACATATCCGGAATAATCTGTTTGCGGATACGGACAAAATCGGGAATGCGGAGAAGATCGGGTACGCAGTCTTGGCTCATGTGCATCGACGCGTCCAATTTGAGAGTCAAACAAGTGCAACGCGTTTCCGCGGGGCTCATGGTTTCCCATCAGCTGACCCTCTATTGTTTAAAACCAAAATCCCGCCGATAAGGATAATGTCTCATAATCAATGATTCGCCCACCCCTGCCAATTCAACCGGCTCAATTGACAGTTCCTGCATAAAATGACCTATCCGAGATGTACTGCCGTGTCCGCCGCCACCTCATCCCACAACTCCGGTTCAGTCTCTTCTTTGCCTCCCTGTACACCTGCACGGTTCAATCGTATCTGCGCTGACTTGGTTGTTTTTAGTGTTAATGTGGTTGCTTGCCCACGGTGCTCAGCAGCCCGCCTGGAACTTGGCTGTCATGCTCCCTGGATGTCCATATTGCTGAATTCAGTTCCGGATCCTGCATTTCGACATGTCCACTTGTGCTTTTTTCTTTCCCGCCTTTGGCTTCCCCATCGCCCATGTCTTATGTCGGTCGCAACAAGTTCCAACTATCCAATTCCTGCATGATCTTCCGCAGGCGAGTCAGGGTTCCAAGAAACTCCGTGGACATTGATTTCCATTCCGTGAAAAGAGTCAATTCTATGTCAGCCCACCTCGGTTCAAATAAATTATAAATTTCTGTCAGATACTAAAATCATAATGGTAAGGCAGATAAAGGGTGACCACTATTCAAAATTACAATGGCTCGGAACAAACAGCGGGGTTTTTTTTTTTCATTTACCATGACCAGATTTACTCTTTTCCATCTATTGGCCCCCATTCAACCTTGTTGGACCTCCGGTGAAGGCGGACTGATCTGGGAGCTGATGCCTGCAAGTCTCTCGTTAACATCCACAATTTGTTTAGCCTGAGATGAACGTTGGAACAATGGAATCGCTGCATCCCACAGCTCTGCTGCCTTTGCAGTGTCTCCGTCCTGCTTTGAGAGATCGCCCAGGCAGACCATGCATTCTGCCCTGCTGCGGTGTACATCCATCCATGTAAATCCTTCCAGAGCAACATTAAGAAGGTTGGCTGCAGTATCGTGATCATCATTGGCCAGGTACACATCTCCGAGGAACTGAAGAGCCATATGGACCTCGAGTCTCTGTTTAAACTTTACACTGTGGACCAAGAATATGACTGTCCAAGTAGATGAGGACTGAGCTGCTGGACCCCATTGCCGTATATCACCAAGTTTTGCTAAACAGTAGCTAGTAGCTTCAATATCTTTCCCCCAAGTGGATGCCATACACTTGCGAAATAGGCTCTTGGCTGCTCGGAAGTCGGCCTCTACCAAACCAAGAGCTGCTCGGAGAATACCACACCAGATGATTGGAGCGGCATGTCCCACGATGCTGAGGAGTGATTCCGCCATGTGAAGACTCCCTTGCACCTTATCCAAAGATGTACCGATTTCAACATCAATCTTGGCAATATTCATCAACGTCACGGCATGTGTATATGGGTCCTGCTCGAAGAAGCTATTGTGGAGGATTTTGGTGTAAATGTCATGGGCCTCCCTATATTCAGATTTCACCCGCTGGACCTCGGCCTGGTCATTCATGATAGCATGATCCAGCCACCCGTCGGACAGACCACATAGTTTGAGCAGGTCTCTTGCCCTTCCAAACAGGTAGCTGCTCTGCTGATAGTTTCCCAGAGATCGGCAGCACAGGGATTCAATTCGCAGGGCCCGGCCTTCCCAGTGCACATTTGCAGAAACCTTGGCCACTCTCTGTGTCTCATATGCATGCCTCTGAGCCGCAGCATAGTCACCAGTGCACCACTTGTTCCAGGCCAATGTAGATAGTAAGTCACACTGTCTCTTGGTGTTGCCAGTTGAGATTGATAGCTCCAGCCCAGTCTGAGCAAAGTTCATGGCTCTAGGAATATTTTCCTGGGCACGATAATATACGGCGATGACATTGTAAAATTGGCCTATTGCGGTGGATTTCCTCAGTATTCAGTATCAAACCAAAAACTCAAAAGTGGGCCTACATTTCAGGTCTGAATCATCAAACTGGGTAAAACTTTCTAAAGATTGCTCCACTAGTTGGTCTGCATTGGGAATGTGGTGGTATAGATAGCCAGCAAACAGACTAGTCACGAAGTAAACCTGGAGTGCTGGGTCTTTAAGGTGAAGCAGCATATTCGGAATTTGGTGAATGAAATGGCTCTGCTCATTTCGAGTCAGCCTGGTAAACCTATCAAACTCGCAGATACAGTGGATCACATCGACCATACCGCTGAAATCAGCTAAATGGTGGACCAGCAGATTCTGCATGTGGTTCTCCAGGATGTGCTGAATATTTATAAAGTTTGCTGTTATCCGAGCTACTATGCCAGACGCTGGCGTAGTCCCAGAATATTCTGCATAGATCTCGATAAATTTGTGAAAATGATCCAGCATGGTTTGTACGATGTGTGGTGCAGGTGGGTGCATTTTCTGCATATATTGCCGGATCGGTGCTAATACTTTCAACCGTTGATGATCATCAAGGTATGCCAGTGAGGTTCGAAGTAATGCAGCCCTGCAGGCAAGCACATTATCAAGGGGCAGCTTGCTTTGGACAAGGTCCGCATTTGAAAGTCCATCCGGAAGGATTGACAGAAGGCTCAACAAATGGGGGGCATGCGGCAAGGACGTCACTCGAGGGCTTTCAAGCGACAGGGAGATTGACAAGTCTAAATTTGATCCCTTGTCATTGCCCTCCGAGAGGAGTGAGGTTTGTTCCTTCTCCCACCGATTCAATACATTATCGAGGCCTTCATAGTCCACCAAATGAGCTATTAGGTCAATTGCCAAGGGCATGTGATCCACGAGGGCGAGGATTTTGTCAATGTCTTCAATAGAAAAACCCTCGTCCACAATGTCAATGACAGTTTTCTGTGCAGCTTCTTGTGTCAGAGGTGCCAATGGTGCCAGGAAAGGATGAGCCCACTGAACATTGGCGGGCCGTTCTGCGCCTCGCATTGTGATCTATGGCCTGTTAGTCAATGGAAATCAGTATATGAGCCTTACTTACAATCAATGCTAAATGATCTATATCTGTAAGCAAGGACAGGAACTGTTCAAGTTCCCCGCGCAACAGTGTTGGTTCCCAGACCGTCTCCAGGTTGTCCAAAATCAGCAATGATGGTGGGCCACCAGTAAAATGACGGATAACTGGCTGAGTGAGGTCCTTCCCCGGCCTCAGCCCTAGGTGTGCCCCAATAAGGGCAGCAAGTTCTAGAGTGTTTGATACTGTGTCACAAGCCACCAAAGCCCGATGCTGTTGGTACCTGGCACAGATCTCAGGGTGATGGACAACAGCTCTGGCTAGGCTTGTCTTTCCCATTCCCCCAGCTCCTAATATTGCTATTCTTGGTGCAGGCTGCCCAAAGGTGTGGATGATAGCTGAAACTTCAGAGTCCCGACCATGGAATATTTTGGGTGCAGATGGCAGCAGTGAAAGTGAACTCGAGCTAGATGACAATCAGGATATACTTGACAGGAATCTGAGGACAAACCGACCTGTTCATGCTTGTGGAAAGCATGCTGCCAATCTACGCAGCTCAAAAAATAAGATTCCCAGGTTAGCAATGATGTGAACCACTCACGAAGGATTCTCTGTCAGAACTCTGTCCATCTGAATTGGCTGAAATCAACTCCAGGACTTTCTGGTGTGCTTCTTCTGCATATTTCTCCATGTCTGCGACCTTCTCCAAAATGCTAATCCCGCCAATCTGCAAGAGTGATGTTTAACTGAGCTCACAATGTTCGCCATCAATGTACCTTGAAGTCCTCAAGTGCTTGGTCAAGTCCCAGATCACAGGCCTTTAACAATATGTTCATTTCACCTTGTCGGAAGAATTGCTTAATCTTGCTTTTCTCCTGCTGTGCTTCAAAAAAGGTGTGGATCTTGTGCAGGGTCCTGTGCAAGGGTCAGAAGCAACAACAGTGGATAGGAAGAAACTTTCTCAGTGAATTTCCCCAGATTGTTGGATACATCCGGTGGTAAGTCAGTCCCAGTATCGGACATGAGGTGGAGATGAATGATGGCATAGAGCAGGGTGTGTATTTTCTCCAGCATTTGTGTACATGTGTCCTTGTTCTTTTTGACAGTCTATGATAATTGTTGAGGTTCAAGATAGAGAGCTTCATCGGGACATAAACCTGGGCAGCAGTCACCAGGGACTGTATCGTGTTGGATATGGGCTCCGAGAAGGGTGTATTTAGACTCTTTGAAAGTGCTTCCATGGTGGGAAGGGCAGTATTCAAGCACGTGAGCATGCAGTCGAACCGAATCTGTGTGGAACCGGAATGGGGAGGCATTCTTGAGTGATGAAAGTCTGGAGGGAACATCTTCTTTTATAACAGTACTGTGTCACTGCATTCAAAGCCTGCCTCGCCACAGCACCGCCTCGCCGGACCGAGCCGCACACATGTGGCGAGGTCACATCAGCCACATGTGGCTAACTCCGTGGAGCCGCCTCCACACAATACACCACCACTAGCCACAACTCCCCACACCTCGGCGGACCTCGCTGGCCTTAACAGGCAGATAGTGTCGGCATTCCTGTGGTCAACATCGAGCGCAGGAGGCGAAGGAAAATGTGTGCGGCTCCTCTGGCGCATCCCTGACGCCAAACTTAGATCGGAAAGGTTAAAAGAGATGGACATTATTAGCATCATGCCAGTAGCTATGGGAACAAGTTGAGGGAGAGAACAGAGGGGCCAGAGGAAAGATAATTGAACAGATAAATGGGGGCCATGAGCGGCAGACAGTGGTCTGGCAGCAATGGTTGTGGCGAGGTCAAAGCGGCGAGCTCGATGCAGTGCTACTAAGCGACGGAAGCAATAGGTAGCAGAAGCTATGCAGATCACGCTAGATCGCCGTGTGGAGCTGCCTCGCCAAGGTCTCGCCCGGACATAGCCGAACCTTGCAGAAGCTCCACAGGGCCTCGGCTAAGGCGGCCTTGAATGCAGTGTGTGACATTCATTGATCATTGGCCACCAATTTTATCTTATTCGTTGTTTGTTGGGCACCACTTTCATCTTTCATGTGATCCTGTTGGACGGGGAAATGATGATCATGTATATTCAGAATTGGTTCTCTCACTCATATGCATCCTACTAAGCCACCCTCAACGACGACAAGATGTGTTGAAGCACTGCTCTTTCAGTGTCGGAAATGGGACTCGTCTTGCTCCAAACATGTGAAGTTTAGCTGAGCAACGAGATAGATGTAGCTGGCGGGGGACAAGGGGCAGCGTATTCCGGGACTACTACATCAGACCAGGGATTGAGATCATCATGCGAGGATCAGTGCTTCTTGAGGCACTGCCTCTCATACAGCCCCGGTGCAGTCGGTCCATAAAGGATGAATCTGCAGAAGAGAAGTACAAGTGAAGGGAGGATTTTGTGAGTAGTTAATCAGCACGCCCTCAAATGGCCAGCAACTTGTGCCATTGTAGGAATGGCCGCGTTGAGGAGCAGAATAGATGCAGAACCCCACGATGATGATCTGTTGGTCTCGCAGAGATCAGGTTTGGTTTTCTTGATTTTCCCAGATACACCTATTGCACGCACATTCCATCATTGCCCCTGTTCCCTGCAGAATTCTTACGGCCGGCCGCGAAACCGCAGACACAGCCTCCAATCGAAACGTCTGACTGCAGCAGAGCCTGATCCTCCTCCGCCCTGTCACGATATCTGAGACCATCTTGATGAGAAGCATCCAAACGGGCTGAAAAAAGTCGGGGCTGAATTCGCGGGCTGTCGCTATTACCGCAAGGGAGCATTGAACCGTGTGACGGCCAAGTTCTCTGCCAGAGGAAAAACTTCTATAGCTGGCCACCGAGCTCTCTGGCGCAGGGTTCAGTCGACTGAACGGAACAATCCCTGAGTGTCCTCCACAATCTGTCGGAACATCTTGCGGGAAGAGAAAAAATGGTCCATCTGAGGGCTGAAACGTACGAGGCTAGATCACTGCTCGATCAGTTTCCCAGACGAGCTGATCCATGCACAGCATCCATATCAACGTACTCTCTGCATCCGTGCCATATAAGTCTGATGCCAGCAAAATCCACCAACACAAAACACGAGTAAGGACGTGCCTCTGCATTCTCCCAAGCTCGGATTAAGTGGCATGGGTTTGGGCATTCGAAATTCATTATCAACTGGGCCGGAAAAAATATGAGCTGTCGGACGTATGGGTTATCAGGGCTACGGGTTATTGGGATGACGACTCACAGAAGGCCTTTTGCATATTGGTAGGTTGAAAACAAAGAACCCATTCAAAGAGAACAATGGTCCTTCACGACAATGCTGGACTGAAAAGGTGACAGTTATTGTAAATATGTCTTGCATATTTTACAGGCATTTTGGCATGGATTTTAGGGTTATCCTTCTTTTGACTGTTGCTTATCACCACCTATGTAGAAGGGAAGAGCCAACTTTCGAGGCAAATGACCGATACAGAGTCGTCCGATGTGGGGCATCAAACAGATGCCGGGATTCGCACAGGAGATTGAGTTTTAACTGGGCTCGAAGTTGACAGATGGCTCGGTATCGGTCAACGAGGGGATCAAACGAGAAAGAAAAGTAACGGGGCTTGCGGCCGACCGCATCTGGAAGTCACAGGGCCGGCTACATGGGTACCTTTCTATGGGGGATTGAGCCGGTATGTACAAGGGGCGAGATAGATTTGGACGTGGTTCCCATGGTGAAGGAGATTTTAGATTGCTTATGAGTGGTGTTAGTTGCCTGTATGATAGTGGCTGAATTTTCCACGGTATTGACTGCGGGCGGCTGTGAATCACGGTGGTTGCGCAGTGAGCTGTGCACCCAGGTGGCGTCGGTTGAAAAAAGACCTACTAGCCTTGAAGAAAGCCAATAATCGCGACGCCCCCGTTTAGAGGTGGCGGAGATCGCAGTACATGTATTTGACAGTTGACGAGAGTCGGTTGATTGGAGGGTCGGTATCAGGGGCGATTCAGAGAAGGCGAGGTCCTCATGATACCGGCACAAGCGTAGTGCAATGATGTGGTAGCGTCCGTGTCCGCCTATGATAACAGCTTGACGAAAATCAACGCAAGCTGCTCGTTCGACGCGAGCCTGGGCCATGGAAATAATTGTTCTGGACTTCTGGGTTTTCAGGTGAATGAAACCGCGGCGCTGCAGTGCTGTTCCTCATCGAGCCTCCCGCGAATTCCACATAATTTGAATGGAGGTTGAAGAGCGCCTCGGTACGGGGTGATTGAATCAGTTCAATTGCGGTTGAAATCTCGAGTGTTCTGCGTCTTTCTGTAGGTGGCAGCGATTCGGAGCGGTGGGGTGCGAGAGACTGTCGGAGTACATGGCACCAAGGAACAGAGCCGCGAGAGAAGCGCATTGTTTGGACCAAGGCCCCCGGGGTGCTAAAACCGACCATCGGCTCAATCCCGTTGATAAATTCCGGGACCAAAATTGTCGGATGAAGGATCGGAGCTGTACCTGTCATTGATTCGAGCGAGGACTTCGGAGGCGGAGAATATACTGGGTCTCAGGGGCGCGCTTCAATGGAAATTAATCTGATAACACTACACTATACTGTGTTGTTTCACGGTTCCAGATCGATTGGGTGTTGGAGCATTGTGGAGGTCCACTCCTAGCAGAAGCCAAGGCAGCGGTGTTCCCTTTCCCAGACAAAGGAGTGCGAAAGTATAACCCAGCGAGAACGACGGGTGTCCAGGACCCTGCTGAGACCGTAGAGAATGATGAGAATCTCAGGCCGGTGGTGGATCTGCAGAATTCGATATGAGAAACAGGGGGCATTCGGATGCCCCGGCACAAATCGCGCCGCGCCAGCTCGAGTTCGAATTCGTAAGGGACCTCCTGGGGCCTCGCGCCGAGGCAGACTGAATGAACATTAGGTTCGAGATCGAACCAGAGCCAGTCGATCCAGCTTGGGCGATTTGCGAGGCGACGGGCGGCGCAGGGTCGTCTCGATGATGCTCGATAATGCGCAGGAGAACATTCATGGCGTTTTATTTCGAATTTTCTTTATTTCGCTGTGTCTAGATGAGGAGCGCGACGGTGGGATAGCTGGCCCAAGGTTCCCTGTATCGGCTGTGTACGTAGGTGTCGAGGTGATAGAACCCTGACTCAAACTCGAGGACATAAGCAGAGGGTTGGACTCGGAGGAGGAAATCCGATAAGATAATAGATTTTGCCCTGACTCGTGTTGAGCTTGACTAGATTCGCAGTCGTAAATCAGTCGGCAGATGGCGGCACTCCGTCTTAGTCTTCCCGGCACGAGCGGAGATCTACTCGTTTCCTCCGGACTCCTTCGTGAAATTTTTGTTTCCCCTGGCATTACATGCATACACATGTCCGTCTGCCGTCAAGCTCCGCTTCCAGTTTATCACTGGCACTTTGGAGTATCAGTCAAGGCTTGAACTCGGACGGCAGGCCTTCGGCATGTCGGAGCTCCCAAGTGCGAGGCGCCGGCCGCCACCGTGGTCCTGTGCCGAACTCGACGCCGGGATCCACATTGCCGGCAGCGCCCTTGCCGTCAATGCCGCCTCTACTCTTGCTCAGAAGAATGACAGACCGCGGCGCTCGGGACCATAAAGCTCTCTTGGACTATGGAATCCTCGGCGGACCGGAGTCCCGCATAAGCCGATTCCTCACCTTATGTGAGATCCCAATTCCAACGGCCGACGATCCATGCACCAAGAGCACATTTCCCGCCTGGTTCATAGTCCCGAGGTTGAAAGTTGAGCTACTACCTCGCACGGAGCGGGTAGTTGGTAGCTGCAGCACGGCAATTTCGTCCCCCGAGGCTGCCGAACGCCGCGCGCCGTCGGATTACGTGCCACAACTTACAAGGCTCTGTGGTATTGCAACTCTCGGCCAGCGATCCCTGATCTCGGAGATCTGAACGTTGAACCGTTCTGGAAAGGGGAACGAGGTGTGCCACTGCTCGGGAGGTACAAATTTTGCCCAGAAACAACGGAGTGGCCAAGGAGTGGCACGGATGCGGCGTGAAATTTGAATCGAAAATTGCGGGGGTTCAAGCCAGAATTTCCCAGTGATTCGCAAACAGTGCAGCGTGCATCGGTTACGCTCGAGGAAAGAAACATCACCGTCTTGGTGCCGTCGCGAGTTTGGTCGCGAGTGCAGAAACATGGCAGCTTACTAAGCATTCCGCGCATCGCTTCTCTTGCGCCGTTCCGCCTCCTGCTTCCTTTCGCTTTCTTCGGTTCGAACTTCGTATCCACCCCGCCGGCCTCAATGACCGGCTCGTCCAGCTCCTGCCTTGCTCCCGGCTGTCCTCGCCGTGCCTCCGTCGGAGTCCGCCACCGAGTACAGCCAGCCACTGCCGTCGCCGGGGAGAGTGGGGAGGAGCAGCACCCGCGCGAGGACTCGGAGTCGTACGGGCACCACCACGAGCCGCACCCAGACTCGGCCGCACCCAGACACCACACACCCTAGCCCTCGCGCTCGCCCCGCCCGTCGCCAACTGCCTCCCCTGCGCCCACCACATCAAGCATCTCGCGATCGTCTTATATCTCCACCAGCTCGTCGAGGATGCGTACCGTCTCTAACATTGCACTTACCCAGGACCCTGACGCACCGCAGTCCCCTGGCCCCTCGACCACGCCGTGCGCCCGCTCCCTGCCCTGCACGCCGCTGCCACCGCCTCCCGCGCACCCTCGGAGCTCCTCCTCCTCACGTGCCTTTTCGCCCCCCGGCTGGCGCGCGCTCGCGTCCAATACGCGCATCTTGTGGTTCTCCGCCACCCTCTTCGCGCTCCTCATCGCGTCCGCGCGCTCCTCATCGCGTCCGCGCGCTCGTCTTCCGCCTCGTGCTGCGCACTTCCGCGTCCACCCGCCCCTTCTTCCCCTTTCCCCTGGCCACCAAAGTAATGCGCTTAAGGAGCGGCTGGGCGCGCTGTACGTCCAAGACGCGCTGGGCTCGGTTGAGAGAGGTGTGCGGCGCGTGGAGCGGAGGGTGGGGAAGGTGTAGGCGAAGTAGCGCGCGACTTCGGAGCGGGAGGCGTTGACTTTGGCATCGGCAGGACAAGGGGAACAAGAACGCGAAAACCCGCGCCCTCCCGCTCCCCAAGCCCCCGCCCTCCCTCCTCGCGCCTTCTTCGCTTCTCCGCCGTCCGCACGCCCCCGCCCGTGCGCCGCCGCGCCGCGACCCGATTCCCGAGGAGGGGACCAGTACGGTGCCATTTCCTCCGCGTTCCCGCACGCCACGTAGCAGTCGCAGTCGCACCGCAGCGACAACCGCCCGCGCCCGCGTTGGTGCGCGCACTGTGCCCGGTTTATGCGCTGCTGGTGCCCGTGCGGGGTGCGGCGTCGGCGGGGCGCAGCGGTTCTGTATGTGCGGTGTGCAGCATACTCGACTCTCCTTGCCTGCTTGCCTCTCTCTACTTTCCTCCGTCCCCGTCCGGCCTTTTTTTTTCTTCTGCCCGTCCGCCTGCCTGTCCGCCCCGCCTGTCTGTCTCTCCGCCCACCCACCAGTTGCTCGGCTCTTCTCTAGGCTTACCCTCCCATATTGTCTCCTTCCCTCGTCTATCACGCGGATCCTCAAATCCTCCCTCAAGTCGTATCAACTATCACGTCGTCTCCTCAACATATCATATCTTCTCATCATCCTCCTCCTGGTCTCCCGTCTTATCGTCTCCTCTCCCCTCTGGTCTACGATGAGGAAGCATACCATAGCGCCCGTCTCGCGCAAGCAGTGTATCCTGTATCATGCATGCATCCCGTGTACCTGTACCCGTGTACTGTATTCGCATTCCTTTCAAATCTGTTTCGAGTCGAGAGACGGCGAGACAGATTTCGTACCGTGCAGCCGCCCAAGAAGGAAACAGGAGGCGGTGCACGGCGTTTGGGATTGCGTGAAGTTGATGGCGTAAAGGGCGCTTAGCGGTTCGTCCTCCTTTTTCGCCTTCTTTTCTCCAGTCCCTGGCTGAATTCCTGGGGTGATGGTTGCTGGTTAGACCAGTAACTGTTCTGTATATGAGCAAGCATTGATATACAGACCAGTCGATCTGAGTTTGAAATCCCATCACGCGCGAGATTCGGAATTCCTAAAAAAAAGGCTATTACATAAGCAACGTCCGGTCTCGGTTTTTGTCTGCCGCAATATTTGCCTTTGGCCCCGGAGAGTGTACGAGGGACTCATGGAGCATATCGGTCCTTACCCGAACTTAAAATTCCTTGTATTTCACCCGGAAGAGCATTTTTTGAAAGATTGTTGTTGCCAGGATCCCAAGCCGCACCGCCAAAAAACTGCTGACCTAGTAACCTTTTTAGGACATCCCGCGCGTTAAACAATTTCAAACTCAGATCGGCCAGCCTGTATATCGATGCTTGCTCCCATATACAGGCTGGATTCGAGCCTAGTTACAGGTCTCGCCATCCGCTCACGCGCCGCACCCAGTATGTTTGTAGAACTCTGCGCCGTGCCCGTCACGGGCACGGCTGTCATTTCGACGGGAGGATGGCGGGCACACCCGTCCCGTCTCCGTCCCGTCATGGAGATTTCTCAAATCTCTACGGAATGGGACGGGTGACGGGACGGCCGTCACGGGCCACCGGAAGGTGACGGTCTTCTTCCGGGCACATCATTCAGCCCGCGCTACGTAGGACACGGTCTCAAAATTATTTCAGGTTGCAGAGGATCTTGTAGAGATTGTTAAATAGAGGAATGCGAATAAAGTTTGTACAACAATGTTAGATAAAGGCTACCTAGTTCGTTCTAAGTCTCCTCAAGAATCTTTAACGGCCAAAGGCACTGTTTAACCATCTACAGAACACTAGAGTGGCGATGGCGGGGCGGCGCGTTTTCCAAACCAGGCGCATCATTCGATCAGATCACTACTGGCCGTTCCTTATCTTATCTTATCAGCAGTTCCGAAGAAGCCGATGCTTGCTCTGAGGTGCGGTACTTATGTTAGGTTCGGATCAAGCCTGCTGTTCATTGTTTGCTGGTGGAATCAGATTTGGGTCAAACAAATGAAGGGGCTTGGGCCAAGATCCGGAAATCGGGGGGGATCTTCGTTGCATCATGTCACTCGAGGGACAACTCAAACCGGCCTCTTTCGCTGACCAAACTTATTCATTGGAAGCAAACTTAAACTTATATAAGCTCAGATCTGTATTATATGGAGAAATGAGTATTTTTGCGGCCCTCCAAGTCATCGTTCTTCGAGTTTTTGTATTTTGATCTTTGCTCAGTTTCAGCGAGTTTTGGGGGGTTAGAAGAAATTCCAATAGGCAGAATCCCGACGAGGTCATATCTAAACCGATCCGAGCAGAAACCGTAATATTTTTGCTTGATTCTACTACGCAGGAGAAAAGAACAGCAAAATTGATGGCTGACTATGCTTGAGGTCCCCTGTTATGGCGTGACTTTTGTGTGCGCCAAATCGTTGGTCACGTTGTGACTCTCTAATTCGTGGAGGTAAATCTTAGTTTGAACGATACTGTATTACTAGGCGACGGCGGTTCCCCCAGTCTTTAACCTTGCTTTGGCTCGTCACTTTCCAATGGGGTACCCAAATAAAGTGACATAATGAATTTATTTTAGAAACCGGACTTGCTCGAACATCGTGCAGTGAAAGGCATGCTCCGGACGTGTTTTGCCAGGGAGTGTACTTAACCTTAACGAAGGTGTGCACGTTGTCGTTGTCGTACGCAGGGCGGTGCAAGTCCTTGTCGAGAACGGTGTTTCCCAGGAAGCGAGTGCCGTGACTGACCAGAACAGCTGTCCGGCGTAAGGGGCCTGTCGAGCCCTAGGGAAGGCGGGGTGAGGGAGGGGCCCGCAGCAGGGACATAGCCTCTGCGAGCGTTAAGGCGGCCAGCAGCGCGGGAGTCTGCGCCATCGAGACGGAGGCGAGATCTGCGGTGATATCCGAGCAATGTTTGCAGTTGTGAGAGTTGAAGGGCACAGAAAGATGCCAACTGCCAAAAAGGACGTCGAGGTTTCCCCTAGTATTTGGTTGCCAGATGGCGTCGTTTGGTCGTGTAAGGAAAAAAGGAGCGGAGATGCACGGGGCATCATTGATTCACAGATCGACGGGTACCAATTGCTTATTAATTTAGCACGTGGGGGACCTAGCTTTTTCAAAGCAAGGTGATTACGATCAATTCGACAGTCACGGGTCACGGACCCCCCTGTCGATGTCGAAATATGGTCGGGGTCACGGGTCACGGAGGGGTCCGTCGAATGCAATTTTCGTCACGATCAACCCAAATTTCTCTCAACCACGCTAAAAACCTAAATTTTGCGTCTCGGATGTCGAAATTTTGAAGGGTGTCACGCCAAAATTCGGTGGTTGTCGAATTGTCGAACTGGTTTTTTGCGTCACGGGTCACACCCCCTGTCGAATTGATACAATACTGTACGGACATGTATGGGAGCAACGGCTCCTGGCACCGTGACATTCCGTCGCCACGCGGATTAACGCAACGGCACCCAGGTGACCGTGACCGTCGCCAGATTGGGCAACGGCCCCTGTCCACTGTTCTGGAGGCCACACCGAAAAATATACTTATTCGGACAACAATGGAAAACAACGGTGGCATGTACCTATTCATAAATACTTCATCTAGACACTGCAAAAAAAATTCCTTTCCACTCCGTGCTACTTGCTGGAATGGCCCACAAAAAATCTGCTCCTAAGCCCGCTACGGGTCCTCCTCAGGGACTTGTTTCGCGCATTGAATATCTCCACACACTGCTCCGGAACCTCCCTAAATCTCTCCCCGACATCCCGAAACCTCACCATATAGATTCCACTTTGATCAAGGCCGTCTCGATGACGGCGGTTATTTTGCTGCGGCCGGCCATGCACTCGAAGTCTCCCTTCAAACTCACACTCTGACACTGGAAGGTCGCCCTCTACGATTTATTGAAAGGGGAAAGCGGCTCGAAGACACGATACAGCTGTTCAAGACAGCTGTCAAACTAATGTCCGAAGGGGAGCGCGCTGCCTTCTGCAACGCGTGGCTCGAGCGCCTCATCGCGGCTGCTGTCGAGTCGGGCGGCAAAATTCCACCGAAGCGCAAGGCCCCAGTTGACGCGGTGCCGAATATGGACCAGTCGGATTCCCCGCCTGCTAAAAGAGCGAGGCCCGACTCAGACATAATCATTATTGACGGGGATTCAGACGGCGTACCAAGCGCTATAACAGCTGCCACCTCTGTTTCTGCACCTGCTCCTACCGCATCTACTTCCTCCTCTACCCACTCTACCCATCCATCGTCTACATCCCATCCGAAGACCGTGGTTGGTAACCCGAAGCAGCAGAGCTTAAACGCGTTCGGATGGAAGCCTGCCACCACCGCAGATGTCCGCAAATATTGGAGCGGAGTCGTCGAAGCCGGGGCCGAAGTGCGGGAAGTACGAGCGAAAGCTGACGAGAAGCTTGCGGAGGAGAAGAAGCAGCGTGAGCGCGACTTAGCCCGACTGCGGAAACAGCACGAACGAGAGCGGAAGAAGGCTGCCGCACCCCCTACTGTCAGTGCCACCAATAACACCACCGTTGCTTTGATGAACGGTGCTGCTGCATTGGCGGAATCCAGCACCGTTAGCGCTGTCGCAGAGGTGTCACGCCCGTGACCCAGCAGTGGCGTAAAGGGCGCAATGGAACCCAGGGTGGCGCGAAGCAGGGTTCCGCCACGAAGGTTTTCTGGCATCATCCTTTCTTGTGGCCACTCATCGAGGCTGCTGTTCGTCGCCACAGCTGGTCGGCTGCCCATGCCGTTGCTGATCTGCAGCGCTCCCATCCACAACTCTTCGCTGCTCCGAACAACACCCTCCACCGGGGGACACTGTGGAAATGGATCATGCCGAAGGAAAAGTGCTTCACGGAGGCGGCGCTCAAGAACGTAGCAAACAGGCGAATTTTGGGTGGCAAGGGACATGCCGGAGTCCTTGCTTCGCATCAGGAGATCATTAACAAAATTGTTGGGACTCTCAAAGGCATTCGCATCTCTGGATGCGTCGTCAACGTCCACATCGCCCGCTCTATCATGCTTGCAATCATCAAGGAGGATGAGCCGGCACTGCTTGATAAATTCTCTTGCTCCGAGCGCTTCGTCCGCACCTTTTTGGAAAGCCAACTTGATTGGACCTCTCGGAAAGCTACCAGGGCCGCGAAACACATCCCCGACGATGCCAGTGAGCTTTGCGAGCGGACTTTTTCCGCTTGGTGCATGCAATTGAAACTGAAAAAATTCCTGCGAAGGTAATTCATTGCTTATGGTTTCACGATTTGCTCGCTGACCATTTACTAGCTTATCATCAACTACGATCAAACAGGGAACTACATTCTCCCCAGCCACAGCCAAACGTTCGAGGTTCGTGGCTCGAAACAGGTGTCTGTTGTCGCCAAGGACGAGAAGCGAGCATATACACTTGGCGTTGCGACAGCCGCAAACGGCACCCTCCTCCCTTTTGAACAAGTTTGGTCTGGCAAGACGGCACGGTCTCTCCCAAAAGAAACCGCGGACGGCTTTCAAGAGGCGATAGACCGTGGCTTCCAGTTCTCATTTGCCGCCAGCAAAAAATCCACCAGCCATTTCAGTACTCTCAAAACGATGAAAGAGTGGATCGAAAAGATTGTGAAGCCATATGTCAACCGCATCATTGCGGAGGATCCAGAGCTCGATGAGGATCAGAAAGCGATCGTATACATCGACATCTATCCAGTTCACACGTCCGCAGACTTTCGCGCCTTCATTTTCGCAGATTTCCCCAGCATCATTTTGATCTATGTCCCCGGCAATTGCACTGGCCTCTTACAGCCACAGGACGTCGGTCTCCAGCGCATCGCAAAGCATCATCTGAAGCAGTCGATGCTTGCTTACCTTGTCCGTTGCCACCAAGCCCAAGTTGCGACTGGAATCACACCCGACAAAGTTACTTTTACCAATTCATACCCAGTTCTCCGAGACGCCTCAGTCCGTGCGTGTGTTGATCTTTACGACTGGCTGTCAACAGCCGACGGACAGCGGATAATCAAGAAGTCTTGGGAGAAGTGTGTCGTTCCAGACAAGCCCGAGTACTGCCTCTCGTACGAATGCCTTAGCAACCGAAACTCGCGCAAGGCCCTCCGTAAGTATCTGCAAAGAGATAAAGCTCTTGCGGACGAGATCAAGGCACGCCTCGGCTCGATTGAGCTCCCGGAGCTCCCATCGGACGCTGGAATCACGGACAGTGAAACCACTGACGGGGGAGATAACCCCAACTGGCAGGAGATAGCTGAATCCTCTTTACCTGAGGATGATTCCGACGCTCCCCTGTCTACCGTCGTTGAAAGTGTCCTCGGCATCCGAGTTTCGGCTGGAGAAATGACCACTCCTCAAGCGAAGACACACACAGATGGCGATGAGGGCTTGATGGCAGCAGATGATGATGAAGATATCTGGGCTTTCAACGACAAGGGCAAGAAATGGGCTGATGTGGGGGCTCCGACTGAAGTCGTTGATTCGGACGATGACGCTTAGCACGTACTTATACCAATTTTATTTTTTTCCGAATTTTATTTATTTATTTTGAATGTCACGCTGTTTTTGAACGCAACAGACCTTATCGTGACCGGGACATGCAGTGGGTTGGGCAACGCAACGGACCCCTCCGTGACCGTGACCGTTGCTCCCATACATGTCCGTACAGTAGTGAGGGCTCCGGAAAACATTGTGACCTTTGCAAAAGTGGACTTAAATAGCATTGATGTAGCATGGCCAGTTCAAATGTGCAACAACTAGCATGAACCCGTGCTACGCACGGCCGTCGGCGATCCATAATCAAGAATTCGGAAGTCCGGTCGGCAAGAGGACACAGAACATGTGTGCTTTCAAGCCCTACGCTCCGGAGAACACTCGTGATACCTGTAGGTATGTCCTGGAAAACCGAAGTCTCCCCGAACCCGTAGTACCCAACAAAAATGCAAGGCTCCCCGAACTCGTAGTACCCGAAAGATCCAAGTCTCCCTGCACTCCGAGTCGTGGCAGGTAAGTACCCGAAAGATAAAAGCCTTTTTGCACTCGTAGTACATACCCGAAAGCTTGGGGTCTCCCTGCACTCATGATATTAGCTTAAAGATTAAAGGATCCCTGCACTCAGTTCATCCTTCACTCGTGTGCCGGTACGGGCTCAAAAGATTGAGTTCCTCTGCCCTTGTATTCTCTGAAAATTGAAATCTCCCCACTCAATTCACCTTGCACCCATGTTATCTGAAAAGTTTCGGAAATATTGAAGTCCCCCGCACTCGTGGAGTCTGGACAATTGATATCTCCCTGCACCCGTGTTATCTGAAAAGTTTTGGAAAGACTGAAGTCCCTCGCACTTGTGGAGTCTGGACAATTGATATCTTCTTGCACCTGTGTTATCTGAAATATTTGAAGTCCCCAAGAAGTCCCTGTGCACCCGTGGTCCAGAAAATATTAAATTTAGTTCGTTTTTGGATTTCATAGTCTAGTCACTTCAGCTAGCTAGGAGCACATGCACACTCAGAGAAAATATCTTGCATGCTTCGCTCCTGCCAACGGGCTAGGGAAGAGGAAGAAGAGCCCGGAGTAGGAGGTGCCCTAAAACAAAATTCAGCACGCATGGTTGGCCCACGGGCACTGAGAGAAATGAAGACTGGCATTAAGTTCATCAGAACATGATAATGAATAGAGCAGACCTGAAGAGCATGGGGAGAAGGACAGATGTGCGTGGGCAGATGCACAAATGTGCCTGGCAAAAAAGTGGCTAGAAGGACTGCTGTGATCAGAACGAAAATAATTGCCGGTCCCAGCTCTTTCAGGTGTCATTGCAGGCAGAAAACCTTCCGTTAGTGTAGTATACAGAACACGGGCTTATTCCAGCTAGCTAACGAATATTTACAGAGAGAAAGAGTGCGAAGCGCGTATATGTAGGCATGTCCGCAACGTGTCCGTGTTGTCAATTTGCGATGGGTCAGAGACATCACGGCGGTGTCAAAGTTGTCCGCAGGGTCGTGGGTGCTGGAATAAGCAGGAAGACGCGGTTCGAGGGTCGACAAAAGCGAGGTCGTTGTTTGTCCACACGTGGTCAAAGCCACGGATAAATCTGATTGGACAGTAGAAGTCCTTAGGTAATCCTTGTCCTTTGTATAAGTAGATGTATTCTTTGAGCAATGAATACTCTCTGGCTTGCGGGGGATTGATGGCAGCAAGACTAGCATGAATTACTAGGGCTCTAACCCGTGACCGTAGGCTACGGTTCGACGGGCCGTGTTTACGGTTACGGGCCCGTCCGTAGCGGCCTCCACGGCATTCACTTGAGGGTCGGCTGTGGTACGGGTGGACCCGTACCCGTCCGTATACGGGTCTACAGGTCCCACTGGGCAAAGGGGTTATGGAGACACCATAAATGCAAGAAAGGCACGATTCCGTCGGGGAGGCTGTAAATCGGGGGGGTTCCAGCTGAGGATCGAGACACCACACAGGCTTCGAGAGCGCGATTTGAATGCGATTTTACGCCTCGATCGGGGTGTGGACAGGATATTAGGAGCAGGATGCACACAGGATAGAACTAGAGTGCGATGCCGGATGTGCCGAGTTGATCGTCGGGCGTGCGCATCAGTAGGTAAGTAGGTAAAATGGTGTGTAAGTGGTTTGAATTCAGCTTGGCGCTATGTGGTGTGCAGTACCACCAAACATCGCCCCGTCATTTACTGATTTTAAAAATTCACCAATTATTCCACCTGTTTCGCTTGCAAATCTCGGTTCTTGGAGCTGTATTTAAGCCAGCAAAAAACATCCTTTTGTGTCAGCATTTTCTCGATGCAACTCCTGCGACAAATCGCGGTCACGTACGATGACCGTGGCCCAAATAAGGGCCTTCCAAGTATGTGAATTGACACGACAATTCATGATTTGGGGCTTACCTTTGAAAAGAATGTGGTACACTCTTTGCATCGCGTCCTGAAGCTCTCGCTGGGCACTGGCAGCAAAAGCCCGTTTGCATTATGCGAGGAACCATTCAGAGAAGTTTTATATTTAACCTGCTATTACCATGTCTAGATACCGGCAATATGTATATAAAAAACCCGTTTTCTACGGCCGTAAACCGTATGCGGGTGGGATCCGTCCGTAGAGGGTTGCCGATGCGACCTCTACGGGACGGGTGGCCTCGGCCACGGCCGTAAACACCCGTTCCGTAAAACAGTTTGTACGGGTTAGAGCCCTATGAATTACGACGAGAGCCTCTCCCTTTATTACATCTCACCTTCCGAACCAATTCAGTGCCTACCAGCTGGGATATTAGACCCTCAAAATTCCCTCACTTTATCTTCCGAGAGCAAGAAATGGGTTTCAAGATCCTCTCTGTTTTGATCACTTTGTCCCAAGCCTCTCTCCGAGATTCGCCGGCTCGCCGGCCCGGAGACAGGCTTGCTCCGAACCTAGCGGTATGTGGCGGAACAACGCCCGAACAACGTCCAAATGACAATCTACAGGCGGTGGCAAAGATTGCCGCCTTGATTGGTGTTCAGCCGCTTCTCCAAATAGCTGCACCACCCGTCGTGCCGTCACGGCCGTCGGCTCCTGGAACCGTCCCCGTTGCCGTCCCGGCAGGAATATTTCCTAGGCCCCGACGGAACGGGTCGGCTACCCATCGTCGGAGCCCAACAAACCGGCGCGACGGGCACGGCGCACAGCCCTATATGTTTGCCGGCGCTCAAGTCTCGCGTCCCTCCTTTCAAAGTTTTCCCAGCTTGCTTGAGCTTTTCCGTGCACCCAGTTTCGCTAACAATTGGACAGTGTCTGCAGAAGTTTGAGGACAATCCCAGCCTTCTCTGGGTTGTCGCTGATGCGGACAATGGTATCACACACCTCGTGCACCTCAGCCTCGATGGCAACGGTGTGGTGCATGGCGCCGGTGTGCGTGGAAGTCACGCGGGTGCACATCCCAGTGGCCCACACTTGACCTCATCCTCGTCACTCATCTCCAGTAGTGCCAGCATGGTGGTTTCTAAATGTCGGACTTGGAGAGCTGCTTGTTTGTCCGAACCTTGGCAATGGCGGCCTCATACTGGTCCATTGAGAAAGCGTAGCGAAGACACATAAAAGGTGAAAAATAAAGAAAGTTTTTCACCAATATTTTCACTCAAAAACTTGAAATTTTCAACCAGTGTGTGAAAACATCAAAATGGTGGGGTCTTCAGTACATTTCCTACGTTTCATCAGAGGGACACACACACCAACGATTATCATATTTAGGGCCCACCCAGGTGCAATTTGAATACCCAAGTGTTGAGTTGCAAGTACGTGGGCCTGAAATTTAATTCACTTCTAGTACCTTTGGTCCCACTGATTTTGTAACCTAAAGTAGTAGAATAAAATTATGATTCGGCTGCCCTGAAACACATTCGAAAGCCTACAATTCAGATTACACAAAAGTTCAACTGAAATTGAAAACCGAAATCATTGGTATCGGGATTGGAAACAGGGTACCCGAGACTCTGTCTCTCAATTGCACCGAAATCAAAGCCAGAACTCAAAATGTTGTTTCTCATTTCAGCCGTCCCAAAACCTATTAAAATCCCGAATTTCGGTTTGAATTTCAGCCCAAGCTGAAATGCCAACCAAAATTAGTTGTTCCAAGTGCGCTGAAATGTAGTCCACAGACGATCCGCGGACCGTCCGCTGCTCGTCCGCCAATGATCTGCCGACCGTCTGCTGCCCATCCGCGGACGATGCACCGACAATCCGCTCCTCGTCTGCGGATTGTCCGCCAGGGATGCACCGCTCATTCGCGGGTGTTCCGTGGCCCGTCCTTTGCGTCCCGATGTTCTCTGTGGGGCATGCGCTCGGTGCCGCTGTGAGCAGTGCATGCACAACGCTCTCACGAAGCAGACTGCAGCAGACCAGCTGCGACCTGCGGCAAGGTCAGATGCTGTGCGCACATGGGGATCGGAACTCAAAATAACCAAGAGAGAGACGGGAGGCTCCGAGAGAAGGGAAATGGAAATGGAGATAATTGCATATGGGGTAAAACCACAACATACCCCAATGAACCAGGAGCATCTCGTTAAAGAACAGTTAATAATAATGGTGAACATAAGTTTCAATCATGGAGATACCCAGACACGCCCACGGTCATGTCGCAGCGGCACAGGCGCCATCTGAGGTTGAGACGGTCCGACGGTCCGACGCATGGACATTACATTGACAGTCCAAGCCCAAGCAATAAGCAGGGGAGAAAGATGAACAATGAAGAAGGGATGGAGTTAATAAGCAAGAAGTAACAGGCTAGGGGGACAAGCAATGGGCAAGAAGGGAGGTCCACCGGGCGAGAGACAAACGAACGCCGCGAAAGGAAATTGACCTGGGCGGGGTATGTGAGGAACCAAATGGCCAACAATCAACAAAGCAAGCGGCATGGCCTGTGAGTTTATTCACGGGTAGTGACTAGTATGCCATATAACACAAGTGCCAGCACTAAAACCAAATGCATCAGGCGGACCTTTATATCGCCTTCAGGTTGCCTCAGGTGCACGAGGCGTCAAGCGCGTCATTCGCTATACTCGTGACTCGCCACTGCTCTACGCCGTCCACGGTACTCTGCGCTACATATATATGCCAATTACTCCTCTTTCCGTCCTACTATACTAGTGTTCCGACGCAGAGGTTCCCCGCTGACAAACCTGCGAATTTCGAGATGAATCTTGACAAGGTAAAACGAGCTCCACACAAGTGCAAGGGCAAATCCTGCCAATTGGAAGACGTTGAGACTGGTGGTAGTTGGAGCAGTGGTGTCGGCGAGCTGTGTGGGTGTGTTGGCACTGGTGACTTGGCCATTCAAAGAATCATGGTGGAGACTTCGCCCGTCACGTATGAAGGTTTGAAACCCAAGAGAGACCAGGAAGAACACGATACTGACAACTGCCCTACGCAATATGTAAGTCTCACCGGACAAGGAGTGACAAGGAGTGAGGAGGAGTGCTCACCAAGCCATCCATGTGAGAGGTAGAGATACCATGGTGGGTAAATTCCAAAATGATCCGGATGTATGATTTGTTTGATCCTGGCGTAAGTTCCGTGACATTGAGAGGATAGCAGGTGTTAGGGGTTGGACGTACAAGAAACCAGCGAGAAGAACTGCGTCTTGCTATCTCCAATATGGAATGCCAGAAATATTGTGTAGAAAAAGCCAAATAGAGCAAATATACCGCCCAGTATTACAAAACTTTGAGGAACTGGGCTGCTTGAAACATCTGAAAGAGCTAGAATTGCCGCGACACCACTGGCTTGTACATTAGAAAACTTTGATTTAATTAGGCAATGAATGATTTACGCAAGGAGGGCAGCATTAGCACCCCACACCCAACCCTGGAAGGCGTTCAGGCGATTCTCCAATCGTTCTGGATCCCAAGCAGCCGTTTCATTGTGAACGAAAGGAGGAGCAATCATGAAGATGTATGCGGAGCTCATAGAGGCGGAGAGAATGCTTGCAAGCCACGTGGCTATATTCGATACATTGGGCCTTGAAGCCGATGTTTTGGGGCGCTGGGCGGAAGCACCCTCAATTGGAGGGGAAGGGCGCTCCTTGGGAGACGGTCTACGGTGTCTCAGGACCGAGCTAGGAGCCGAAGGGCGCAAGGAGGTCAATGTAGCTATGCGAGACCTGGGACGGTCATTTGCGAACCACATCTGCTCCGATGGCGGCCCGATATTCAGCTGCATAGGATGTCAGTGTTCTCCGACAGTTTAGAAGGAGGCAGTACTCACGCTGCTCCGAAAGTTTTGCCAGGAGGGTTAAAACAGTCTCTTGCACGCTAGGAATGCTATCCTTGAGAAGGGCTGTGATTTGCGGGACAACATTTCCGATGGCAAGCCGCAATTCAGCTTGTATGATGTCAGTGATCTCCGAGCGTTTGAATGAGCTGATATTGCTTACCCTCTTCTGAAAACCTCGCAAGGGCTGTCGAAGCAGCTGATCCAACGTTAGGATTGTCATCCTTGAGAAGGGAAACGATTGTCGGAATGGCATTTTCGATCGCGGAGCGGAATTCAGCTGCATCTGATCTCAGTGATCTGTGGCAGTTTCAAGAGCTGACAGTGCTCACGCTGCTCCGAAAGGTTTACCATGACAGTCAAGGCAGTCCTGCGCACATCAGAATAAACATCCTTTAGAAGGTCGATGATTTTTGGGATGTGCTCTTCAATCAAAGCGCGGTATGCAGCTGCGTCTAATGTCAATGGCTTTCCGGAGGTTCGAGGAAGTCAGAGCTCTTACGCTGCTGCGAAAGCGTTGTTAGGGTGATTGAAGCAGTATTTCGCATGGAAGGATAACCATTGCTGAGAGAGTGGATAATTGTCAGGACGTGGTTTCTAATCACAGTGTGGAAATCAGCTGCGTGTAACGTCAGTGATCTCCCGGCGTTTGACAATGAAAGAGCTGCTAGTGCTCACGCTGCTTCGAAAACTTTGCCAGCGCTGTCAGTGCAGCCGCTGCGACATTCGATCGGGATGATTGGAATAACCTATGATGCGGTCGATGTAGATGCTCATCGCGGGCTGCAATTCAGCTGCATTCTATGTCAGCGGGCTCCCGCAGTTTCAAAAGCTGGCAGTGCTCACGCTGTTCCGAAAGCCTTCCCAGGGTAATTGAGGCAATAGTAGCTGACCTGCCGAAAAGGTCCGTGATTGCCTGGATGTGATGTCCGATGGCAGGCCGCAATTCAGCTGCGTTCCATGTCAGTGACCCCGTGTCGAAGGTGATAGTGCTCACGCTGCTCCGAAAACTTTGCCAGGGCGGTTGAAGCAGTCTCTTGCACGTCGGGATTGCCATCCTCGAGAAGGGCCACGATTTGCGGGATGTTATTTCCGATCACAGGCCGGAATTCAGCTACATCGAATGTCAGTTCTCCCACAGTTTCGAAGGAGGCACTGCTCACAGTGCTCTGAAAGCTTTATCAGGACGGTTACAGCAGCCTTTTGCATGTTGGAATCGCTCCCCGTGAGAATCGATGTGATTTGCCAGATGGCATTTCCGATCGCAGGCCGCAATTCAGCTGCATCAGGTCAGTGCTCTCCCGCAGTCTCAAGGAGCTGATAGTACTCACGCTGCACCGAAAGGTTTGCCAGGGCAGTTAAAGCAGTCTCTCGCACGTCGTGATCACCATCCTTAAGAAGGCCGATGATTTGCGGGATGGTCGCAGCGCAGAATTCGGCTGCATCCCATGTGAGCGATCTCCCTCAGTTTCAACCGGTTCACAGTGCTTACGTTGTTTTGAAAGGTTTGCCAGGGCGGTTAAGGCAGTCTCTTGCACGTCGGGAATGCCAGCCTTGAAAAGGGCCACGATTTGCGGGATGACATTTCCGAACGCAGATCGCAATTCAGCTGTATGGTGGTGTCAGTGATCTCCGCAGATGAGATGAGATTGCTCACCCTCCTCGGAAAACTTCGCAAGGGCCATTGAAGCAGCCGCGCCGACGTTAGGATTGTGATCGTTGAGAAGGGAAACGATTTGCGGAATGGCACTTCTAATCGCAGACAGCAATTCAGCTGCATCTCAGATCAATGATCTCGCGCACTTTCAGAGAACGGACAGTGCTCACGCTGATTTGAAATTTTTGCCAGGGCGGTTGAAACAGTCTCTCGCCCGTCGTGAGCAACGACCCGGAGAAGGTCGATGATTGGTCGGATGTTGTCGCGAATTGCGGAGCGAAATTCAGCTGCATCCCAAGTCAGTGGTCTCGCTCAGTTTCCGATAGCTGTCAGTGCTCACGCTGCTCCGAAAGATTTGCCATAGTAGTCAGGGCAGCCACTCCGACATTCGGATCGGCATGCCCGAGAAGCTCGATGATTTTCGGGACGCTCTGTCCGATCGCAGGCAGCAATTCAACTGCATCCCATGTACATGTCAGTGTTCTCCTGCACTTTCAAAAGAGCTGACAGTGATTACGCTGGACCGAAAGGTTTGCCAGGGTAGTTAAAGCAGTCGCTTGCACGTTAAGAATGTCATCCTTGAGAAGGGCTATGATTTGCAAGATGGCATTTCCGATCGCAGGCCGCAATTCAGCTGCATCGTGTCAGTGCTCTCCCGCAGTCTTAAAGAGGTATCTGCTCACGCTTCTCAGAAAGTGTTGCCAAGGCAGTGAAAGCAGTCCTGCGGACGCTGTAATCCAAGTCATCCTTGAGAAGACCGATGATTTGCGGGATGTTATTTCTAATCGCGGAGTGGAATTCAGCTGCATCCAATGTGAGCGATCCCCCAGTTTCAACTAACTGACAAAGCTTACGCCGCTTTGCAAGGTTTGCCAGGGCTTTGAGGCGGTTTCTTGCGCGTTGGGATCGCCATCCTTGAAAAGGACCACGATTTGCGGGATGACATTTCCAATCACAGACTGCATTTCAGCTGCATCGTGTCAGTGCTCTCCCGCAATATCAAGGAGCTGACAGTGCTCACGCTGCACCGATAGGTTTGCCAGGGCAGTTAAAGCAGTGTCTCGCACGTCGTGCTCACCATCCTTGAGAAGGCCGATGACTTGCGGGAGGGTACTTGCAATCGCAGCGCAGAATTCGGCTACATCCGATGTCAGTGATCTGCTGGACAATGACAAAGCTGGCAGTGCTCACGTTGCTCTGAAAGCTTTTCCAGGGCAGTCAAGGCAGTCTCCCGCACGTCCCGATAATATCCGCGAGAGTGATGACGATTTGCGGGATGTTGTTTCTAATCGCAGGGCGGAATTCAGCTGCATCCTACGTCAGCGAGGTTCTGCAGTTTCAGGGAGTTGACAGTACTCACGCTGCCGCGAAAGCTTTGCCAGCGCAGTTATAGCAGTCTCGCGCACGTCGCCAGAATCGTCCCTGAAAACGCCGATGATTTGGGGGACGGTATCTCCGATCGCAGCGCTGAATTCACCTGCATCCAATATCAGTGATCCCCGCAGTTTCAAAAAGCTGACGTTGCTCACGCTGCTCCGAAAGCTTAGCCAGAGCAATTAAAGCAGTCTTGCGCACGTTAGGATTGTTATCCATGAGGAGAGCCATAATTTGCGGGATATTGTTTTTAATCGCAGAGTGGAATTCAACTGCAACCCATGTGAATGATCTCCCCCACTGGCAGTTTCAGAAAGCTGTCAAATACTCACACTGCTTCGAAAGTTTTTCCAGAGCGGTCATAGCAGTCTCGCGCACGTCGCCATAATAATCCTGGAGAACACCGATGATTTGGGGGATGACATTTCCGATCGGAGGCCTCATTTCAGCTGCATCGTGTCAGTGCTCTCCCGCAGTCTCAAGGAGCTGACAGTGCTCACGCTGCACCGAAAGGTTTGCCAGGGCAATTAAAGCAGTCTTGCGCACGTTAGGATTGCCATCCATGAGAAGGGCCATGATTTGCGGGATGTTGTTTCCGATCGCAGAGTGGAATTCAACTGCATCCCATATGAGCGATCTTCCCCAGCTTCAGGGAGCTGTCAAATGCTCACGCTGCTTCGAAAGTTTTTCCAGGGCAGCTGAGGCAGTCTCTTGCACGTCGGGATCGCCATCCTTGAGAAGGGCCACGATTTGTGGGATGACATTTCCAATCGGAGCCCGCATTTCAGCTGCATCGTGTCAGTGCTGTCCCGCAGTCTCAAAGGAGCTGACAGTACTCACGCTGCACCGAAAGGTTTGCCAGGGCAGTCAAAGCATCTCTCGCACGTCGTGATCACCATCCTTAAGGCCGATGCTTTGCGGGATGCTGATCTGCGGACTTGGGGTGTCCGATGTATAAGTTGCCATTGGTCGAATCGGATAAAGAGCAAGGGCGCTAACACGTGGCGTTGGTTGTTGAATGTTTGCACCAAGAAGGTGTCACATCGGTGGGAGATCGGGCAGTTGATTTTATTAATGGCTCTCTGCTGGGTTTCGATTGAGAATCCCTGCCCAATACTATCACACACTGGGAAGCTGGGCAGACGGGGAAGCTGGGCACTTGGTATATAACACTGAAGCATATTGTCAGATCCAAAATCTTGTACCCGGAGGATGTAGAGGGACCTCATAAGTCGGTTTGTACCAACTTTCGGGAAATTATGATGAGGTGATCCGAAGTTAGGAGCTGTTGATGAGCGGTCCGAACACCGATCTCGTGATTTTCTTGATTCTGATCCGTGGTCCACAACAAGAACACTCAATAACTCTACCAGTTCTTCCCCGATTTGTGACTTCGAGTGCTCGTTCGACACTCTTGATACCTGGCTTTCCATTCATAGACTCTCCTCAGCACTGCAATCACTTTTACAGTAGCTATTCAGCCAAGGACTCCCACTGTCAGCACAAAATTAATATTACTCGTAATACGTATGTGACCGATTTTGCGAGCCTCGCACCGCTTCGTTGGGCAATGCTACCACTCCGCGGTGTTCAAAGGAGCTTTAGCGGGGTTGATACCTCACTTTAACGGGTATTGCGGTATTTTATCGATTTTACCGCCTTTGCACTGACGTTGCTTGCAGCAAAATGCCGATTTTCATAATGCCGGCAACCCAAATGTCGGGTTCTCAGCAGCAATACCCAGGAGTGGTGTGGCTGGTTCAGGTACGTTCATCTACTTCCTATGAAGCTTTCTGGAGCTCATTTTCCAACCATCCTTCTCGCTCCTGCGCGGAACTCGTTTGATTAACGATATTCGCTCACCTGGGCGCAAGGCTCCTCATCCTCACTCTATTCTACCACTTTTGTACATCCCATGTAGCATTTTAATGTTCCTAATGGACCATACGGGTTCCCTGTACATTATTATCAACTCTAAGCCCGGAGATGGGCCAACCATGCATTTTGTCGGGTGCCCAGGTACCCCGACAATTGCCTTTTTGGGAGTACCGACGAAAATTAATTCACCAAGCAGTTAAAACCTCGCAGAAAATGGTACAAGTTGTATCCACCTGTTCACAAGATGTATGCCTTTCGTTCCGAGCCCTGAGACCCTGGGAAAGTGCTAAGAGTAAACTGCTATGGAGCCAAAACCCATAAGGTGCCCA